>CM074948.1:18216549-18236572 GCA_037577455.1 Pangasius macronema | reverse complement strand
ATATATATATATATATATATATATATATATATATATATATATATATATATATATATATATATATATATATATATGTGGTGCCCTATGAACAGAGCACTTCTAAAAAAACTGTTAACATGTTACTGGCAGATTAAAACAAACAGCTAGAAAATGATGAGTGACAACAACCAACCATAACATCTGAGCTTACATGATAAAGTGCAGTCATAATATTTATAAGAACATAATAACAGGACTGCCTTTGAAATACCATCTTAGGACCTCTTTGATTTCAAGGTACATAACCTCCCATGAACCACAAATAGCCACAGAATCACAAGTAGTCCATAAAAACGGAAAACAACACCTCCTCCAATCAACTCCACCCTCACTAACACCTATTTTACCATTCAAGGCATTGCTTTGGTGCTACAAGGTGAAGGACTGTTGCTTTCACCCTGTGGCCTTAATGTGGGAAAGGACTGTTCTCTTTAGCTATGCAGGAAGTGTTCCCATTGAACCCTGGGAGTGAAGGAATGTGCTCTGAATATACGAGTGTCACACTTATCTCTTGATCTTCAAGCCTAGGTTTGTGCTTGCTGTTATAATGTTAGCACCTGGGGGGTTTAATTGTCTACACTGAAGTGACGACAAGGTGACATCGGTGACACTTTTCGCGGGAGCCATTCCTTTGATGACACACTGGATCCTGTTCCTCTTCCAATCTGTTTCAAAATGTGTTGCTTTGTGTACAGTACAGTGTGTGGGTGAGTGTTTTTTTCTGGAATCTAGCAAGCTTCTGGACTCTACACTGTTACAAAATAAGAGCAAATGAAGCAGGGAGGCTTAGGGATGGGTTGCAAAATGAGACCCATTGCTGTTCAGTGGCGACAGGAACATGCATAAACAAATAAGGAACTGAAGCTGGCTATAGTAACTTTAGACACGATTACTGCTCTGACCTCCAGAGAATCATCTAAATGGATATCCATTTCTCATAAAAGCAGTTTCCTTATGGTGGAAGAGTGCAGTAATGTTTTTATGATCTCTTAGGAACAAATAATCTATCAGCATGATAGTTCACTATGTCACAAAAACAATAATCAGATTGTGAGGATATCTGTAGCTCCTCTGGAGTTGTCCTTTGCATCACCCTACAGCCTTTTCATTTCTGCACAATCGCTGTTCTTGCTGTCTGATTGGCAGGAAGTTGTTGTTGTCACTCATGGCTTTGGAACAGGTGTCTGATCTGCCTGCTCACTACAGTGCTGCTTTTATTATCCATTTCAAATGAAGATCAACAACCAGACTAAGATAGGAATAATCCACCAGCAAGCTAAATGGAGAAAACGACAGTTTGGGCCTTCTGTCAAAAAATTCTCTCATTACTAAAAGGAGTTCAACCTTCGTATCGCTCACACACACGTACCTACATGCTTAGAGTGCTATGCAGTGTTTAGTCCATTTGAATCTAACCCTGGTGCATTTTCCCTCTCGGTGTGGTTCGTTTCCAGTGCCGTATTTCTGACCAATGAATGAAAGGGTTGAAAGTGCGAAACAAAACCAAAGCAAACAGCAAACAACAAACTATCAATTTCGTTCTGATTCAGTCTTGGCAAACAACTAATAAGCACCCTTACACTTAAAGGTGCTCTTCAGAGCAAAGCCATAAGAACAAATATTGAATTCCTAACACCACGCTTTATTGTTGGTACTTTAACAATAACTAAACAATTTCCACCACAAGAAAGGAAGGTGTATTACCATTGTAAATACTATGCTGATAAAAAAATCAGAAAAATACACCGTGGTTGTTTTACCAATTTCATCAATCAACCAAACGGTTCTTTAGGAGACCAAAAACGGTGCTTTTATGCAACTTATATAAAGAACAATTTCTAGGACCTTTATTTAGAAGCGTGCACAGCTAGCTCACACTGGCTAGATCACATGAAGTGAGAGATGTGATAGATTAGATAGTGATAGATTACTGCTAGAGATAAGGTTTCACATGGACACATATTTTGTTTATCTCAGCATCAGAATGTTTCTCTGTTTTAGTGAACATGCGTGTACCATACTGTGGTGACCTTCACAGCGTGTGTGTTTGACTAAGTGTGTGTATCAGTTCTCATCATTATACTTCATAGAACTGAAATGTGATCTACCTTTATCCTCAGTTCTTAATGAAAATTGTCCTGTAATGCAATTCCGGACAATCCACTACCGAATACAAGTGCTCTTATCTCCAAGTAGCTTTAAATACATAACACTCTCAGATAAAGGGTTCTTTGAGGGTTCTTTGGATGGCTTATGGGTCTACCTTTCCAAATAGTTTCATTTTGAAACATGTTATGAAAGAGAAATTCTCTATTGTATCCTTTTCCCTAAATGTGTTCCACTTGCACAGTCTTGAGCCAAGTTTCCTACAAGAACCTACATTACTGAACCCTTTCAATAATGTACGAATTCAAGCTTTAGTGTAGCAATAAAGTGACATTTCAGAAATCGCTGATAACTCAGTTGAGCGGAAAGGTAGAAGGGAAATGGGTTTATTTCTAACATTTTCTCCCTGGTTTGTCAGAGATCCACAGTGTAGATCTGAACTTCAGAAAGACTGACAGCATTTGTGCTATCAATCAACTGAATGACAGGCTAATGCAGTTGAATCCAGGCGATAAACAACTTCCAGCCCCCAGCATGGTCATGTCTCCTGCTAAAGTTCCTGTTTTTGTCACTATTCTAAGAGCTGAGCTGATGGCTATTTAAATGTACCCCCCAAGTTAAAAGGTCCTCGCTCATGGTGAGTTAAATTTCTTTCTGTGCAAATGTAACAAGCTGAACAAATGGAACAAATGTCAAGCCTGAATTTCAGTTTGGTCCTTCGACTTACAACGTTACCGTGTATGACTTTTCTTGTTTTGCTGTCTAGGTATCATCGAACTACCAAATGGAGACTAGCATAGATGTTGAATTCTTGCCTTTATATTAGGAATATGAATACATTACTTGGAATGAACAGATAATGTGTTCTAAAATGGATGCATACACAGATAGGAATAGAAGGTGCACTACTTGCTAGAAAGGTTTGCAGGATATCTTTTTGAGACTAGAGGCATGCAACAAAAAAAAAAAGGCACATGAACCTGAAGTTTTTCCTTTCACGTGCAGCAGTGGTCAGAAAGAGCTCATGCGACACAGCAAGAGCACATTCATTAATGTGACCATGAGTTGCTGCACAATACAACTTAGCATTCATTCATTCATCCTTAGTAACTGCCTGGTCAGGGATGAAGTAGTTTACATTAGGCTACTAGTTTGTTTCCGTTTTGCGAAATAGAACCAACTAAATTCACTTGGAAATGTAAGCAGGTACACACACTCACACACACAAAATAACTGTGCTAGCAAGACTTAAAAAAAAACAAAAAAACAGTCTTTTTGAGACCAATTATGACCTGGAGTGCTATCGCCAGAGTTCAGTGCCCATGCTGACAGTGGTGGCATATCTACATTTTTTCTAGTGTTTTGGGGGGCATTTCTTTAGGTTTTCTAAATAAATAAATTAAATTTTTTTCGGGTGAAGTCCAAATTCAGACTTATGTCAATGCCTATAATGATAAACATCGTGATTTGTCTATGACTATGAGACAGTGTCACTGTATTACACCCTTATTGTATATGTACCAGGGCAAGGACATGGTCAGTACACAACCATCCACAAAACCAAATCTAAGTAGATAAATACAATTAGTTTTGAAATGTATTATCGTTATGCAACAGATAAAATGACTAAATGCTAACTAAGCTGATTCTAAACATGTACTCTCCCTCCAGGTCATGCTTGCTATGGTTGAGTATACACCCGTCATGTGGCCACAGTGCTTTTGTAGTGTCAGTCTTTAGGTCTAAATGAATGGGAACTCTTGCTACCACCAGAGTGAAATGACCCTCAGGTCATCTTTATTTATCCACACAGTTAAACAGTAAAGGCCGGTCTGTCATTAACCAACACACTGTGTGTATCTAGTTTGAGAAGGGGAAAGCAAGAGAACAACTATCCCTGTCTGTGATGACTAATACTTTAGATAAAAGGCTTCCAACAATATCTAGGCAATCAAAACAAAGTAGCTGTGACAGGAGGGCATTTTTAGTCAAATAAACAGTATAAGATCAAACCAGCCATGAATATATACAACCCGAAAATGAGCAAGCATCTACAAACAGCTTCTTCTTCTTTTTTTTTTTTTTTTACTGAAACCACATCATTACTGGACATGGGATGATATATTTTTTTTTGCAAAATTTCACCAATAATAGATTTTTACTGCAACTAAACACGCCACGTTTTTCTATTCACGCTAGATTCTATTCAAATCATCTCTTCGTTGCAAACCTTGATAACGCACACTCTGTTCCTCACCTTGGAAACAAGGCTAAACCTCCACATTCTTCCAACTCCAAACATTTTCATCCAAAGTGGAGATAACAACAATAGCGCTTCAGTGAATTTGCTTATACCCATATGAAAAAGAGAAGGCTTAAATAGGGTGGTGTGATTACAGATCTCAGAAAAAAAAGTGCTGGTGAGGTTCAGGACATATGTTGGAAGATAAGTAGATAAGTAGAGTGCTGAGATATAGGTGAGAGTACCTGAGACGCAAAGGTGGATAGTGAACGCGAGAGGAGGAGAGAAGAGATGACGAGATGAGCGGAAACATTTGGCCAGGAAGAACGAGAGCCTCGTCAAGGTTAATTAGTCTGCAGAGACGTATGCAATTGTTTCCATCATTCATCACCCAAACTCAGCTTTTAGTTCGCCTCGCTCCTCACAGCATGCTGCCTACACACTCAATGACTTTATTATACATTCAGGGCCAGAGCTATATTACTATATTAGTATATTGGCTTGCAAAAAGTAATGGCTGATTAAATAGCACTGGAACTCTACAGAGCAGCTGAGGAGAGTTATGTGCGCTTCCACAAAAGATTTTAACAGCGAAACCACAACATTGCTGGCAACAGACAACACATAGAACTCGCCACACACTAAACTGTAATCACTAAAATCCAACCAAAAAAGGACAAATGAGCACTGTTCCTGTTTCTACTGGAGAAAAAAAAAAAAAAGCTGATATGGTCTGAACCTCAACTGGATGAAAGGCTGTGTTTTAAAATATTGCAGTTCCTCTGAAGCCTGAATTAAAATAGTGCCTTAAGATCCTTGTTTAATAATATGTAAAAATTCAAAGTAGACCTAACATGGTCTATGGCTATGAATTTAATATTCAGAATCATTAGATCAAATACAGAATGTCTGCGAACAACCGATGTTTAGATTTCTGAATTTCTGGGTTGATTAGCCTAAATTCATACATTTTGATGTTCTACACTACACAAAGCACTAGCTATCATAAATAAACCATTGCAGAGATAAGATGTATGTATATGAACAAAGGCCCACAGAGTGACTCTGAAATCCTATATTTAATTCAAGTAAATTGAGAAAGTAATTAAGTTCCAAGCCAATGCATAACAGAACATCTCAAGATGTGCTCATTTGCTATGCATGAAATGTCAAAATGCATATGCCAGACCCTTAAATGTTATTCATACAGCCATTCATGTGGTCAGAGGAGTTAAAATAAGGTCAAGCCCCCATATAGGCTGAAGGAAAGCGTTGTTCTGAATGGAAACACTCGTCATTTCAGGTTCTGCATCCGTCCTTTATTGACTAAAGACTAGCTCTTGCCTCCCCCCCTTTTTTTCACGGCTCCCTCTTACATTTCTGTACACAAACGCATGCTTGCTTTGCTCATTTCCCTTGACTTCCCTTTCTCTGTGCTTTAAAAAGAAAGAGCGGCGTGTAACTGGGAGCCTGAGGACTGGAAATAACCTTCACATGAACGGCTATCCCAGCTATTACACACACATAAACGGCTGTCGCTGCATTCTCACACACACACACACACACACACACACACACACACACACACAGCGTACTCACCACTCCATGGACGAGGAACTCGAACAGTTTGCTCTTGGTGGCTTTGCGTGCCCCGCCAGCCGTCTCCTCCGAAGCCATTTCCCTACAGCTCCACTCTCCGCTCCCTCGCTCTGCCTCTCCTCCGTCTCTCCTCCTATTTCTTTTGTCTTTCCCTCTCTCCCTCAGCTCTCTTCACCCTCCGTTCACCTCCTCGCCCCCCTTCCCTTCTCCTCCTCCACCTCCTCCTCCTCCTGCCCTGCTCCTCACTTCCTTTGCTTTCTGCCCTCCTCTCCTTAACTCCTGCTCCTCTCAGGCTCTCCTCCTCTGTTAAGTTGGAACATGCGCTCTCTCATACACAGACACACACACACACACACGCACACGCACACACACACACTCGTGTTTGGTTGAGTTGTCTTTCACTGGCCCGGCTCATAGGGAATGCGGGGGGTTGAGAGTTGGGGGTCTTTAAGGGGGGTTCATGCCGGCCCACCATGTCAGTCCCAAATACCCCCAATCCCCCCCCAACCTCCCCAACACACATACACACACACACACACACACACACATACACACACTCTCTCACATACAGACGTTATCATAGACTCCAGCAGCTGTTGCATTCCATCAGCTATGATAAGGGAACACTGCTGTGGTGTTCTTTACCGCTAGTCAGCTTCTTCCTCCACACACACACACACACACACACACACACACGTAGTTCATTCAGTTAAATATTTGACTCATTCACTCATGCTGCTTTTTTAAATGAGCACTACTGGAAATTGGAGACAGTTATTACTTATAAGACAGACTTATCAGACATATTAAACAAATCCTTATATACAGACCTCATTCCCCCACCTCTACTCTTTTTTTTTCTCCTCCAATTTGGGCCCCTGACTCCCTGGTATTCCTCATTAACTGATATAACATTTGATGATATAACTATAAGGAATAAAGTACAATAGAATGGTGTGATACCACCCCGCAGTGGATTATTTTCTTATAGCAGCATGTCACGAAGCATTTTATTCCTCTTTTGCCACAGATATTTGTCAACAATTCCAATATTCAATTTATTAATGAATGACACGCCGCTTATAGTTACATCTAATGTTGTGGAGCATCCAAGAGACAAGTCCTGTTATCACTTACAAATGGTCAAACCCTCACCCACTTCACTTTTTTCCTCTTTCCTATGACTGTGAAAAAAACAAAAACAGAAAACACGCCTCAAACTCAGAATTCCTACTCAGAAAGTCGGGAACGTCTCTTCAAATCTGAGTTCAGCACATGGCATCTTTATCACCATGGCTGCTCACAGCTTCAACAGCATGCAAAGTAGCACTTCTTTACTTTTAAATCAGTTACGCTGCTATACAGACAACATACAGATATCCTAGCTTACTGGATCTATAACATAGACTATAGAGCTGGCTCTTTTGAGGAGGTACAATCACACAATATATCATTCATCACTAATGTTAGCATTAGATTTACCACATTGCTGCTCACAAAAGATGAATGTGGAGCTTTGTAGCTCAAGCTTATGCAGAGGGTCCATAGTACTAGTCCTACTGTTACTACAGAAACAATAAGGTATTACAACAACCGCATTAATGTAAACCTATCATTTGTATTACAGCCGAAGCTAGTCAGAGCCAGAGCCATGCCATAACAGTAAGAGCTGAAGACATTAAACAGTGCTATGTGTTCAGTAATTCATATCCCAATTCATATTAGATGAATTATTCACAATATATTGGAATAACTCTGAAATATGCTGATAATTTATTATTGCCAATAAAATGTTCTTACGGTTTTACACTATTCCTATGGGTTGTAGATCAATATGCTGAGTTGCTAATGCTACGACAAGTTTTGCAGCCAGCGACCCCTTTAACTTTAACCCTCATTTCAGACTTATTTCATATCATCCTTTTATGAATTGTTTATCTTAGAATATATTTTTATTGAAACTGTTGGTAGATTCCAGTAGACGTTTTATAGGCCTACTTATATTTGAGTTATCTGAGTTTGGATTAAGATGATAATGATTAAGACTTCAAAAATAAATATAGTAACTTGTTGGACAATGATTTCCGGCACTTTAACAAATTTTAAATATCACAGACCCCCAGGCTAAGCTTCACTGATCCCACTTTCAGAATCATTAGAAGACTGCATGTAGCTTAATGTAAATTAAAAAATTAATAATGTAATTATTAAGTACATATAAATTAAAATGTAAAAAAGAAAGCTATTTAGGTAACTGATGTGTTTATGAGCATTACTCACAATTTCTATCACCTTTTTTTTATTTTTCTGATTATTCCTTCCAAATGATGCATGTGGTTTTGAGCAGCCCTCAGCTCAGTCAAAGGAACTGGAAGTGGGATTTTCAGAGAATGGATGTGATCTGAAGCTGGAAACACCGATTATCTGAACAATGATAAATTGTGAAGACACCATCTTCGAAATGAACCGATTTCGTGTCATATAGGTAAAGCCCAGTCCTGGATGTGGAACAGTATAATGAAGAGAACAGAAGTATGAACTCTGAGGAACAGGCAGCACACAGCTCCAGACACATTTTCATAGCCCGGACGGGCATTAACTAGAACGTGACGACATTTTACAATCTTACTGAACCCTTCACACGTCTTTGACCACACTGAATTATTCACAAGTGCATTTGGATGTTTGATTGCTGTTAGCTTTTTAACTGGTGCATCAGCGTTAAGTAACATGCTATGTAATGATATCAGTCATGAGTAATGATGTAAGAATACATCTCATTGCATTTCACACATTGTGTGAAATTACTACTGTTACTATGTCACCACCTTCACCTTTAGACCTATGGTTATGGTTACGGTTCATACTAGACCTAGTACAGTGATATACATATAAAGTGTACATATACAGTTACTGATCCCATCTGTTGCTCTACTCCATCTGTTAATAGCAAGAGAACACCACTGAACAGATGTTAACTGGTCTCAGTACATTAGTAACACTAACCTGGTACTATATGTGATGCTGATATGACTGTATAAGGCACAGTGGTACTGCTGAGGTTTTTGCTAGCTAGCAAAGCATGGTGATGGCAGTACAGCTACCTAGCTAACTGTTTTTTATTCCCATACGTAGTACTTATAGGAACATATTTTTGTCAGTGTTGTGTTGAATGGAGTTGTAATATTAGCAAATACAGCTACTGGGTAAGTAAGATAGCTATATATAATAACTACTGTATCGATTAGTGATATCAGTTACACTGCATTTAGAATTCACAGAATGTGTGTGTCTGGTTTTTGGGTCTTGCTAACAGAAAATGAAATTCAAACTACTGAAAAATAAGACATGATAATATTATGGCTTCCATTTTTTTGTGTATTCATGTAACCAACTATTCTGAAAATTCAAACAGATTTAGGATCAAAACAGATATGAAGTTAAATGATATTGTATAATACCAAAAGATTGTTAAATGAATTTCTGTTATACCAACTATTAATGAACACTCTCAGTGCCGGACAAAATTGGGGAAAGCTGCATCAGGATGGGCATCTGGCGTGAAAACTGTGCCAAATCAGATACGCGGACCAGTGATCTGCTGTGGCGACCCCTAACGAGATCAGCCACAAAGGGAACGACATTTGATACAACAACTGTAAGTAAATTCATTCAGAATTTTTCAGACATTTCTATGTGGATATTCTTTGATTTAGCTGACTTAGATCATGACAGAAAAAACAATGATGTGGTTTTGGTGGTTGGCAGCTTGGCTGAAAAACGACCAAACGGAACAGGTGAAAACTAAAATCTAAAGAAGAAATCTAGTCAGAAGGTTTTACTAGTCTTATAATGAGTCAGGGTTGTACTGTAATACGTGTTTTTTTTTATATCTTTGACACATCTCCCATAACTCTGTGCTAATGCTTTAAGATGAGACTCTATCAGACAGTTATTAAATGATAAATCCTAATCTTTATACTGAATATGAGTGTGTATGCCAGGCAGACATTTCTATTACACAGGTAAAATCCAGGGTCGAAGAAATTCAGAGTGGAAAGGGTTGCTGGGGAAAATTAATTAACTGATCTGTAAGCGAGAGATTTAACTCAACAGCTCCATCTGTTGAAAAAGAAACGACGTACAAGAAAAGCAGACTGAATCTTCTCCTAAGATACAGGTATACAATACAGGATTTAATCTAGTTGCTTACTGACGATGATATATATTAATGGAAGATAAAACAAACAATTTATCATATTTAAAGTGTAATTCATGTGTACACTGTACAGATATTGAGAGTATTGTACACATTCTTGGTTTATCACTTTAGTGTTTGTTACACATTAAAAATTCATATCAAAATTTCTTATGCTGCTTATTTTTATGTCTTTCCTTTTTTCTAATAAGACTATATTAAACCAGGTATAGTATCTTTCATATAGTACACGATTATTCTGCATATGAGGTTTATTGTTCATATAGTTCGTAATGTCTGTCAAACACAGTCACCTTGATTAGAATAGTTATATATTGCACAGTATATTCACCACTATTGCAATTCTCTCAGACTGTATAATAACAATTGACATATATTATATTTGCACATACTGATATGTTCATGTTTATTCTGTACATGCTATTCATCCTTGCACACTGCACACAATGCAGAGTTGTATATTCATTCTATCATACTGTATTTTATCTTCAGCATTTTTTCCCCTGTACCTGTCTAATTCACCGCTTTGTTTACATTTCGTCTGTGTTAATGGAGCAACTGCCATACTCAAATTCCTTGTAGGAGAAATTTCTTTCTGTCTCTGAATAGATCTAGCTCTCTGATATATAACATCAGTGGATACACAGCCTATCTGGAGACCAAAGGGCGGATTGTGGAAGAAATGTGTCGTGTGTCTCAGTACCCCCTGACGGTGCCCCTCCGTCTCTCTCTCACCCATTGACTGGAAGGATGAGGGGGTGGGGATTTAGGGCCCAAGCTGCAGTGCTCCATCCGTCCTGCAGAGGGCTGTACATGAGCTAGTGTAATTTCTTGATTTTTCAGACCTTTTCAATAGGAAAATGCCCTAAGGGCTAAATTTAAGCAGCAGCCTGCCACCATGCTCTAATGATGATAAGATGACACCCAAGGAAGCGGCACAATTCATGAGCATCCAGATTTTAGTCCTGTTGTATATAATGAGCTTTAGACCACAGGTTCCCAGCCCTGGTCCTGGAGTACCCCTTGTCCTCCACATTTTAGTGTTTTCCCTGCTCTAATACACCCACTTCAGCCAGTAAGGGCTGTTAATTAACTGATTATTTGGATCAGATTCGTTACATTAAGGAAAACACTAATATGTGTAGGATAGGGGGTACTCAACGACCAGGGCTATTAATGTGCTTTATCATAAATACCTTGTTTTGACCTTCTAATCTTTGAACTCCAAATCAGAAGCTAAGTCAGGAGAAAAATACAAACTATCTACTTATGATAGTGGCCAGTAAAATTCCTTAAAACTAATTACTTATGATAGTGGCCAATAAAACTATCTACTTCTGAAGTTTTCACGTAATTGGTGTCCAGTTATTGCTTGATAAGGGCCACGGAATACAATAACTACATGCCAATTATATTAAACTCAAATTTAACTTGAAGACTGGGGGATTTGTTGATATTTCACCACTAATCTGAGAGACTTCACTTTTAGGGAATAGTGAGAAATTCCTCAGCATTTGCACCTAAACCGACAGCTGGCCACACTTACACTACTCANTCAAAAGCAGCATTTTATGCTGCAAACCCATCAGACGCAAGTGCTGGCAAAATGGCCATGAGTAAGCACTATGTATAGTGCAGGCTAAATGCTATAATAGGACTGATTAGCTCCTAAATTGGATTTTGAACCATTAGGTGGTGAATGGACAGCACAGCCCAACTAAGGAGTTCTACAGGGCATAAAAACGCTGCACAGTTAACGCAAGCATTAGGCTTCTTTCACAACTCGTGATGTTTTTTTTGTTGTTGTTACAGAAAAGGTCCTAGCCATTGTGCTTTTTGTGCTAAAAAAAGTGGCTCACAGGATGCGCACACTGTAACCATAACAACACTCTTATCAGTCCTATCTAGTATCAACAAACCAACTAGTCCTGCTTGCTCAATTTGATTTATCATCAGCAATAAGGATTAACTAAAGACTGGTTTAACTGTGGCAATGAGGAAGTTGTCTAGCATTCGCTGTAGCTTTAGAGGCAGAAAATCAAGAGAATTTGAGCTGCTCGTGTGACTTGACTGTATGCCGCCATAGTTCAAGTGGGATGTCACATTGTGTAAAGGTAAATGACCAAATTGCTATTTTCAGCTACAATGCAATGTTGGAATACTGGCAAGGAAATATTTTCTATTCATGCCATAAATCTCCTTATATTCGCTCATTAACAAGACACTTTGTCCTCCATGTTGGAGGTTTTTCTCATGTTGGAGAAGCCTGAAAGCCTGAAAGCAGTTCCTGCACCGAACCCTACTCAAGTTACATCACAATCGAATGGCAAGGCCATTGAATGAGGTGGGTCATGGTAGTGATAGCTCCCTTATACCGATTGGAATTGAATCTATTAAATGTACTATAGGAGGTGTGAATAGATTAAAATGTCTTTTACAACGTGAGACATTTTGGATTTATGCATTTAAGGGTACAAAGTTACCTGATGTTAATGATGAAATTGTTTTGTTTTTTTTTTACCATTCTTGTAGTAATAATTATCATTATGCCTTTTTATTACAATGTTCCATTTGTGTGTGAGTTGGTTCGTTATAACCACAATAGATGAATGACTATTTCTGACAGAAATTCAATTTATGATACCAGTCTTACAATTATTTAAGATAGCTGATTACTAATGTAGCATCCATTTCTAATATTGACAACACTGACTAACTGGTTGAATGCATGCAGTCCCCCCCAAAAGTACTGGAATGGTAAGGCCAATACTTTTTTTTTTTTTGCTGTACACTGAAGACGTTTGAGTTTGAGATCAAAAGATGAATTTCGGGAAATTTACATCTAGATGTATTAAACAACTTGGCACCTTGGCACATGTTTAGGTGAGCAAAATTATTCAAACAGATAGTCTAAAGTAAAGTAAAGTAAATAACACTTAATATTTGGTTGCCTATCCCTTGCTTGCAATAATTGTATCAAGCCGATGACCCACTGACATCACCAAACTGTTACATTCTTCTTTTGTGATGCTGTAACGCAGCTTCTTTCAGTCGTCTTTTGTTTTGTGGGGTTTCTCCCTTCAATGTCCTCTTCAGGAGGTGAAATGCATTCTCATTTGGGTTAAGGTGTGGTGATTGACTTGTCCAGTCTAAAGCCTTCCACTTTTTTTTCGGATAAAGTCCTTTGCTGTGTTGGCAGTGTGTTTTGGTTCCTCCCAATTGTATTGGATGCATTTCTCTGTAAACTGGTAGACAGAATGTTTCTGTAGACTTCTGAATTCATTCTGCTGCTACTCATGAGTTACATCATCAATAAAGAATAGTGAGCCAGTTTCAGAAGCAGCCATGCAAACCCAAGCCATAACGCTACCTCCACCATGCTTGACCGATGAGCTCGTATGTTTTGAATCATGAGCAGATCCCTTCTTTCTACACAATTCAAAATGGCTTGCTTTTCTCCCTCTGGTCTTCATGTTGGTTTATCCTTTTTAACAACAAATGCAGTCTTCACAGGATGAAACCCAGGGCTAAAACCAAGAGTAAACATTCAGAGCTATTACTTGTTTAAACAATCAGTCTAACAGGGCACACCTGGGCAACAAGAAACACCTGTCAGTCACATGTTCCATTATTTCTGAATGCTTGAAAAATGGGTGAGTTCAAACAAAAAGTGTAATGTTCTAAGTTTAATACATCTAGATGTAAATATCAGGAAATTAAATCTGAAATTCTGATCTATCATCTTTTATTCATCTTTTGATCTCAAACCCAAATGTTTTCAGTGTATAGCAAAAACAAAAAATTTAGCCTTGCTGAATATTTTCAGAGGGGACTGTATACAGTACTGTGCCAAATTCTAAGGCATCCTATTTTTTTAAATACTAATTTTGTCTTCTGCAGTATTGGGTCAGAAAAAAAAATATTTTTTTAGATTTCCTTTACAATCAAAATTAAATGTTTGTACGTCAGAAAAAAGGAAACATATTAAATAATAGACCACTTTTCGGACAAAAATGAATGCTGGATGTCAGGGATTACCTGGAAAAAAAGTAGAAGCAAGTGCGACAGTAAACATCTCCAAAGAAGATGCTTAGAAAAAAACGTACAACCCAATATTCTCAAAAGCCACTATGGAGTGTACTTGCGACTACTGCTGCATTTTTAAAAAGGGGTGTCATGCCAATTATATACTTTGTTTAGTTTAGTGCTGTTTACTTCTCTTTATAGTAGATTTTTATAATGCAGAAAACATTGAATTTTCATTATTTTTAAAAACATCTTTGCTTCAAAAGTGCCTACAACATTTGCACAGTAATGGATATGTCATGTTCACATTTATTAACTAAATCTCCTTTCAAAGATTCTTCTGTCCTCCAGTCTCTCAGTCTAAATCCTTCAACAGTGCTCTCTGACTGTAATCAGAGCAGCATCACACAAATCCAGCTTTTCTACTCATCGCCTGTAAAGCCAGAAGCTTTTAAAAACTGTTGTTCGTAGTGCAGTATATTTCCTTTAGAAGAAAAAGCACTAGTATATGTACACAACCCGTGAACATGCATTCACGTTGTGTGTTAAAAGGTCACCCTGGATCTTTATGGATTAACAATAAGTCAGTCCGTTGACGCCATCCACCTCTATCTCGCTCTCTTTTTCTGCACGGGGTGGATGAATGGGATATTGAGTATTTTTTCCGCTCACAAAAAAAATGGGTCAGCCACAGTGAATGCCAGACAGTCTGTCTCAGAAACGATCAACAAGCCGTGGCGCAAGTGGAACCCAGTGTCCCCTCCCAGCGCACACTGTAAGGCTAAATCAGCAGCCCTCCCCACCCACAACGCAGCTCTTACCGAGTCCACGCTTCCACGGAGCTGGGTGGAAATTACACCGTGCATTCAATGGCCTGCTGTGAACAAATTATAGGTGTTTATTTATTTATTTAATTAATTGCAAGCTCTAAATGAAATCATTACATAATTACGTCTCTCTTCTGCACCTAGTCTGGACTGTAATCAGGCCGTGATAAATCAATACAGACCCCGATTCGATATCCTGCGTGTGACCTGGCTTACTGAAACCAAACCAAGAGGACGTCAGAGTGAATAAAGCTGCAAATGAATAAATATTTTGCAGTGCTGTGTTGTCAGAGCAGTTTATACAGTCAGCTTCAGAATTATTGGCACCCTTGGTAAGGATGGGTATGAAAAAAAGGTATTTGGAGTTAATTAGGTTCATCTTAATCACATTGCAAATATGAGAGAAATCTAACCTTTATTTGAAGTACATTTACTTTAAGCAAATTATCAAAACTTTTTTTCTAGCAAATCCATGTGTCACACATATTGGCACCCCCAAATTCTGTATTGAAGAAAATGTAACTGCAGTATGTTCCCATTTATATTTCGCTCTATGGTCACCTGAGTGCTTAGGAACTCTTATGTGGTCATCCATGACTTCCTGCGTCAGTGGCTATAAATATGACACAGAGGTCAAATTCTCTTATGCTTTCATCATGGGGCAGATTACAGAACACACAAATGAAATAAGATAAAAGTGTGCTGACCTTCACAAATCATGTAATGTCTATAAACATAGCTACATGGCTGAAAATATCCACTGCTAGGATAATAATTAAGAGGTTTAAAACCATCTAAGCTGTGATGAACCTGCCTGGAAGAGGACGCAAGCGTATGTTGCCCCACATACAGTGAGGAGGATGGTTAGAGGGGCAAACATTTCTCCAAGGATCACAGTTGCATGGCATGGCATCCAAATCTACAATTAGACGCATCAGTATGGAAAAATAAATAATTTTTTTTTTAAATTATCTGCCCAAAGAAAGTCTTTTCATTAATCTACCCATAAACATCAGCACCTGGAGTTCACTAGACGCTCCTGGAGCTTAGATTGAAAGCTCCATCCTGTTATGATGAAGAATCTGTGATGTTGTGGGGCTGTTTTGACTCCAAAGGCCCTGGGAACCTTGTGAGGACACATGGCATCATGAACTCCATGAAGTACCAGAAGATTTTAAATTAAAATCTGGCTGCCTCTACCAAGCAGTAATAACAGGGTTGTGGTTGGATCTTTCAGCAGGACAGTGATCTAAAAGATATCAAATCCACACCAAAAATGGTTCAATGACCACACAATCAAGCTTTTGACATGAGCATTCCAGTCCCCTGAACTAAACCCCATTAAAAACCTGTGGGGAGAGCTGAAG
This sequence comes from Pangasius macronema, assembly GCA_037577455.1. Taxonomy (NCBI): domain Eukaryota; kingdom Metazoa; phylum Chordata; class Actinopteri; order Siluriformes; family Pangasiidae; genus Pangasius; species Pangasius macronema. The sequence continues at coordinate 18,220,147 of CM074948.1, read as the reverse complement.
ACGAGAGAGGACGTACAACCCTGGAGGATCTGGAACGATTCTGTATTTTGAAGAGTGTCTTAGATTCCTTGCTCAGTATATTCCAATCTTTTCAAGCATTATAGTAGAAGACTGAGTGCTGTTATGGGGCAAAGAGGTTTTGCACAAATTAATGCAGGGGTGACAATAATAATGACATTTTTTTACCCATTTTCACAAAGGGTGCCAATTATTCGGGAGCTGATTGCATGCGAATGAATGGGATTGCTTTTTAAAATGTTATTTATTTTTATTTTTTACAATACAACCCTATGATAACATATACTAGTAATACTAACTATTTTCCAGTAATATATATATGTAAAGAATATCACTGATATCCAGGTGATGCCTGCTGCTTCTGGGTTAAATTAGCAGCCTGTAAAAATCTGTACTGACGGAAGTTTCCAGGCTTACAAAGACTGGCTTTTCTCTCAAGCTGCCAAAACATTCCAGGCCAGCTAAATACGGAAGTTTAGTATTGTCCACCTCTCTCTGAAAGGAACCTCAGGCACGAAAGCCAAGACTGTTCAATGGCGACCCTGTATTTGAAGTTTGCAAAAAAAAATGACCATTTATAGTATGTCAAATCTATACCTGGATTCAGGAGACCTGCAGTGTGACCTGGATTTCTTTTTTTTGAACACGAACAAAAATGCACTTTCATTTTCCAAGACAAATTCTAACAAATTCTAAAAACCGAATAAAAACAGATTTCAGCAACAACAAAGAGGTCTGAGAATAAAGCCAGGGGGACTTTCATTTCTCACAGTTTGGAAGCCCTAGACTGAGCCTCATGGAAGCCTTACTAAAAAAATAGAAAGAAAAGAAAAAAAACGTATTCAATAATCAGCTCTCGGCTATGCCTACCCTTTCACAAAGCCTTCTTAAAGCACTTGAGGTGTGAAAGAGAAAAAAATGTGGGTCCCTGAATACTAATGAGGAGTTTTCTTTTCTTTCTTTTTCTCCATGCCCTGCCTAACTGACAGATTGCGAGGCAGCGAGGCAAACCGCTGTGATCCTTTTCAGGTGTCGCTGGCCCCTATGGGACTGTCTCTGAAAATATACAAAGCCCTGAACTCAAAGACGCTTTTGGGACGGGATACAACAGACCTGTGCCTTCTTTCACGTCAGCTTGCCCGGGTACACTTGAGCTAAACTGTCCGTAGTATACACTGAAGGCAGAACAGCTATGCAAAGCCAAGTTCAAGCGTGTCACTCTCATATTCACACTATGTTCTTTACAAGAGTACAAAAATGATTTTACTTAACTGTTTATTCCACCATTTTGTCTTATATTAAATAGAGTTGCATGTGCATGTAGAGTAGATTCAGTTCCAGGTTGTAACACTACAGAAGGGGGGCGAATAATTATGCAACTGTGTATAAAATATATGCGGTGCTGATATTGCTGCATACACTCACCAGTTACTTTATTAGGAACTCCCAGCCAATCTTGCAGCATAAAAGATCATGCAAATACAGGTCAAGAGCTTCAGTTAATTTTTACTTCAAACATTAGAATGGGAGAAAAGTGTGATCTCTGTGACTTTAACCATGGCATGGTTGGTGGTACCAGATTGGCTGCTTTGAGTATTCCAGAAACCGCTGATCTCCTGGCATTTCCATGTACAAATCTCTAGAATAGTGTCAAAAACAAAAATCATCCTATGAGTGGCAGTGAGAGTGATTTCTGATGGGAATGGCCTGATTGGTTCATGCTGACAGGAAGGCTACAGCAAATCAAGTGATTACTCTTATACAACCGTGATGAGCAGAAAAGTATCTCAGAATACATAACATGCTGAACCTTGGTGCAGATGTTCTACAACAGCAAAAGACCACATCGGATTTTACTCCTGGCAGCCAACAGAACAGAAATCTAAGGCTACAATGGGCAATAGCTCACCGAAGCTGTTCTAAAAAAAACCCTAGCCTTATTATTTTTTCTTGTCCTTTTCCCCCATTCTGTGGTTTGATATATAAACAGTAGCTCCTGACCTGTATCTGCATGATGATATGCGTTGTGCTGCTGCTATATAGTCAGCTGATGGGATAATTGCATGAATGAGCAGGAATACAGGTGTTCCTATTAAAGTGAGCAGTGAGTGTATATGAATATGCAAAAAAAAACTATTCATGTTTTTTTAATCATGTGAAATGCTGTTCACTGCAAAACCCTATAATGATCAGTCAAGATACTTACAGCACATAAAATATCAACGATTTTTATAGGGGAATGGAGACATAAAAGAAATGAATCTGGAATAAACTGGAACAAAAGCTGATGATCTAAGTTTGCTGAAAAAGATGATCTAAGTTTGCTGAAATCCAACACGTACTTATGAGCACCTCTATTAAAACACTTATTACACAATGTTCTGCTTGTACGAGCAGCAAAGAAAGGTGATCTGCACATTATCTGTCTTCTAAAAAGCAGACGACAAAGACAATATTGGCTCCATAATTCTACGCATGAGGAGCTCCTGTACTCGCTGCCTCTTCAACCTGCAACGAGAGAGGCAGTGCAGGCGCCACACATTCCACTGGGGTTGTAAGATGTAAATAAAAAGTCCAAATAGAATCTAAGTTTGGAACTGAGTCTAATAAATATAGATCACAAATGCAATTTACACCTGTGGGAACGTTATACCAAAAGTTGCTTCTTGTCTCACTTAACTATTAAAAATAATTGCTGTTTGTGCAACATGTCACAGAAAAGAAATGAAGATTAGATAGAGCAAAATCTTAGGTGCTTGGAATATACACCGATCAGCCATAACATTAAAACCACTAATAGGTGATGTGAATAACATTGACTGTCTCGTTACAATGGAACCTGTCACGGGGTGGGATAGATTAGGCAGCAAGTGAGCAGTCAGTTCTTGAAGTTGATGTGTTGGAAGCCGGAAAAATGGGCAAGTGTAAGGATGTGTAATTGTGATGGCTAGAAGACTGGACAAGTGCATCTCCAAAACGGCAGGTCTTGTGGGGTGTTCCCGGGATGCAGTGGTTAGTACCGATCAATAGTGGTCTAAGGAAGGACAACCAGTGAACTGGTGCCCAGTGTGATGCTCTGGGCAATGTTCTGCTGGGAGATCTTGGGTCCTGGCATTCATGTGATGTTACTTTGACACATACGACCTACCTACACATTGTTGCAGACCAAGTACACCCCTTCATGGCAACGGTATTCCCTGATAGCAGTGGCCTCTTTCAGAAGGATAATGTGCCCTGCAATACTGCAAAAATTGTTCAGGAATGGTTTGAGGAACATGACAAAGAATTCAAGGTGCTGATTTGGCCTCCAAATTCCCCAAATCTCAATCCAATCGAGCATCTGTAAGATGTGCTGGACAAACAAGTCCGATCCATGGAGGCTCCACCTCGCAACTTACAGGACATAAAGAATCTGCTGCTAACGTCTTGGTGCCAGATACAACAGCACACCTTCAGAGATCTTGTGGAGTCCATGCCTCGATGGGTCAGAGCTGTTTTGGCAGTGTCTCTTTCCACTGTTTCAGGCACCACACATTCCTGCAAGGCACTCTTGCAGAAGTGATGCGAGCTTTGAATCTAG
>CM074948.1:18177050-18194320 GCA_037577455.1 Pangasius macronema | reverse complement strand
CCAATCACTGATCACCACTGTTCCTAGCGACCAATCACTGATCACCACTGTTCCTAGCGACCAATCACTGATCACCATTGATCCCAACGACCAATCACTGATCACCACTGTTCCTAGCGACCAATCACTGATCACCACTGTTCCTAGCAACCAATCACTGATCACCACTGTTCCTAACAACCAATCACTGATCACTGTTGTTCTTCACAACCAGTCACTGATCACCATTGATTTTACCAACCAATCACTGACCACCACTGTTCCTAGCAACCAATCACTGATCACCACTCTTCCTAACAACCAGTCACTGATCACCATTGATTTTACCAACCAATCACTGATCACCACTCTTCCTAACGACCAATCACTGATCACCACTCTTCCTAACGACCAATCACTGATCACCATTGAGCCCCACTTGTGAACTTCTTTGTTCCTCAATTCTCTTCTTGGCTATATATATTTTTACAGTAAAAGTGATTCCACCCGTAGCCCTTTCCTTCATGTCTATTTCCAAACTACTCTATGTCCCCATCCTTGATATAAATTATAGTATTATGTAAGCTTGTAAATATTTTGATGACTTTTTTAAAGAAATTTTCTGTTCTGATAAAACTCAGTACAACTCTAATCCAGGAGTCTTCAGTAAACCTTCCATCTTCATGTAACAGACTCATGATGGTGAAACACCCTGAAGCTGTGAATCTGCACCCCAATCTACCACGAATCTGGTGACTTCTAGCGACGTTAGTGACATGTAGGTGACTTCTAGCGACGTTAGTGACATGTAGGTGACTTCTAGCATGCCTTGACTACTTCCCCTGAAAGGAGTTGGCAGCGTTGTTAGTGCTGATCCGCTGAAGTTACATTGCTGCTTATACATGTGGCCAGTGACTATGAGAAGCTATTCTGATATTGACTGTCAGGACAAAGCTTAAATAAGTCGCACATAAGGCTGCTGCTTACTAATTTCAAATTTTTTGCACTAATTTTTGCCAGAGGTGTGATATAGCTCTCTAACTAGCACACTGATTAAACTTTCATTCAACAGATTCCAAGTGACTGTGAATAGCAGCTTTATCTATCTTTTAACACAAATACAGCTGTAAGCTAATGCACAGTGAATAGGTTAACTAACAGACTAACTAACCCATCAGCTACTTCATTATTTTGATTTTATTTATTTATTTGGCTGGTCATATTTGGGAGCTAGTCAGGTGTGACAGGAGGTAAGCAGCTAACACTAGCGCCCTACAGCTCCTAACGGAGTAGCCGGCTAGCCTGTTAGCTAGATACACTATTAGCAAGCTAGCCACCTCATTGTTAGCCTCTCTGCTGCCTGTCACGCCAAACTAGCCAGCTAAAATAGCGGATAAAGCTAAAGACTTAGACATTTACCTGTCTCCGAGGCTTCAGCCATTCGAAAACATTTAAAAAAGCTTTCTCTAAATATTTCTGTGGCGTCTCCTCTACCTGCTGTCAGACCCGAATGAGTTTAATATCGCTGGCTAACAGTAAACAAGGCTAAAAGTCACTCGCTAGTCGCGTTCATCCAATCAGAGAAGAGCACGGAGCTCGTGGCCATTGCGTCATCACCACTGAGGCGAGTTCAGTGTTCCGTGTGTGTAGTGATCCAATCCTATGGCAAAAGATAAATATAGCGACAGATATATTAGGAATGTATTTGTACCATGTGCAGGAGTGTTTTGGTCATCTCTTTTTGGAAATATTAATTGGAAAAGTGTCTGGACAATAACAAACAAATACTATAAGTAATAAAATATCACATAGAGTCTATCCTGTTAAAGTTCCTGTTAAAATATTTTGGACAGACATCTCTAAACTTTCTGTTCTTTGATACCAATTGAGCTGTAAGATGTATTTACATTTACATGTGGCAGACACTCTTATCCAGAGCCACTTGCAATTATCTCATTTATATATCTGAGTAGTTGAGGCCTTGCTCAAGGGCCCAGCAGTGGCAGCTTGGCAGTGCTGGGATCTGAACTCTTAACCGTCCGATCAGGAGCCCAACATCATAACCACTGAGCTACAACTACCACTACCGCATGATAACACTGATTGCAAAAATGTAACTTATTTTATCATACAACTGTTTATTTTACTTGGTGAGTATCATATTCATCTGAGAAAATGGACTAAAGCGAAGCCAACTTTTGACCAGTTTATAAACAAGGTTAAGGGATATGGATCTGCTTTGAATGGTATTGGAAACCAAAAACCAAGGAAGACACATGAGGCACTTCGTTTATTTTAATTTTTTGCCAACTGTAATTTTACTCCTGGCACAGTCATGGCACAGTTGTATATTTTATTGTTTTGTTGGTTTGTTTACATCTGTTGTGAGATGTATAGATTTGTATTAATCTTGTATATGATTTAATAAAAGTTGATTTAAAAAAAAGAGTTCAATATTTCTTTTTTTGCTCTTTTACTGTTGTTGTTGTTATTACTGTTATTATTAATTATTATTATATTTTTTTCTAATCTTTGACAACATTTAAATACTTGTTTGTCTCTGTTTAACGTATCCCTCTTTCTGTATGTGCAGCAATAAGATGGTTGCAGTAAGAGAGAGAGAGAGAGAGAGAGAGAGAGAGAGGGAGAGGGAGAGAGAGAGAGGGAGAGAAGAGTTCAATAGGTTCACAAACCAAAAAAAGAGTTCAGCAGTTTAAAAAGCTTTAGACCCAGAGTGCAATTGTGTTTTTAAGCCATGGATCTTTCTTTTGTAAATAGTTTGGTAAACACAGCAAAATGCTCAAATAGTTCGGAAATGAAAAGAGGGGTTTGGCAAAGGATGTCCCCTTTCACCCGTCATCATCTTCCTCCAGCACAAAGTCCTCTAATCAATATTAAAACCAACATTATTATTGGCATGTTCCTTTCAGAAATAGCTATTAGTCAGCAACAACAACAACAACAACAACAACAACAACAATAATAATGTGATCTCCTGACCTTGGTTTATCAGTTTACAATAATCAAAATCTTAATGAAATTTTTAACCCCTATACTTACTTAGGTGAACAGAGATTTAACATCGGACTAAACAGAGAGCTTCAATTGAACAGTTTTCTCCTGGAAATGAGTAAGACGCTCCCTTCAGGTGAGGGGAGAGACTTTGCCCCTGGTAGACATGTTTAAGGATCTTGGGGATCTTATTCATGACTAATGGAATTGGATCAGTAGCAGCAGTGTTACAGTTGTTGTAACAGTGTGTTGGTGAAACAGGAGCACCTTACAAAGATGTCCCTTGGTCAGCTCCCATATCAGACACACTCCACTGGATGGAGGTCCCTCAGACAGATCTAGGACCTGCAGGAGAAATTATATCTCACAATAGGTTTGGAATGTTTGAGGATCCTGTCTGATGAACTGGAATCTGTGGGAGCAGTCTGGACTGACCTTCAGGCTGTTGCCTCTGTGACCTTCACCAGTAGAAAGAAAATGATCGAATGAATAAATGAATGAATGAAACAACTTCATCTTATGAACTCTTACAAAGTGTGGGAAATTCATGACTAAAATACTGGTAGGAAGTGCATCAGTTCTGTAATTGAGGTCAGGAAGGCTAACGAATTCAATGACTTTTATGCTTTGATTTGAAAAATGGATCACTTTTTTAACCATCAAATGGCTTTTAAACTCATTCTTCACACAAATTGTCCACAATTAGTGACTGACCAGTATAAAGTCCAGACTTTCTTCTTATGCACTGGTTCTACGAAGCCCAGATGGTATGTCTGTGGTGAGGCATTAGCCACAGCTTGGTGTCCCATTTTCCAGAAATGCCATTTGGGGGAAAATCTGTACCAGTTCCCAAAAAATCTGGTTGTAAAATCTTGACTCTTGTAAATGTTGAACCTTGTAAATGTTGTAAAACCTACATCTTGAAAATAAAGACTACTGACCTGTTGATTTGACCTCAGCTTTGGTGAAGTGCTTTGAAAGGTATATTGTCTCCACACAGAAGGAAGAAATCACCAGTCTTTTAGATCCAGTTTGCCTATATACTGCTTTTGATACAGTACAACCTGCATATACACTCGGTTTGATAATCTGACAGAATTGTTGAAGAATAGACTAGCTAGTCTGGGCAGATCATGCTTGGAGGATCACAGGAGTTAGGTAACACTCTTCAGTTGATTTATGAGTAGGATGTAAGAAGATAAGCAGAAATTATTTCTGACTCAGCTCTCGTTCTGTACAGAGTACCAGGTTCTTCCCTTGGGCAGGAGATTTATAACAGCGATGTGTAGATTAACCTGGTTCAAAAATCCTTCTGTATGTGTCAAGCATCATATTGCCAAAGATAGAAGACAGAAGTAAAGTGATATATGTATGTACTGTTATGACTTGATTATGTAATTAATTTTTTTTTTAGTGTTCTGATTGTAATAATGACAAGCAGATGGTTGGGAAGCCCTAGAAAAAAACTTCCCCAGTGGAACAATAACATTGATCTCAGCTAATGTCATTTTCATCTAATTTCTCAACTCATTTAAACTACAATAAGCCAAATATGAAAGTTTAATATGAAATAAGTTTATGAAATTTTTGTTTTGCACAAATGAAAAATTTGTTTGAACTCAGATATTGAACACGTAATTCTTAAAAGTAAGACATTCTCATATGATAAACCACATTATCTTTTATTTTGGGAAGTATTTGTATCAGTTATCACAAAAAACTCTTTTTTTTAATATATTTCAACACTGACATATTGCTTTGGATCAGATATGTACAGACTAATCATGAGTGGGTTCCAGTTCAGAGATGGAAGAAGCACACAAAAGCTAAAAAAGTGAGTCAAGCTTTAATTTTTAACTGAAGTAAAAGAGTGAAAGTACAAACTCTTAAGTTTTTGTAACCTGTGAATGAGAAAATACAATTCTGGGCCTTAAATCACACTGATTTTGTTACTGGTGGTTAATTAGTGTGTTTTTTTTTTGTTTTGCCAATGAACCAACAAATACAGATAAACTTTAACTAAAACTAAGTAACAACTAGGGGTGTAACAATCAGATGATTTGGATCGATGCATTGACTTAAAAGACAACATTTAAAATGAATCAAGGCAACAATCATAAATCAATTATTATTTATTATAAATGCATGTGTAAATATTCTAGCAAGTTGATTTGCCTGTAACTCTGATGCTTAAAGTAGTCTTTCCTGTGTCATCATTCCCAAATTAACCTAGCCTAGCTTCTGAGCAAAGCTGCTCACATATCAATCAGAAGCCACTTAATCAAATCAGATTATATTACAGCAGATTCCTTGGTATTGTCAAATGTTGAATCATTGCCCTAAGAACTGAAATTATGTCATAACGTGTGGAGGTTTACACACATAGTAACAACAGCTATGCTAATAATTATAACAACTTAGTTAATAGCTAGCTGTTACAATACACTTTGGTTAGATAAATACAAAATGTAGCTCAAATACTGATAGATGTTTTTAGCAATAGATATATTTGAATACTTTTTATACATAATGTTATAACTCTATTCGGATCAGATCTGATGACTGAGGATCATGGCAAATTTTGAATTCCATCTTTCGCTTCTTTTCAGACTATTCTTTGGATTAGTCTGGATTGTTCTCTTGTCGCAGGGTACATTTCATTTTTAACTTCTTGAAATTCCTTCATGAAAATTCATTCCGAATTGGACAAATAGTACGTTTTCCATTTTTTCCTCCTTCAGATACTGGAGGTGGGGTGGGGCTGGGGGGTGTATGTGTGAAACCTTTTGCACTCAACTGGAGTTCTGAAACAGTAAAGACGAGCCTTGTTTAAACAACTTTATTGATTTAAAATGCAATCAAAATGACAGTAGTTATAGAGGAGCACACAGAGTTACAGCATCAACTAGTCCAGCAGCTCTCAGAGGACTGTTATTGTGAAAAATCCTGACTTTGAGAGCACGGCCTGCTGTTAAATGTAACATTCTCCTCAGCTGTCAAACATTCATTCACTTTAAGAATCACACACACACACAAACACACACACACACACACACTCTCAGGCTGGATGAAATTCATCAAATGAGTCCAGTGATACAGAAATAAACTTAAACCAAAACAAAAGAAAAAACCCAACAAACTAAAAGAAGGCCTAGGTGTCTTTCCTGCATTCTTATAAATATTTTTTACTTAATTGTTATGGTTCTTAGATACTATCATCTGCACTGGTTGTGTAAAACGAGCAACCATGGAGGATTTTTGCACCTGTAATGTATTGTTATCTTTATTATTTGTCCTTGTGGTTTCCTCTGTAATTCACACGATCATGATTCTAACTGGACCTGAGTCTATTGTGTAGTTTCAGAAGCCTTTTGTCTAAATCCGTGTCTCTGGTGCGTGTGCGTGTGTTTGTGTGTGTGTGTGTGTGTGTGTGAGAGAGAGAGACAATGCGAGGGAAAAACATAAGCAACAGTAGTTGTGATGCAGTGAGATGGGTCTTTGGTTTTGAAAACAGTAAAACACTTGCAACAAGAAAAATTAAGAAGTGCTGTGCTGTGATTCTAGCCGCTGATACGACTGTAGAGTGAGAACCGAGTCTTAAAGGTTTAACGGCAATAACATACTGGTACTGAAATGACTGAAAAAAAGAGAGACTAGGGTTTAGTATTTATTCGTGTCTATGCTACATTAATAGAAATCTATTTCTCTGGTTCTATATGGAGAATGCATGAATCGCAGGATGAACCTGAAGGACTTTATAGTCTTCATTCCTTAAAAAAAACCCACTCATAAGAACATAGCTGAGAACATTTAAACACTGTTATTCTTATAGATTTATATAAGTAATTACATATGGACAGATATCAAATATATATTCTTATTTATGTGGTCACGTCCACTGGCATGTCTATTGCATGTACCGTGTTGAAGCAACTGAATAGGAATCAATTCTAACTAGCAAAACTTTTGCAGTAGGATGGAAGGAGTCTCTAAGCAGAGTATCACAGGAAAAAGACAAACCATTCGAAACCAATCAAAAATATAAATCAACAAACAAAGAAGATAATTCATCCAAACTCTAACCCACCTCCATTTTGACACATACAGGAGACAAAGATCCACAAGCGCCTGTCTTGTAACTTCGCATTAGTAACCCAAGAATAAAATCCAAACAAATAATAATAATAAAAAAAAAAACGTATGTGCATTAAAAAAAAAGATTTGTGCAAAAATTTAAGTACGAGTCATAGGCATGGAAAAGTTGAGCAACACTGTTGGATACAGTGCGCAAACGTTTCCCAATTGTAGCAGAAAACGAAAGCACAAATGATTTTATATGAGTATAACTGCACTTCAAGCAACAATCTGCGCTAAATTGCTCCAAAACATCCAATTAAAACTGAATCAAAGCAAAAAAAAAAAAAAGAGAAGAAAACCCCTAAAACCCATTGCAAAGATATATAAAGACCTAAATAAATTCTCCTAAACCATACACTGGAGATGCACAGCTCTGATTTTTAAAGAGTTTTCAATAAGAACTTCCTCTGTGGTAAAAGGAAAAAGATGCATCGAATTTGAATCCAAAGCTGCTCCAGTGGGATCGAGGCTTGGGTGCTGTTTCCAGATCAGATCTAGCGCTCAGTGTGCAGTTTAGAGATGATCCAGAATCAGACCTTTGTCAGTTCTCTCATGGCTCATTTGATCATCAAGCTGTAGGAATCTGATTCTGTGCTACTAATCATCAGCCATCAGATACTTCTCTTACTCGCAGGAATGATTTTACATCCACACTGTTGCTTCCTATTTGGACGGTTGATGAAAGCGGGACATTTCAGTTCTTACGTGGATGAGTGTGGATGTAGAGGGAGCAGGGCAGTGTGTGGGGGCACAAGGTCAAAGGTCAGGACCTCAGCACTGCTCAGCTTCGATGAAGCCCTCTTTCTCCTGGCCGACAGGCTCCACCTCGGCGTACGCAGGATACCCTGAGCCACGGCGGAACTTCATGGCAGGCCACCGGCTCGGTCGTCTCTACAAAAACACACGAGTGTTATGTTATGTTACGCTCTTTTGTTTCTCAAAGCAAGTCTCGTCTAACAGGAGCTGTCTCACTGCTCCAATCCAAGTCTCTTTTCTGCTGCTAATACTAAGATTGCTATAATGCTGATATGATTCTGAATCATGATCCAGAGAAATAAACACACTATTGTCAGCATTGTACATATTCTAGCAGAAGCTGTTTCTTAAATAGACCAGCATATGAGCTTTCCTACGAATTATCCCAGTCTTGAATGTCACTGGTAGAAAGAATGCAGTTATAAAATTCAGTTTAAGGGCTTACACTCCTAGAAATAAGATTCACTGTAGATACTTTTCCATGTTTTACAAAGCGAGAACCATTAAAAGAACGCTTGAGAAACTCTCTTTTTTCTACAGGGCGTACCTATAGCTTATGCAGGACAATTTTCAGAGACAAACTCAGAAACTGGATTATGTTGAAACCATGTGTTTGCATTTTTACCGCAAATTTTCTAAAATTACATGTTCAATACAGCAAAAATATAGCTTAAAAATAGCTAAATAATCAGATTCTATGTAAGTGTTTCCTCCCACTCGCAGCTGAACGTGCTACTCCGGATGAGTTGCTTTCACAGCAGTCTCATTTTTAAATGCCAAAATTGTGTAAATTTATACATAATAATTAATAATTAATCATCTTTCTTTATTTTATTAGTGAAATTAAATTAAATTTTGCATATAATTCCGAATCATGATTTTTTAAAGCTAAGAAATACTGAAAAACTCAAAACATACCATATTAAACAGACACCAACACACACACACACACACACACACACACACACACACACACACACACACACGCACACACACACGCACATGTACCTCGATGAAGAAGAGGCTGGCGGCTGAGCTGGGGTGGTGGTAGATGTAAACAGTCACCAGCACCACAGCCACTATGACCAACATCAGCATGAGCATGGCCAGGATCAGGCCTGTGTGAAGGTTGTGTTTGTTGCTGGTGGATTCCCTCTCCGCCATGCTGTGTGCCGCTGCCGCTGAAAACGAAAAATACACACATGAAACACACACGGAAGTAGTCGAGATCGGTGTAGACTATTACAAAGCAAACATGTTTGCACATGACCTCATAAAACACTAGAAGTATATGAGCTGTTGACTATTATTAGTATTAAAAATGTTCTTTTGCACACACACACACACACACACACACACACACACACACACACACACACACACACACACACACACACACACAATATCTACTTAATGCTGTATGAACTGTGCACTTCTCCTCTCTAACAGAAGAGAGCAGTGTCCATCAAACTACCTTCTCTCCATTTTTCTCACCAGAACCAGCAGGGACTGTGTGTGTCTTTCACAAAGCTCGAATTATGAGAAAAGATATAAATAAATTCCTTTGTTGTGTCTTTCAGGACATTGCTGGCAGGCTTCACTGGCACTGATACGTTTTTAGTACACTGCCGTTTTCTAATCTTTAATAATGAAATGTTCCACTTTCACTGTTTATATAACAGCGAAAATTAGGCCTTGTCCTCTGTGAGTTTCCTGAAATTTAATTACGTAAATCAAATGCATCACACTATATCGACGTCCATGCTCTGTACCAGCTGAGCCCATACCCAGAAAGACGGTAACAAATACAAAAATACTAAGGCCATTAGTCACAGGAAAGCAGGAACATTTAAGTGCTCCACATCTGCTTTACATCAGCACTAATATATATGACAGATGTTAATGATAAAAGCCATGAGCTAAAGAGAACAAAGTCCATAGCCAGGGATAGGCAAAAATCCATCATTTAAAAAGCGTGTGTATGTATATATATAATACAATATACCACAAATGTAAATGTATCAAAATAAACATCTTATACATGTAAAAACTCACATCACTAGAGATCTGTAGAGCTACTTCAGTTGGTATGGGTAAAGTTGGCACTCTGACACACAGCTAATGCTAACAACATGTATCCTTCCGACACTACACTGTGAAGAGTCTATCATTTTATGTTTCATTGATATTCATTTCTTTTCTTTCACTTATTCATCTTCAGTAACCACTTTACTCTGGTCAGTGTCAACTAAAAACAAACACTTTAGTGTCATTTGGCCTTTAGGCTACATAGCCTACTGCTCTGCTGCACGTATTTCCCAGTGAGCTGAGAAATTGAGAATTGGCCTGTCCACGTTGCTAATGCTAATGCCTTCACGTGCTGTCGGAATTATCCTACTTCCCACTTCTGAAGTGGTATTAGGAATATGTCGTGTTCACACGCTTTGTTGTCAGACACCATGTTGTCTTGTTTATTTTGACACCATAACATATATTACCCAGTTAGCTAGCTTGTTGACGATAATGAAATTTTGGTCAAATACAAACAATTTTCTACATTTTTCATGGTGTAAAAATGTAGAACTGAATATAAAAATATATAAATGAATATAACCAAAACAGCAAGCATTAACAATTAGCTGCATTTAGGAAAACGAACGAAACCTGCCATTCAGTACAGAAACTCTACTCTCCTCCGCCATTTTGAAAGTTTAGGACTCCTCCCATCTCGGAAACTCGGGTATCAAAATGATCTCAGAGTTTACCAGTCGTAATTAGGACTTGAGGGGTCATTCATATGCAACTTCCTAGTGGGAAACTCGTATTTACGATAATTCTGATAGCACGTGAAAGCAGCATAAGTGTTGCGCATATGTAAGGTCATGGCTTGTGGCTGTAGTGCAATGCCGGGTCACATCATGTAAACTGACAGATGGAAATCGGGGCCTTTTTATTTATAGTTGAAAGATTATTTTTCCAAAAATATATAATTAAAAAAAACCTTCAGCTTTCTGAGCTGCACAACAAAAAAAATCGTTCGCCCTATCGTCCGGAGGTTGTGAGTTATTGCTTGTGCCCTCTGGGTGGGAGGCGTATATTCTCTCTCTCTGTGTTAATCACAGTGACACTAGCCAATCGTGGGCATCTGTGAGATCATGTATGCGGAAGAGGGTGGATAGCACTTTTAGTGTTTTTTAGAGTTTTTACTGTGTTGATAAAAACACAAAAGGGCACAATGACTCAACTGCACAGCTAGTGGAAAAGCACTGCCCTTTTCCTGGGAAAATATTCTCTATTTCACCCGTCTGAACAGACAAGCGGATTAGGATCTTATAACTCCAGCATAATGTCTCTCAACACATACATTCCCACCTCCGTGTGTGTGTGTGTGTGTGAGGTGACGGAAGGACGAATTCGTAATATGTTCTCTACCGAAACTGGAAGTCACTGTTCCTAAACCCGAGGCTAACAAATTGTTCAAAATCTTTGCAAAACACACACACACAGCTCATACAGATAAAAGTGTTATCATAAATTCAAGGGGATTGAAGTACAGCACATGAGTGTGTACATGTGAGTGTGTATTCTCATACACTCAACTGATACCCAACTCTTTCCCAATTAACGCACCTGCTGGTCAGATGTACACTCCTACAGATGTAGGGTCACTTGCTGAAATGCATCATGAATTGGAAAAGGTACTTGTGCTTGTAGATGTTTGGACAACTCAAAAGCAAACAGAATAAATTAAGAATGAATAGAGATGAAAAGCAGCCAGCTCAATGGCAAGGGAATAATCAGGATCATTAATAAATGAGTGCTGCATATTTTAGCCGAATAAATAAGTGATGAGCATGGGTGCGCTGTTTCCACAAGTGCGAATGTTTCTTATCTTTGTCCCCTCCCGATCCCTGTCCTCATGGGAGGAAAGTGAGGAAAATAAGGACGCTGATCAAAGAAGAGGAGAGTAGAGAAAGAATGNGAATACCTGTAACCTCACCCAGTTGTCCAATCAGCCAATCATGTGGCAGCAGCACAATGCATAAAATCATGCAGATACAGGTCAACAGCTTCACACACACCAACACAGGGTGTAGGCTGATGGATCCATGTAGACATGCAGCTGTAATTAGCAGGAGCTGTTAACCTGACTCACAAATAACGCCTTCTGGCTGCAGTGAAGCTAAGTGACCTTTACAAAGAGCTAATGGAATTGGACAGGCTTTTATTGAGGATGAGGAATAAAAGTAGAAATGGGGGCAGACAGAAACATGGAGAGACAGAACGATAGTTTTGGTTGAAGTATCAGAAGAATTAATGTCAGTACAGCAAGAGTTATGTTTGTCTTTTTAGAATAAAAGTGCTTATGTGTAGTGCATGTGTGTATGTGTGCATGTATTTATTTGTGTGTTTATATATGCTTTTAAGCACTGGTATGAAAGCTGGCTGGATGAACTCCCCCCAAATCCAACTATGGTGTCCTCATATTCTACACTACATAATCAATTAATCTACAAAATACACACAACTGCACACTCACTGTGTATAATATGTCTGATGCCAACTAGACACTCTAATGTTCTAAGATAAACAACAGATCCCAGCAGTTATATCTTAGCTGCCATGTCTCAAGCTCAAGTGCCTAAATTGAAGTGAACGAGTTTATATGGCTTTTTCAACTCTGGTCACTGCAATGCATTTCCAGGCATGCATCTGTGCCAGACTGATTTCACCAGAGCATTTCTCATGAGAACTTAAACAAAAACAGGCAGAAAAGTGGAACTGGGACACAGTTCATTCTAGAAGAGTCTGTTCCTTGGAAACTAGTGTTTCCAACCGTCTACTAAAAAAGAAAAACCATGTAGTCAATGTTCTT
Organism: Pangasius macronema; assembly: GCA_037577455.1. Lineage (NCBI taxonomy): Eukaryota > Metazoa > Chordata > Actinopteri > Siluriformes > Pangasiidae > Pangasius > Pangasius macronema. The sequence continues at coordinate 18,181,560 of CM074948.1, read as the reverse complement.
AATGTTTCTGAAAGAGAAACTGTGATATGGAAAAGACAGACAGACAGACAGACAGATAGACAGATAGATAGATAGATAGATAGACAGATAGATAGATAGATTATATGACCAAAAGTCACACCCATGTGTGATTCTTCCCCAAACTGTTGCCACAAAGTTGGATACACACAATTGTTCATAATGTCTTTGTATGCTATAGCATTAGGATTTCCCTTCACTGGAACTAAGAGGCCCAAACCTGCTCCAGCACGACAATGCCACTGTCCACTAAGACTTTTGCCAAGGCTGGAGTGGAAGAACTCGAGAGCCCTGACCTCAACCCCACTGAAGACCTTTGGGATGAATTGGAATGCTGATTGCACCCCAGGCCTCCTTGTCCAACATCAGTGCCTAACCTCACTAATGCTCTTGTGACTAAATGGGCAAATTCCTACAGCCACACCCCAAAATCTAGTGGAAAGTCTTCCCAGCAGAGTGGAAGTTATTATAACAGCAAAGGGGGACTACATCTGGAATGGGATGTTCAAGAAGCACACATGGGTGTAATGGTCAGGTGTCCAGAAATATTTGGCCATATAGTGTAAATAACATCTGTATCTGTTTAGAGCTCTAGAGCACATATCTGTATCTGTATTCAACATTTAAACCCAAAGGGGTCATGGCCTAAACCAGAAGGGATTTTTCATCTAAGTATGATCCCTACAATTGGTATGTGAATTCTGGATTTGACAGTTCCCCAACCTCAGCTACATCACTCGGGTTCATAATTGATCTCAACTACACATGTGTCTGTGGCTGATTTTTTTTTTTTAAATCCTGCTCACACAGTTATTATTTGACTTTGTTCCTGCTTGCAATATTTTGAACAAATGAAACCACTGCAACCCTGACCAGGCAGTTACTAAGGATGCTGTAACTGCATCACGCAGTGTAACATGCACATGGTCTTTGTTTGTCCCACAAGCTTCATATCTGATCACTCGCTTGTGCTTGCATGGAAATAAAAATCTCCCAATCATGAAAATATTTTGATTTGTCCCACAGGATCCCAGTCCTGATACACACCTCTAGCCTCTTTGGAAACCTTTCTAAAAAAATTAATAGTGTGCCTCCTATTCGTATCTGTATTTCTATCTGTTTAGAAACATCCCTAATAGATAGATTTATCTATCACCAGCCAGCTTCCTTAAGAGTCTGTCACTCTTACGCATGCACACAACCACAGACACCACTACTGTATCTCTGTTAGAACATATCAACATGCACCACCCTCTAATAAAACCTTAATAAGAAATCCACAATAAGAAAGCACAGGTGGGTGAACCCTGGCCCTTTGGGACAGGACAGGGCTATACATCGAGTGCATTAAGACAAATATATCAGCCGTGGTACAAATGTGAACACATAGCCTCATTTCTCCTGAAACCAGAGGAACCGTATCACGGGTAATTAAGATAATACTTATATTAATTTACTAACTAAAATGTACATCATTACTGTATATGCCTTATACATTCATTGTTCACATCTACTTCCTCTTCTTGAGGTGCTACTTTCTGAAGTTGGAGTATGTTTCATACTTCACCCAGTATTATGGCTATTGGTAGAACCTGTACTATTATGGCTATTATTATACTATTATTATATGTCATTACCCGAATCTGTCATATTCTGTCTGCTTGTTGAATGCTTTCTCTGTGTGTTCTTTGTGTCGAGACCATTTCATGTTTCTAGACACCCATTTTCAGTTCCTTTCCTATGCTCTAATCCGCATCTTCCAGATTTCCCCATGCCTTGTTACTCCCAATGATGTCATCGCTCCATGGCTATTTAAGTCATCTGCAAATTGGACCGTTTTTAGCTTTGAATGCTCATTACCTCATTGCTGATTGTTAATATTCTGATTGATCTAATTCATAGTGAACCCTGCACTTGTTTCTAGACTTTGATATGGTTTTGATATTTGCTCTGGCAACACAGTGGTTGCAGTGGGTAGTATTGTAGCCTCACAGCTCCAGGGTCCCGGGTTCAAGCTTGGGTTACTGTCATTGTGGAGCTCTGAACATGTTCTCCCTGTGTCCATGTAGGTTTCCTCTGTGTTCGCTGGTTTCCTCCCCACCACCCAAATCCACCAGTAGGTGGCTTGGCAATGCTAAATTACTCCTAGGTGTGAATGAATGAAATGTATGATGCGTTGCGATGGACTGGTATGTTTCCATCTCAGACCCAGTGTTTTTGGAATAGTGTTTTTGGGATAGTCTCTCGATCCACCACGACCCTGACCACGATGAATGTATGACTGATTGAAGATATTTGCTCTTCACAGTTGGCTTTGATCGATAGGTTCTTGTTCACTGTATACTGTGTATATAGTGAGTTTGTTTACTAGGTGTACGACACCGTACGACTGCTATTGTTTGAAGATTGGTGTGTGTTTTGGACAGTAAAGAAGTGAGGGAAATTTGTGTCTTATTTGGTGTTCTGGGGTTTTGTTTCTTGTTTTGGCCTGGGTCACATATTGAATTGCTGAAAATCCAGTTATGCTTGTTGCCCACTACCCTGGTGTACAATATGAAGGGTAAAACGTAAAATATAGACGTACGAAAAACATTGGGGGAATATTATTGGGGTCAAAATGTAGAGTGGGTAGGACATTCTTCATGTACTCTGTGTGCTATGGCCTGACCCTAGATGTAAAAAGAGCAAATATCTATGATTGGAAATAATGTAATGTAACACATAGTGGAGTAGGCTTTAATGTTATGGCAGAGAACTGTTAGGATATGGAATTATCCTTAGGAGGTTGTAAACATGGTTCAGTCTCTCCAGCTGGATATTTCCCTTGCTATCATCTACTGAACTATTGCTCACAGCATTGCTCACATATGCTGAATTTCACATGCTGATGAGGATGCATAGATCCGTATGTGTGTCTCAGTTTTATTACAGCAGGATGGGATACAGAGCCATATCTCAGCGTCTTGGCTGTGGCTGACGAAGCATCTTTTAGGAAGCATATCTCATCATTCATCCTTTAAGTGCTCTTTGCTGAACCCTGAATTCCTCAAGGCAAAAGGATGTAAGGCTGAAATAACAAAGAATTGCTGTTTTTTTTTCTTCAAACTTTTTTTCTAAGTAATGAAACAACAGCAATCTCTATTTTACCTCTCTCTCTGCCTATTTTTTTTATTTTTCCACATTCCCCTCTTTCTCATACAAACTTTGTCAGAACAGTCAGACGTCAGCAGCCGAGCTGATTCATACAGCAAAGTGCTTATCACCGAAGTACAAAATGTCACTTCTATCACTGCGTAATTTTTAACATGCACCAAGAGATGCTGGTTTCTGAAACCAGAAATGCTATGATAGAGAAGCATGATATGAGGAGCATTCGCAAAGGAGCAGTTTCAAAATTCCTCCTGTGCTTCTGCCTACCTGAGATCAATCATTCACAGTTTTTGGACATTTAATTAAAATAGGGTTCATGTACAATATATGAGGAAATACAACGTGGAAATTTGTAGAAATTTGACAAGCAGATTCATATTACTGCCCCTTTCACACATGCACTTTTACACAGGAAGTCAGCTGTAGAGATCTACCCCAATACAATTAATACAGCTAAAGCTGTTGAGGAATGAGAGAGTGCAGTTGTGAAAGCGGAGTCAGTGCAGAATGTGCTTATACATGAGCAAACCACCAGCAGGCTCAGAGAATGCAGCATAAGCAGAGAGAAGGCACGATAAATAATTGTCTGAATTATAGAATCCTCCCAAATCCACTGATTTTTTTTAGAAGTTACATTTTGTGTAATGGGACATTCACAGTAAATGTGAACGTGTGAATCCTGGGAAAATATTACTGGAAGCCTGCACAAGCCTGGACATACTGATACTGTCCTCGATTTTGAGTTTAGCAACACTACAAATGTGTTCTTAAAATGTGTTGCAATCAATTAACGTCTATTGACTTTTCAAATCTGATTACTCAGAAGTTGATTCATTTTCTATAACAGCATCTCAGACAGGAGTTCAGCTGCAAGGTTCATATTAATGCACTGGGTGTAACACTTTATTGTTTCTATAGTTGTGTTTTATTCCTCACTTACCATACAAGTCAACACCCGGTTAGGTAAAGAATAACATATGACAGACTGCGCTGCAATGCGAAAATGATCCACGCCAGGGTGCTGTGATACGACTGGACATGAAACACCCTGAAGTGAATTATTTTCACATAGCAGCACAGTACAACGTGTGTTATTCCTCTTACGCCACAATTCTGAATTTATTAACAAACAACACACTGTGCTCTATATAGTTACACATAATGTTGTGAAATGTATTCTCTCTCCTGCAGCTAATGAGACAAAAAAAAAATAAAACAAAAAAAAGTGAAGTGAAGTGACTTTGTGGCCAAGTATGGGAAGTATGGGAATTTGTGCTCTGCATTTAACCCATCCAAGTGCACACACACACAGTAGTGAACACACACCCGGAGCAGTGGGCAG
>CM074948.1:18160759-18175335 GCA_037577455.1 Pangasius macronema | reverse complement strand
CTTGTAAGTCACTCTATGCTCCTCCCTCTTCTGAAAATAGGTGTTAACCACAGCCATGTCCATCCTCTTAGCAAATAACGCAATCATATGATATTTGTAATTTATCCCTCTTCCACTTCCTTTCCCCTTCCTCCATTTCTGTCTAATCGCCCTAGTTTCATCATTAAACCAAGGATTTTTCAGTTTAAAAGGGGCAACAGCATCAAGTATATTTGAACACAGCCCATTAAATTTATTAACTAACTCGTCAGGATTAGCTCNTGAACATAGCCCATTAAACGTATTGACTAACTCGTCAGGATTAGCTCCAAGACAGTTAGACTCTATTTCATGAGTTGCAGGGGAAATAATATACGCATCTAAAAATTTTCCACATGTAGATGAGTTAAAAGAGCGAGAATACTGGCCTACTGAGGCACGGTGTGGTACCGAACTAGGAACAGCTATGTTAAAAATAATAAACTTATGATTGGACAGAAAAAATTCTTTGATACCTACATTACTGACTAAAAGGCCATAATATAGAAATATATATAAGATAATATAAGAAAATATAAGATTTCAAGCTTGAAATGGCATTTTTTTTTTCAAATTTTAAGCATTTATTTCTAGAAGGAGGCAAAATGATCTGCCAAAAGAATAAGATCATTTTAAGCTTGAAAGCAAAAGCATCTAAAAACCAGGCTGTATAAGAAATATTAGATAAATTTGGCCATATTCAAGATATTTTCACTTGCTAAGATTTCATTTTTGCAGTGTGCCATTCACAAGCCTGTATGCGGTTTGAATCGAAAAGGAAAACTGATACACGTGATTGGTGGGAGACGAAGAGAAGTCTTAAACTTTGGACATACTTTGGATTCAACAAAATCTCAGCAACAAATCTCAGCAAAAGCACTGCTGTATGCAAAGCACTGGTGATGCTAGCGCTAGCAGTTTCTTTCCGAGCTCACTACAACACACTTCTAGCCGCTCCAAAGCAGGCACTTTATTTGCCAGGACGTATGCCTCTGTAGCTTTACAGAAAATGTTGGCTTCAGACTCTAGATAGCTACAATGGAACCCAGATACACAACACTGTAGGATTATCTTCAGAATGCTCTACTTTTAAATATTAATTTATATTGATGGATTTTTACACTCAGGTCTGACTCTAAGAGCAGTTGTGTGACAAGAATAACAACAATACCTGTCCATTATCTTGCTTAGTAGAGAATAAGACGGGCAGAATGCGTATTTTGGTAGAACTGCTCCTAATTTTTTTGCATTAGTGATAAAAAAAAGTTCTGCTGGCTTCCGAGCTGTTTCTGAGTCAAGAAAAACTGACTATGGGCCAAATCAAAACCGCATGAGGGCTAACAAAACCTTTTCTATGCAGGAAAAAAAACATAAGGAAAGAGAAAGAGTGAAAGAAGGTTGAGGATAATAGAGATAGAGGTACAGATGCAGAGAAAGGCAAAGAAAGAAAGGGAGAAAGAACAAGAAAGCAGTGAAGGAGTGAGAGTTTGGTGTGATGCTAGGAAAAGGAATGTGCTGAATTCCACAATATCAGGAAATAACCTGGCTCTGTGCCTCAGCAAGAGATGGAAAAGAGATTGAGGCTGAAATTCAGGATTCCTCAGAACCCCGCAGCCCCAGCACGCACACACACACACACACACACACACACACACACACACACACACACACACACACACACACACACAAGGTCCCTTCTCTGAGCATTAGAATGTCAAGATATTGCTTTGTTTTGTGACACACTGTATATATCACACAAGGTGACATCCTACCTCTATTGTCTTTGAGATGAAGGGCAATCTTGGTGTCATCTGTGGATGACAAAAAAAGAGAGACAGAGAGAGTGATCGAATGTGAGCAAGATTTATCCTGTCAAAAATCAACGCACACACACTACTTACAAAGTACAAATTACAATTACGAATACAAAAGATCTCACTAAAACCTTGGCTGCTATTCAGGGGTAAGTTATAATGTTTTGGCATCGCATTTAGATGCTGTGCTTTGTTCACATTTCCACCGATAGAGGAGAAAAGTGCAATAAGAGTGCAGGCCAACCATGAAATTGAAATGAAAAACCTTGGCACATCATTTACTCATTTGAAATCAGTTCTGTTGCTTGAAATCAATTTCATTTCTTGCTGCATTGTGTATTCTTCAGCCTCTCTCAATTCCCCATGTATGAGCTATTTACATAATGTGGGATGATAATTGCCTTAGTATGTGTGTGTGTGTGTGTGTGTGTGTGTGTGTGTGTGTGTGTGCCAGAAACAGAAAGGCTTAGAGTTAGGTATGATTTCTGAATTGAGGGATAAGAAGCTTTCAACTGTAAACTGAGTAAAAATGATGGAAAATATTTATCTTTGGTGATAAGAGGAAAATGAGCAAAGGATAAATCCTGCAAAGAGATGAAAGGGAAAACAAAATAATCAAAAGTGAATGAGAAAGAGAGAGAGAGAGAGAGAGCTTTTATCATTTAAACAGCTCTCCAATCTGACCTGAACTAGATTGTAACACCTCTTCTGATCTGTCCAATCTCTGATCTTTAGTGATTTTTGGCTGTGAGTGTGTGTGTGTGTGTGTGTGTGTGTGAGATTGAGGAAAGCAGCTCACAGCAATCAGAACTCATTCATTCTCATCAGAATTATCTGCTGGAATCACGAGCAGGTGAGAGCCTGGTCACTCGGGCAGCCTCACACACCAGGACCACACTCGAGTAATCAGAGTAATGCTTAAAGTGCTTAAAGTGTCGCGCTTCTCTGATGGAATTAGACAAACGTAGAACCAGGATGGAGGACCGGGAGGGAGAGATTTGTGCTTTGTGATTCTCGGCCATATTGAGTGCTCGTTAAGTGTTAATGATCAGTTGGTAGTTGACTGGCCCAATGACTGTGATCGCTTTGATGAGGAAATCGATCCCAACTTGCTTAAATATAATTAATGAGTCTATGTGGCCTTTCGCGATTACGAAAGCAGAAACGGGCAAGAACGCAAACTACTCTCTACATTACATCTAAAGCCAGACTGCATCCAAGTCCACAAAGCTGTCACTGGCTCTCACAGTGAGTTTAGCTCACTGTCAGGAGAAGTGAGTGTAAAGATTCACAGGTCTCAGAGAAAAACTTGATAGTCGTAAAAAGCATTTCACTGTATGGCGTACTGTGTGTAGTTGTGCGTGACCAATAAAATTTGAATTTGAACACGTATTAATAACAACGAACACCCAAGCTAACACTATGATTTTACTGCAAGACTGAGAAAACATTGCTGTCTCACTGCACTGCTCAGTGTAAACAATGCTGCCAGAAATGTGACATTCATGCTATTTCAAAATGGTAAAACATAGTGAGGAGTCCAAGTAGCCCATTAAAATCTGTGTGCTCAATGCTGAGTAACACTATAACATCAGAGCAGACCACACTGTCCCACACTGCACTGTAATCACATCCCATAAGCTCTAAATCATACCGTATTAAATCGTTATTATAGGATTACTGGATGTGCCTGAGCACTAAATACCACTCTGTCAATCAGAGAAGTTGTTAATGGGCAGTGGTGGCTCATTACTAATTAGTCACTTTTATTCAAAGCGACTTACAGTTGAGACTGGATCCAAGTGAGCAGCTTAGGGTTAAAGGTCAATTGGCAGCAAAGTCCAAAGCCTTAACTACTGGACCGCCACATGCCTGTTCAAATCCCAACAATGTGTCACTGTGCAATCCTTCAGCAAATCCTTAACCCTTAGTTGCTCCATGCGTGCTGTATCATACCGGACCCTCAGTTCTAACCCAAGCTCATCTAACAAGCTATTACGTACGGAGAAAAATGAAGAATGTCCCTGTACTGTGTTTTACTTGTGACAATGTGCTGTCTTTCTTTGTTGTCTTTTTTACTTGCTGTTATACAAATGTGACAGCATTTAAAACATTTACGCTAAGAACAGTTTGGCACCTTGAACTGCTACCTTGTCCTTATTAAAGGTCAAAAGGTCAAACCAAACACAAGAAGCTCTGGATCATAAAGCTCACAAATGATCAAGCTCTCTGATGGGAGATTTTAATAACTTGGGAAATATTGATATAAACTGTATTTATGTTACTGAGAAAACTAATCTGGTGGAAGAGGAGTGTTTTGATGACACATGAAAACCTACAGTTGGGGTCATAAGTTTACATACGCCTTGAAGAATATGCAAAATGTTAATAATTTGAAAAAAAAACCCACTAATAAGAGGGATCATAAAAATTGCATTTTATTTTTATTTAGTACTGCCCTGAATAAGCTATTTCACACAGCAGATGTTTACATGTAGTCCACAAGACACAATAATAAATGAACTGTTAATGGATGATCATATGTTTTATGATGAGTTCCTTGTTTGTCCTGAGCACTTAAACTGCTCACTGTTCTTCAGAAAAATCCTCCATTCGAAGGATTCGAACACAACTATTACAAAAGGTGCAAACATTCACTGATGCTCACGAAGGCAACACGATTCATTAAGAGCCAGGGGCGTGTAAACTTTTGAACAGGATGATTTTGATTATTTTCTATTATTTTGTCTTCTGGGAAACATGTAAATAGTTTATGTAGCTTCTGAAGGGCAGTACTAAATAAAAAAAGAAGATCTGTAAAGAAAATAATAACAATTAATGTATCGTGTTGCCTTCGTGAGCATCAGTGAATGTTTGCACCTTTTGTAATAGTTGTGTTCGAGTTCTTCATGGATCTCAGCATCATATCACATCATATCAAACTTATTACCCCAACTGTAGCACAAAGAACAATCAAGTATTTTTCTTAATCTTACCCCAATAGCTCGTGCTCAAATTTGAACTAACTCTGCCCGCTCCCACAGTTATTACTTTTGTACCTTCCTGAGATATTTTATAACTGACTTCATTATTTATGTATCCCAAATGATAAGCACATTAGTCATTTAAACCACAGCATCCCTGACCAGTACAAAACTGTTACTGCTTCGATGAATGAATGAATGAATGAATGAATGAATGAATGAGGAAACCCACCATGTCCTATACGCTCTACTGTACATGACTACATGCTCCGCCCACTCCTGATGCCCACCTCTACCCTTTAGCCTGTACGTGCTGTATAAACTGTGTCATCTAGAAGCAGTCTAATGGGTAGAACAAGGTTCAGATAGAGATAGATAGAGAGAAAGTAACAATCTGTGTTACAAACATTTGCAAATGTGTTACAGTTCATACAATTTGCATGCCAATTGTATGAAAATGTTAAAAGTAAAATTAAGTTAAATGTAAAAATGTTGAAAGGAAAATGTTCACAAAGGCGGGGCCAGCGTTTGTACCTTTTCTTATGAGTTTATTTGTATGAAACGGAATGAATTTGTATGACTTTTGTTCCGTGAGTCCAGTTTCTCTTACCTTCTGTAGGGATGCTGGTGGGTGGACGTGACGTAGACTGGGTGGAGTCAGTCTCTGTAACGGCTCTGTTCCTCGTGGATGTCTTGGTCACTGATGCAGCGGTAGACGATTCGAACTGAGTGGTGCTGATGATGTCGCACGTGTTGTCCTTCGTCTGAAAGCGTGAATATTAAACACACAGTGCATATCAACACAGGGCATACGCAGAATAAAGAATAAATCGGAAAGGAAATGATAAGCTAATTAAAGAAATTAGAATAAATTATTCATTAAATATAATAAATTATGATGATTATAGAGCTAAAGAGAGAGACAGAGAGAGAGAGAGAGAGAGAGAGAGAGAAAATAGTCAGACCAGCAGACAGAAAGAAAGTCGGGGCAGGGCTTCTCGTTCTCCTATTAAACTACAAATGATGGCATCCATCATTTGTAGCAACAAACCAGCTGCATGCACAGGTGCACAAACACACACACACACACACACACACACACACACACACACACACACACACGCACACACACACCTCATCTGGGCAGCTGTTGTCTACCCAGTCCTGCCGATGGCGGTCAAAACCGCTAGAGCATCTGAAATGAGAACATCATTACAAACATCATTAGCATCACTAGCAGTATACATACATAAACATCACATCATAACCAACATCAGTGTTAATCAGGGGGATTATTATTATCACAGTGACTGATGTAAAAATTAAAAAACTGACAGCGACACTGACTGTGGTGCAGTTCAAAAATGCAATAAGCGCTGTCTAGCTGTTTCGTTTTTGCTCAATCCAAGTGCTTAATGTTTATACACACACCGACTGTCACTGGTTAACGCACATTTCTGAGCCTTGGTCTCCCATGTTCTCTGTTTCCATGTTTCCAGTTTTCTGCATTCTTCTTTATGATGATGAACCGTCTGTGTTTCAACCCCCACCTACGGCTTTAACTATGATTGCTGGATTAGCCCAAATAAACCACACGCCTCATCTACACACACGTTACAGCTGTGCTGTTCATGAACTGTCCACAAACAGAAGCCGCCTTTAAGTCTTTGGTTTTCCAGAGAAGTTCTAGCCGTAAAGCAGCTCTGATTCAAGAGCCTGCTCTAAAGTCCAGAAGAATCCATAAGAATCAGTTTACATCACCATGCGCAGTAAAATACAGAAATATAGAACACAAAATCACATTAATACAAATGACATGATGATTGTTTTTTCTATGATCATCAAATACAAGTTACAAAATATGTTGTCATTCAGAACAAAGCAGAACTGGGTGCACTAACTTATTGCCTTGGTGAGTGTGAGTGTCTGTGAATGTGTGTGTGTGTGTGTGTGTGTGTGTGTGTGTGTAATTGAACAAATTCTGTGCTGCAGCAAAAAATATTGGAATATTAAAATAAGGCTATAAACTAAACAATATTCATTCAGGTTTCTCATTTGAGCTCTGACAACCTAATGAGAATTTTACAAATTTATAGTATGAACCATAGCTGGAGAGACAGAAGATTAAGTAATGAATGAATAAAATTAATTTATTCATTCATTACTTAATCTTAAGTACGTGCTTTATCCTGGTCAGGGGTGGTGGTGGACCTGGAGCCTGTCTCGGGAATACAGGGCAGGAATCCACCCTGGATGCATCCAATCTATTCACAAACACATTCACAGCGAGGGGCAATCTGTACTCTATGTCCTGCATATTCTAGTATTCTCCCTGCTCCAACACACCCACTTTAACAAGAAGGGATGTTGCTTAGAAATTAGCTGAAATGGTTGTGTTAGAGCAAGGAAAGCACTACAATGTGCAGGACAGGGGGTTCTCCAGGACTTGTTTTTGCAAGGAGAACCCTGAGGAAACCTACGCAGACACAGAGAGAAACGAAACTCAGCAAAGACCTCAGGATCAAACCTGGAGCACTGACACCTGCTACACCAACCCAGGAAAAAGTGACTTCTACTGTGACACCTGCTACACCAACCCAGGAAAAAGTGACTTCTACTGTGACACCTGCTACACCAACCCAGGAAAAAGTAAACACGGGGATGTGGTTCAACCGTGACTTCTACTGTACATCCTAACTAGTTCTGTTAACGCAAATGGCAGCCTGGTTGGCTCTCAAACCTGTGTGTGGTTCTTTAAAATGGTGAAATCCTCCTCAGGCCTCCTGTCATCCAGGTCATTTTTAAGCACTTGAATTTGTGGTATAATCTTGAAGACGCTTCAATTGGTCATCCAAGAGCATCATCACTTCCCAGTTCAAGCAAATATTTTTCACCACCGAACTAGCTTAAGCCTTTCTGTTCATGGTGGAAAAGGGTATTTAACATTCAGAGCTGTTCACTGTGCTATACACGCTGTACAAAACGGCATGACGGACAGAGTGTGATGTAAGCAGGGTAAAATGCTGTCAGTCAAACTATTTAACACTACAGAAAGAACACCCCAGTGGCCACATCCGGTGCATTGTGAGCTGGCCTTGTGTCCAGATTTCAACAGAAAACCACAAGCAGACCAAATAACATGTAATTACTGGGAAAATAAACTGTAAAAGTGTATTTCTTTCACTCTCATGCTGAGATTGACACTCTGCTGGCCAGGATGCTTGGCATTCCTAACGTCCCCTACTGACAAAGTCATTACTTTTATGACCTCGTTGCTTCTGCCTCAGCCCATTCCTCAATCCTCACACACTCCCTATGCTCTTTTACCCTTTTCTCCCATTTTATCATGTGCTCTCTCTCCGTCTGATACATCAAGGCCAGACAGGCCTCGCACCCCTGTCTGAGAAGGTTAAAAGACAACTGTGCGTGTAAGAGCGTGAGTGCGCAGAGGTGGATGTCTGTACGTGTATGACTAGTCACTGGAGCTGGTTTTTCTTATTACATGATATGACAGTTATATTAGTGAGCAGTGTTAAATGACAGCCAGTCATTTAATATATCGAATATTTGGCCATTGCTTCACTTAGATTCTTCCCCTGTGGTCATCTTTCGCTGTGCCTCATAAATCATAAAAACAAAAACAAATCCCCTATCAAGCCAATGAGGTGAGACGGATTCTGTCTGTCTGCCTGCCTGCCTGTCATTCTGGCATCTACCAGAAGAGATAGCTGGCATACGAATATGGCATCAGCTCGCCTGCTCCCATAGGAATTTTCCGCTTTCAAAGACTTCTGTCTCCATCCTGCACCGCTCTGTAGATAAATACCTAATTGCCATTCCACCACATTGTGTTATTTGCATATTAATGCATGCAGATCCACACAGCTTGGCTCCTTTTTGTTGAAATTCAGTATGACTTTCAGGGGAAAAGAGATGTACTGAAAAGCAGGAGACTGTGCTCAAGCGATGACAGTGTACAAATCTGATTATATAGTGTCTGTTGGTCTGGAAATCACGCCGAAGCTTTTTATTAAGTTGCAAAGAAACATATGTTTAGCACTTAATAGCACTCAGAGCAATCATACTATCAATCATACTATAGTATAAGAACTGTTTACGTTCTGACTCCTAATTTAGCCTCACTCTGACCACATGCACTTATGACAGTCTTATTAGTGCAATGTCCAAAATGGCACCTTATGACTACTCTACTCATACAGTTCCATAGTGTCCTGCTTAGAGTTAGTGTCCAAATGATGTACCCTAGAGAAAGTGGTCTCCAAGTGTTTGTAGTCAGGGACAACTTTAACTGAAAAACAAATTCCAGAGACCCCCTTAGTACAGATTTATGTCTGATTTATGTTTTTGGGTTTGAGATCAAAAGATGAATATTAGACAACAGATCAGAATTTCAGCTTCCATTTCCATCTTATTTACATCTAGATGTGTTAAACAACTTAGAACATGGCACCTTTGACAGACCACCCCATGTTTAGGTGAGCAAAATTATTGAAACAGATAGTTTAACATAGATTAAAGTAAATAACATTTAATATTTGGTTGCATATCCCTTACTTGCAATAACTGCACCAAGCCGGCGACCCACTGACTTCACCAAACTGTTACATTCTTCTTTTGTGATTCTTTTCCAGGCTTGTTCCACAGCTTCTTTCAGCTGTTGTTTGTTTTGGGGGGTTTCTCCCTTCAGTCTCCTCTTCAGGAGGTGAAATGCATTCTCAATTGGGTTAAGGTGTGGTGATTGACTTGTCCAGTCTAAAACCTTCCACTTTTTTTTCTGATGAAGTGGTTTGTTGTGTTGGCAGTGTGTTTTGGGTCACTGTCTTGCTGCATGATGAAGTTCCTCCCAATTACATTGGATGCATTTCTCTAAACTGGTAGACAGAATGTTTCTGTAGACTTCTGAATTCATTCTGCTGATACCATCATGAGTTACATCATCAATAAAGAATAGTGAGCCAGTTTCATAAGCAGCCATGCAAGCCCAAGCCATGACGCTACCTCCACCATGCTTGACCGATGAGCTTGTATGTTTTGGATCATGAGCAGATCCTTTTTTTCTCCACAATTCAAAATGGCTTGCTTTTCTCCCATAGACAGCTCTCTGGTCTTCATGTTGGTTTATCCTTTTTAACAACAAATGCAGTCTTCATAGGCAAAACCCATGGCTCAAACCAAGAGTAGACATTCAGAGATATTAATTGTTTAAACAATCAATCTAATAGAACACAGCTGGGCAACAAGACACACCTGTGAGTCACATGTTCCAATATTTTTGATCACTTGAAAAATGTGTGGGTTCAAACAAAACGTGCCATGTTCTAAGTTAGATCTAGATGTAAATATCAGGAAATGAGAGCTGAAATTCTGATCTATCGTCTCATATTCATTTTCTGATCTCAAACCCAAATGTCTTCACTGTAGAGCAAAAACAAAAGATTTGACCTTGCTGTTCCAGTACATTCAGAGGGGACTGTATATGTGATATGCTACAGCCTTCACACTCACCAGATCCCAATCCTGTGTTCAACACGTGTTCACAATATTCAAAATACCAGTCAAGGACTATATTTTGGAAGAATGCTGTTCACCCACCCAGTACAGCTCCAGAGACTTGTAGAATCTGTGCCAAGGAGTATTCCACCATCAGTGTTCTGGTGGCTTGTAGTGGTCCAAAACCTCACTAAGACACTGTTTGTTGGTTGGTACTTTAATTTGTCAGCCCTCTTTATATATATATATACACACACACACTACAGAGTTTTCTACTCTGTACAGTTCCAGTGTTTTCAGGTGTGTCTTTTGTCAGTTTTTCAATGTTAGTATGGACTTGCCAGCAATGACTAATCAGCCAATGTTTGCCGCTTATCTGATTCCTACTCAGGATTAAAACTGGATTAATGAGACGCATACATCTTGCTAACTCTGTCACCCTGTTGTTAAACTGACCATTGAAACTCATCTGCTGCATGTTATATGGCTGCTGCTAGCACTTGTTCTGAACTAAATGTCAACATATTCCACTCTGATTGCTGGTTAGACAGCCTTGCTCACAAGTGTGATGTGCGTATGTGTGTGTTAAACACAGTGCTTCACACGGACCCGCAGAAACAAACCGGCATAATGTGTGACGCAGAAAGGGAATGAAATTCTGTCGTTTTAAACGTTATTGAATAGGCATAAATAATGTTACCTCTGGGTTATTTTTGAGGCCCCATCTGTGAGACTCACATTCTTTAAACTCCTTTCCTATTAGTTACTGAATAATTCATATTAGGTACTAAATTATATGCTTTAAAGTAGAGTAGCTAAATAAAAAGCTGGCACTTTAAGGGGTTTGCAGAAAATAGTGGCCCAGAAATTTTTTAACACTACACACACACACAAACACACACACAAAACAATTCTTTAATTAACAGCACTCCTTCATTTTATTGACCTCCAACTAAACAAATGCAGCCATTTATTTTGTCCCATACTTTTGTACCTTATACAGCATTAAGCCATGCTGCATGATAGATTGGATAAATACTCTAATCTTTCCCAATCTTACTTACTTTTTAAAAATATATATATTAGGATCTTAACCCTCTACTGCATGAATTATTTATTTATTTTTTATGGATTTTTATTACTTGAATTAGTTCAAGAAATAAAAATATATTTCAAAATTAAAAAAAAAAATTAAGGGGGTAGTTTGTAAATTGTTGCCATATGGCAACAATGTGCAGTAAAGGGTTAAGCATGGATATAGATCTCTACAAACATGAAAAAATTCCTTTCCATTAAAGGTTTCCATTAATGAACGTCAGATTGTATTTCATTCGACTGCTAGCATGCTGTGAGAATAGCCGGCCTGCAGAACAGCAGCTGAATCCAAATGAGTGAAACTGTGCTGGAGTGCACGGTAGGAAACTAACACACACTGGGGTCTTGTGTAGTGTTGGCTAAGTGGCAACAATTTTAAGAAATAATATATCTGACAGAGTAATAGACAGTTCTGCAAAGTTAGAAGTAATTACAAATAAACAAACAAGGCAAGCATGTATTAAATTGTAAATTGTAAATTGCATGTATCCATCAGTGCAGGTCATGCACGTTCTTTCTATGTCTGGGTATGCAGTGGTCAAATGATTGGGGATTCAAAGAAAAATGTAATAGTATTAAATGCATCAACATCGTCCTAGTCATGAACGTATGCACCATATTAGTTTAGTCTCAAATGTGTGAAATCGGCATGAGATCATGTTTGCTTGAAGAGAAGCTAGCACTAACAACAATCAGAAGCAGTGACGGATCTGTGGAGATTTTATGTACTAGTAAAAATAAACAGCTGTCACACACTGCGAGTAGAGATGGATGCAAGTGCAGTTCAAAGCAGAGCTATTCAAAATGTTAGGCAAAGTCAAAACACAGGCGATTATCATGAGATGAGCAAACAGGACAAACGGGCAAAGCAGTGAAAACCGGGAATACATACACAGGCAAAAGCCTTGGCAAAGTCAGGAGTGAGAACACAAACTGAGCGCTCACTTCACACAGAAAGTAGTGAATGAGTTTCTCTTATATAGTGTGTGTGTGTGTGTGTGTGTGTGTGTGTGGGTGGGTGTGACTGGAAACAGGTGTGTGATCAAAAGTCCGGGGATTGGGAGCGAGTAATCTGCCATGGATTCTCAGAAGTGTAGTCTGAAGTGGCCATGTTTCTTCTTTGCCCTCATTCCTGATATTACACTGATACTACACTTGAAAAATAACCTCCTCTGGATGAATCAAATAAAAAGATTCTTGAGAAGCAACAATGAAACAGAACAGTAAAAAGTACAGTAAAAAGTACAGGCCGATTCACACCGGACGCATCAAAAGTCACGTGTAGTGTCATGTCATGTCATTTAAATCTTTTAAAAAGCATTTAAGTGAAGTGAAATGACTTTGTGGCCAAGTATGGTGAGCCATACTCGGAATTTGTGCTCTGCATTTAACCCACCCAAGTGCACACACACACAGTAGTGAACACACACACCCGTGAACACACACCCGGAGAAGTGGGCAGCCATTTTAGCTGCGGCGCCCGGGGAGCAGTTGGGGGATCGNGACTCGAACCCACCACCTTCAGGTTCACCTTCGGGTTACAAGTCCGACTCTCAGACCATTAGGCCACGACTGCCCACCCACACCAGCTGCGTCAGATGTGCATTACAGATGTGTCAAATTTGAGTGTGCGCAGCTCGCTGCCCTTGTTTTAAGCCACACTAATGTGGGGAAACAAAATAAACACAAACACACCAGTTGTTCACTGTTTCACTGTGTCATGTCACGCTTTTAACAGCTTTGTAATTCAAGAGCAAACAAGACTCAGCAATATGTGAGTTCTTCTTCCCTTCTTTTGGTTTGTAGGTGCTTTATATTGTATATAGTTCATTGCATTAGCGACTCCTTCAAGACAAGTAAGTAGATGTGCATCTACTATGGTGAAGTATGGAACAGATTTCCTCACCTTGTTCTTATATCCTATTAGAGCAATGTGAGTTACAAACGCTCGGATTGGCTGAGATGGGGGGTGTGGTTGCCCTTAAGGGATTCTGGTTGCTCTTGAAGTAGGCTTATTCCATTCATTATTTAACATTAAACGTTAATATTACTCTCAAAACAAACAATAAAATCAAAATGCTTTTTCTCATGACAGTAAACGTAAGGAAATGTAGATGAGATACTGTACATCCAGTGTGGATTAATGCAACTCTTAACATAACTCATCCGGTGTGAATTCAGGGCAGTACAGAATACAGCGTAAGAATATTTCAATAATTGTGAAAAACCTCAGCAAACCCAGTGAGAAAAATGAACATCGGGATTCCAGCGGAGAGATAAACAGTAGTAGTAAAATGTGTGAGACAGACTGAGAGACAGAGAAGCAGCAAAAACACATATGAGAAGATGAGAAGAAAGTAAAAGAGAAGGGAGTATACACACACACACACACACACACACACATACACACACAGGATAAAAGCACAAGAGCCTCTCAGGCAGTCTGTTTGATACTGAGTGGTTTTATTCTCTCAGTGTTGCCCTGCTCTCATGTCAGGCCTGTGATGGAGTGAGTGGGAAAAGGTCTGGGGCGGAAAGGTGAAAGAGCACACATGAGTCAACAGGAAAGGATACTCACACTGTCCCTCCCCCAACAGAGCTAAGGGCAGAGGATCAGCTGAGATGAAGTATGATACTCCAACCCACACTTCACACCCAGTGTGAGGGGAAAAAGGCTGGAACACTGAGATCAAACTGAATAGAAACGAACTCCACTGCCTTTATGTCTTTTCTGCCTATTCTCACCTGCTGAGTCGGTGACACCAGCTGCAGTTGAAGTTGATCTCGGCAGCGATGCAGGCGGAACAGCTTCTAAACTGGAGACATGCTGTGGAGTCAGATAATAAACATACACAGGTCAGAAAGATCAAACCTAAGAACTTATCGTCTGGTTGCTGGTGGTAGCTGCGAACGTAAGGATACTGAAGGATAACTTATGCTTTCTCTGTGACAAGTAAAGCCACTGCATCTTTGTGAACTGATGCTCATATACAATAATGGCATAAAGCTAAACACACTAAGAGGAGAGCCTTATTTACTACATATACCTGAGCTAACAAACGCCAGGGATTGCCAAGTCTTCTTCTTCTTCTTCTTCTTTCGGCTTTTCCCTTCAGGGGTCGCCACAGCGAATCATCCCTCTCCACCTATCCCT
>CM074948.1:18113528-18128286 GCA_037577455.1 Pangasius macronema | reverse complement strand
ATTCAGTGTTATTTTAATGAACGGATGGTTTGGCCAGTAAAGCACATTAAACATGGGTGTTAATATGAAGCAGGTTTGGAAGGGTCTGTAGTTAGCTGAGTAAGTATGAAGTGATTAAACACACGTGGGCCATTAGTCAGGATGAACACGGGAGCCACACAAGACTAAAGCACAAAACAACATATATATTCATTTAAATTCTTATTTAAATTCTTATTTTCATAAAAATAAGGCAGAATTTTTAAGGGGGGGGGGGGGGTGTTATAATCCAGTGTGATTTGTAGTCCATGGAATATGGTATTATAGCTACATGCTCAGTTCAGAACTGGTTGCCTATTTGTCTGTTGATTAGGGTGTATTTCAATCTGGATCTGTGTCTGTATTTAGATTTGAACTGAAAATAGGTGTGGTCTATATCTATAAATACATAACAACAAATAAAGCAGTGTTTCTTTATAGTGCCCACATGATTTTGAATGATGAAAAAGTCTGTGTTCACGTTCAAATTACTTAAATTTAATGAGTTGTCTTTATACGACGGGACACGTGTCGTGTTCCAGACGCAAAGCTACGTGGAATGGCGGCTCTACTGAGAATTCACGTTTTAAAAAAGGAAATATTAAACCGAAATCATATTTGCACAAGCACCACACAGAGGATTGAGCAGCTCCAGGACTGCTCAGACCAATGGTCCCGAACAGCGCAAGCAGAGTTAAAGTAGCAGAGCAAATTTCCCTGCCATTGCTGATGGCCACAGACATGCTGCTGCACTCAGTCCACGGCCAGTGAGCACGCAACATGCATGGAGCTTCAAGGACAGGAGAAATCTGCTGTTTAAAACGTGAGTCTAGAGCTTTGCAACAGCAGTCAACATTCGTACAAATTCACCTAAAAAAAACCAAACAAATAACACATTATTCTTAATGATGTATTTGTATCCAGTTACATCCCTACTGTTTATATTTTCTCCCAGAAACATGTTAGCCTGAGGTTAAATCAGACCACTAGCTGTTTTACGCAGATGACATCACTCACATTACCTCAATCTGGTACCAAAGCAAAACTCAAAATCTGATATTTGTTATTCGACATTTAATTATGTGCCATAATTAAATTAGGAATCTTCTTCTATAGTCAACTCCAGCATTGTTGAAAGGTCCATCTACAGTTAACCTCCTGGCAGAGGCAACCAGGCTTTGGGCTAAAATAGAAATACTTAATAATAAAATTATTTTTAAATACTTCAAAATAGAAATATCCCAATACTTCATAAGAGGACAACTAGCTGCAAAAAAGAGGGATCTGTAAAAACAGCCCCAATGCATAAAATATCCACCACCATGTTTTAAGCTTTTCCTCCCCTTAAGGATGAAAAAAAAATACTATTAGAGGGAAAGTGAACACTTACTTTAACTGTATGAGTGGATATTTTTAATCACTCTATTTTGTGCAATAATTTTGGGACTGACTATAAATTAACACACCTCTCACCTCCTAATGGTAGTTACCTCCCTGCAGATTTACACAGGGAAGTTGATTCATAGATTTAGAACAGAATAGAACAGACTATAGATTACGATTCCGCTTTGGTTTTGTTGCCGTTGATCAAACTGTCCATCACCCTTGATTGATCAAGCATGACAAACTAGTCTTGTGTAGACTCCTCCTGGCCATCTCATTATGGAGTGTACCTCAAAACCTGTGTGCTCTATTTCCTGTTCCACCCCTCGTCCTTATCTCTCAGGAGTAGTAATGAGAGACAGAGGA
Source organism: Pangasius macronema (assembly GCA_037577455.1). Classification (NCBI taxonomy): domain Eukaryota; kingdom Metazoa; phylum Chordata; class Actinopteri; order Siluriformes; family Pangasiidae; genus Pangasius; species Pangasius macronema. The sequence goes on along the minus strand of CM074948.1, from coordinate 18,126,519 downwards.
AGAAAAGGCAGCTTGCAAAACAGCTATGAAGAGTGAAAGACAGAAACGCAAAGAGGAGGGGAATGAGCTTTAACAAAAGGACATAGAGAATATATGAAACAGCCCAAAATAAAAGCAAACTGAGCTTATGGCAAATAATCTGTCAGGGTTTCGAGGTCACTGTCAAGGAGGACGAGGGCTGGCTGTGGCTCAGTCGGATCCGCCTGAGAAACTTAGACTTTGCTAAGATGTCTGACTAACCAGGGGAGAAAAGAAATGAGGAAACAAAATGATGGAAAAAAAACATGTCTAAACTAAAAACATAGTCAGAAACCAGTTGCACATTAGGGTTACAGTGAACAGATTCAACATCGACACTAGAGATACATTTCATAAATTATTAAAGCCTACTACTGGAAAATGATCAAACATCACATCAGCATTTCAGGTGGAAGATCATACACGATATATAGTATAATTCAAACAAAGCAACACTGAATTCAATTAAATTTAATAGAAATACAACATCTTGCCAAAAAAAAGGTTTATTCGAGTACTGTATGAGACAGTATGTATTTGAAGAGAAGTACACTAAGTGGCAAGTATACAGTACTTACAATTTATTATATACATACTAGCATATCTAAGTACACCTGCAGTGTCAAGTAATCTTCCTGTTCACTTATGTGTACTAACAATAATATGTTTAGGAAACATACAGCTGCCTCCAAAATGATTGGTACCCTTGATAAAGATGGGTAGAAAGGTCTTTGTTGTTAATGAGTTCATCTCATACTTAAATAAAAAAAAAAATATCTTAATTTAAGTAATTTGTCACTCTCATGCTGATACTAAATTTTCCAGGTGAGATTAAACCAGTACTACTACTACTGCTACTACTACTACTACTGCTACTACTACTACTACTACTACTGCTACTACTACTGCTACTACTACTACTACTACTACTACTGCTACTACTACTAAATAAAGCTGCAAGCAGAATTTTCGGGGGCCAAGCACCTAGAATTGGTGAGCCACACATTCACAGATGTGCTACAATTGTTGCCTAAGCAATCACAAGAAAGCAGAGCAACAACTATAGGCAAAGAGATTCAAGTATATAAAATATGGAAAACTATATAAAATATCAAAAATAATTTGATAACTTTTGTAAGGCATGAAACGAGTTTCAATGAATTCAAACTGGCAAACAGGAAGTACTCTTGAAATTTACATGCTGATGAGCATTCACTTCAACTTACCCTTGGGAATCATAGGAATGCAGAACTAGGAATGCAAAACTGTGAATTTAGTACAAGTTAAAAATTCAGGAATATTATTTTTTGGCCACAGGTGGCACAGTCATTAATCTTTTTGAGGACATCACAGTGAGGTCCTGAAGATCGAATCTCATGCCAATATGCAAATGTCTTACTGAGATACAGCCTCTCATCCCATTTGACACATGGGAGTTATTGGGCAATGGTTTTGAATATCAAAGTTCCTTTAATAAATTTTGTTTAGACCGTTCTCAAGATGATGTGAGCCAAATTTGGTGAAGATTGGACAAAATTTGGAGGAGGAGTAGCAAAAATGGCCCGTAGATGGATGCATCTCTGACATGTTATTGTAACTTTTGACCAGTAGCTGGTGCTGTCACAAAATTTGTTGCATAGCCTCAGGACACTGTCCTGAAGATGCCTACCAAGATTTGTGTCAGTGTGTAAGGTCATTGCTGTGATACAGCCTCACTTCCTATTTGGCGGCTTCACCGTCAGATTTGTTGGCACATTAGGGCAAATCGTTTGGAGTATCAAAATTCTTTTGTGAGGCTTACTCTGAAGATGATGTGAGTCAAATTTGGTGATGACTGGACAAAGTTTGTAGGAGGAGTAGTGAAAAAACAGCGTTTAACAAAATCCAAGATGGCGGAAAATCTCGTTAGGTGGGAATTGACGTCATAGGGTGCGTTGAACTTAAATTTTGGACACACAGTTCAAAAGTTATGACCATGAATGTACTTCCAAATTAGGCCCAACTTTGATGGTGGAACATTTGAATGTTCCTTAGACCCTCACCAATCTCTAAATTTCCCTCGCAGTGTGCTAAATTTCACAACTTTTACCAGATGGGTCTTTGGGCTGCCAAAGACATCCCAGCCAGAAGAAAAAGAAGAAGATGCAGAATAATAATAATAATAATTAAAAAAGGTAAAATAACAGTAGGGTGCTTACGCACCTTTGGTGCTTGGCCCCCTAATAATAATTCTGGAGCTGACTGTATTTTCCAGAATACCAAATACCCAGGTCTACTTATTTCATTTCCCCATTAAATTACTTATTAGCTTTTCATGAAGCTTCCAGTACATACACAAATATGACAGCAAGACACATAATAATAATGAGAATTAAAAAACAATGTAAAAAGACATGAGCTTAAGGCAGTATAGACATAGTGCAGATACAGATACCCTATGTATACTGCACATAGTTTAATAGTTCTATTACTATTTGGTTAATTATTATTATTCTCTATTTGTGTAATAACAGGAAATGCAAATCTAATTTCACTGTACTCATATGATGAAAATATTTTATCCTATTCCATTATAGTCTATTATATTTTGAACAGTATAGACTTTCTGAGTGGTGACGACTGACCTGGTGGATCTAGCAGCCTGACTGGTTTATGCTTTGAAAGTCTTTCATTTTTAAAATTTATAAAATGTGTGTGTACTGAAGCACAATCCAAAGACTCTCTAAGGTCCTTATTATAGGAAGGCTAAAGCAGTAATACACACACTCACAGGTGCATGCACACACACACACACACACACACACACACACACACACACACACACACACACACACACACACACACACACACNACACTCACACACTCACACACTCACACACACACACACACACACACACACACACACACACACACACACACACACACACAGACAGTTAAAGCCTGAAAACTCTCTGAAAACTGAAAACTTTCTACCTAGGCATACGCAAACATTCACAAACACAGCTCGACTACATGAGGTTTAATAATAAGCATGGATGCTTGGAAGGCAACAGGAGACATTTTTTTCTATACCACCTGGCTCTTTTCAAAGTCATCTTTATAATAATTTGAGATAATGAACCCTTTCTGTGCTACATTACACAGCACACACACACACACACACACGAAACAAATTAAACTGGAACATTAAACACAAGCATTAAAAAGGACCATAATGCTGCAGTGCGAATTGCTTTAGGTGTGGGGGCGCTTTGCCATCTACCCTGATGAGACAGACTCATTAAATCAGATTAAACTGCTTTATAAGCTCTTTGCTTGTCAAGCTCTGTTTTCTCTAGTCTTTCTACAGCCTCTCTCTGTCAGTCTCCTCTTCCATCTGGCTCCGCTGCTCCATTTTTCCATCAGTTCTAAAGCACCACATCCTCAAATGGAGAATGTAAAGCTACTGATGCCAGGATTTGAGCATTTCATTCACAGTTTGCCAGTTGTTTCATTTTGTCTTAAATATCTTGCATTCAGGGCTGTTTATTCATTCAGAGAATGCACAGTACAGTTGTGGAGGCTACAGCAGGGAAAGCTCTAAGTGTTTATATGCCTTTATTAATTAGCTAATGAGCAAAATCAGCAAGGAAACAGTAAACTGAGCATTAGCTTTAAGTTGCTTTATATTATCCTTCTATTAGTCCGTGTCTGCTTAATATAAACAGATGTGTGTACTTAAAATGCTGGACCTTCATGGGTTAGGATTGAGGTCTCCAGTTAAGTTTCCATTCAGATGTTTTCCATAAATGTAAATCATGTTTTGCACTACTGCTATGTGAACATTCTGAAGAAGTAATCGAAAGAACACTATATTAAAGGTCATTGTGGCTACGTCCCTGTTAATTGTATAATGGTATAAAGTATTTAGCAAACAGCGTTCGCTAGCTATACAATTAGCAGCCACAGTGACGCTTCAGTGATCGCAACAGAATCTGTCTGTGTCTAGATCCAAAACCAAGTACCATACTTAAAACTAGTGCACACAAAACAGTCTAGACCTATCAGCACAAAATATTTAGCAAGCAGTTTTAGTTAGCTAACGTCGCAATTTGCGGATATTAAAAAAAAAAAGGTCTACAAAGTGTCTACAACCACATCCGTTTACTTAATACATCCTATTAAGTAGTATTTAGCATTAGCATGCAATTTACCATGCAATGAAGTTAAAAATTGCAATATTTTAACCAATATTTAATTGCTATGTAGCTGACCTCATATCAAACAATCCACTATTAAGCTTCTTAGCAGGTTTGTAGTTTGCTTAACTGATTAGCCATCTGGCTAATACAAACCATGTCAACACACAATATTTCAACAACAACAACAGCAAAAAGAACTGACAATGCATATGATGATTAACATAAGCAGTGTAACTTTATGGCACACTGCTTAGTTGGGTGGTAGTGTGTACTTTTAAACGTAGCCAAGCAGTCACAGCTACTCTGCTATAGATATCATTCCTGTTTTTAACCATCCTTTATCGCAGTGGTTCTCAAAGTGGGGTGCAGGTTCCTCAAGGTTTCTGGAGCCTTTTTAAAATTTTTTTAAAAAATTTTGTCACAGAAGTGGAAAGCACAATTGATCATTATAAAATGTTATTACATTTATTGTTGAGTGTTATAGTTATTGGCCAGTTTGACTGGACCCTTGGAGCAAATGGGTTTAATTCAAACCTCAATAACTGAAAAATAAGTAGTCCTATAAACAATGCCAACACCTTGGACCTACCTAATGTGTTCTGTTGGTGGAAAGTTCTACGGCTCAATGTGTACTGAGAATTTATTTTACAGTTTAAAGGGGTCCCTCGATGCAAAGAGTTAGAGAAGCTCTGTTTATTATTTTAATTTTATTTTATTAAGCTCTGGTAACTCTGCCTTGCTGATGCACTTTTCCAACTCCTCAACAAACCATAAAACCTTAAAACTAACTAATTAAAAAAAAAAAAAGCTTACGGCTATCTGGGAGCTGTTATCTGCGTCAGCATCCGCCAGTGGTCCAGGTAAATCCTGTGACTCCGCCTCTGTAGTCTCCTGACTGGCTTTGTTGCTGCTCATTCTCGGCTCAGACAGCCACCGTCTCTTCCTGAGTATTTCCACCGTGATGTCGTCATCTCGCCCCGGCCCCTGAAGCACAGAATAGGAAACTCCTGCAAAGAATAAGAGAGTTGCATCATGGCACGGAGGACAGAAAACAACTCTAACGTGTTCAGGGGTGGACAAATGATAAATTCATAGAGAGAAGCTATGGAAAATGAGTCAATACTTGAATCCCCGGGACTTCGTGTAGCTATAATATTTATTCTCTTCTGATAATGTCACAGTTGATGAAGCATATCATGGTGTTCTCTTGACAAAAAGGCAGAAAGTCTTGCCTGTGGTGTTCTCTTGCACATAAAGGCGTTATGTGAGTCTGGCTTGCAGCTTCATTTTCGCACTGATGAAGTGTTTAAGTGAAGTGAAGTGACTGTGTGTTGTCCTAGCGTTAGAGTTACAGGTTTTGGGCTGCACTGTACTGTAGTTATTTCAGTTTAGTCACTGTTTCCACACTCCTTCATATTCCTGGTTTTTGGAAATACTGTCTAGGTTTTTCAAGCTAATTAATATGGCTAGAAAAAAATAATTATTGTCAACAGCCAGAGCATGTCCTCAGTCGATATTTGAGTAGTGTTTTTCCTCTTTCTCTGGATGTCAGATGATAATAATAATAATAATAATAATAATAATAATAATAACAACAAGCCCGGGTGTCCATCCCTGATGTTTCTAAACTAATAGGATAAAATTCTTCACATTATTCACATTCACAAGCTGAGCAATCAGTCTGTTATTATTATTATTATTATTATTATTATTATTATTATTATTTGTCCAGAATTTATAGTGTTATGAATGTTAAGTGGCTCCATGAACTGAACAGAATGAATGGAGTCAAAAATGTATTGTTAACAAACTGTGAACACACACACACACACACACACACACACACACACACACACACACACAATCTTTATCTGTCCACTTGCACTGGTCTTTGTTAACGTTCTCCTCATTGTACTCAGATGTGCCTCTGAGGCTCATTAATTTAAGCATGACTCAGCAATTCACCTAATTACCAAAGTCCATATTACGTCTCACATGATCAGGACCCTCATTCCTTGCATACCAGCAAATTTTTTTGATTGACTGATTTTTCTGGTTCAATTAAAATTCCCCTCAAATTAAGTAGGAAGGTAAATGACCTATTTCGGGCGTAATTAGTCAAGGATGCAAACTATTACAAAACAGCAATATTTAATCATTTTAATTGGATTGTTAAGTAGCAGAATTGAGGCCAGTTACAACCAGTTTTTAACCACTGAGCAACTGAAAAGCCATTGGTGCCCCAGAAATCCAATGCTGAAATCCATTTGATTTGCTTTAATTGAACTGAGCAGTCATTAGGTTAATGAAAATCATTTCAACATGTGTACCAACAATATAAACTTATAAATGCCAGTGAAACATTTACTGAAACATTCAGACACAAATTCCTCACAAGATTCTCACAGTACAGACAAATGCCTTTAGTCCCGGGCTAATTATTAGTACTTTAATGAATTACATGCACTCCAGTGTGGTGGGAAACATTCTGTGCTGTTATGAGGCGAAATAAGTTCAACATGTTGACGGTATACATTGGCCAAATCACCGCAGGAAGGAAACATTGTGTATAGTGGGTTAGCTTCTCTTCAAAACAGTCCATGAACGAAAAATGGGTTTTTGAAGAGGATAAAAAAACAAAACCATCTAACTCCTATTCGTAAGCTTACATTCCTCTAAAATGATTCTTCCTCTCAGTTGTTTTACTCCTCTCTTTCCCCTGAGGCTGCTTTTGGCTCTTTCACTAACTGCTTTTACTCCTTCACTCTCTCCCTGTTGTCCATCTTGCTCTTCAACAGCTTCCCGTCTCTAGGCCAGATGGGTATGCTAATGAAGTCAGCATATAAACAAAAAACTGCCCTTTCTCACGAGTCACTCTTAACACAAGGCCAAGGTTTCATTAACAAGTGATGCTGAGCTTTGGTCACTCTCTCTTTCTGGGATCATCGTCACTTTGCTGTTCAACTTGTTCATGGAGATCAGAAATGAAGGTGTGTATGCTTGTGTGTGGGAAATATTTAAGATGAAAGTACAGACAAGGAAACTACTATAATATGCTCCATCATACACATAGGTGTGTGTGTGAGAGAGATAGAGAGAGAGAGAGCGAGAGCAGGTTTATGATAACACCCCAAAGGTCACACTTTCAGTGTAGAAACATTCACCTATCAACAGTTTCATAGTTATAGTTCAATAGTTTTATAGTTATAGTTCAATCTTCTTGGCACAGGAAATATTCTGTTCCACTAAGTACCTCATAAACCATTTCACACCAAATTGTCTTAACATATATATTGGGTGCATTCCAGTGTTCTCCTTCAAAAGATGGCAGATTCTTCCTTTAATGAGTAGCATCACACATCTTTGCTTGTAATTAGCTTGTCAGCTCACAGAACACGTACTGGATTTGCATGTTGCCAATTACCGTGCTGGGGCCTTCCTTGTTTATAGGTGTCTGAAGCTGTGCCTGACGCCAAGCTTTCACTCTTTGCCACTCACTCGATTTCTATACCTAAATGGGACTGAATTTGTTCTGGTTCTCTGTGCAACACTCATTTAAGAGCAAGAAAAAACACCTTAAACATTGTTCATGCTCATAGATCTGTCCCTCCACTGCAATATACTTCTTTTTAAAGTAGTACATTTCACAATGCACTAAGATAAACTAGCTCCATTCATCCGTTCATGCCTTTTCTATCCTCTTTACAGGGGAATGAGAGAGTGTGGGAATCATGCACTTGACTGGGCCTCATTTATGCCCGTGACATTAAAGGTCCACTCCATCATTTCGCAACCAACACTTCATTTTAGCTTTAGCCTTCAGCTAAGTTCACATTAGCAAGCGATAAATTGGTTAGTGACCAGAACAAAGAGTTGGAGAGTTGTTTTTTTTTTCAGTGTCCCTGGTCTCTAATCTAACAGCTACTTGTTTTCTGTGCAGCTTTTAACTTTCAGCTGATAAAACAAAGAGATGCTAATAAGCATCTCATATAACGTACCATGGTTATATATTTAGGCTTCTATGTATTATATTATATAGTAACCTAAACATTTCAGCTAAAGCCACTTATTTGCTTCCTAAAAACTGTCAGCCATGATCATTCTTAACTGTCATTATTAACTGTCAGCCGCTATTATTTCTAATAATGTAAATGAGGGGTTATGGTCTGCTTAGACAGGGGAATAGTTCTATATCTGCCATGTTGTTTTTCAGGAAATAAAGAATCAGCACAAAACAACCATTTTCAATTCAATTCAGTTCAGTTTTATTTGTATAGCGCTTTTAACAATGGACATTGTCGCAAAGCAGCTTTACAGAAANAAACTCCCTGAGATGATATGAGGAAGAAACCTTGAGAGGAACCAGGCTCAAAAGGGAAACCCATCCTCATCTGGGTTTTTCTTGCTAAGTGAAAATAATGTACTCCACATGTAGCACATATTCAAAAAATTCGTACAGTATACAATACATGAAACCGAAATAAGAGATGGTGAGATGGTCTTTTAAAAGGTCAGCCCACCACATTTTTTCCTCATCCAAACTAGCTATTTAAAAAGGTTATATACTGTAGCTCTCTAAAATCTGCGACATCTAATAATATATTTTATCCACAAAAGCTCACAGTGCTCAGTCAGTGCTATTCCCCATTCAAACAAGAACTATTCAAGCAATGACATGTTCGAATTCAGGAAATAACAAAACTTAAATTCTTTCCTAAAAGAGATATCTAATTTTATCTGCTGCATTCGTTCCTCTATTCATTCACTCAAAGCCCCTAAAAAAAGACTCCTGCAACTCATTTCCCAGAATAAGAGTTTTTTTTTTCTAGGATACTCTTTTAAAGTCTAGGATGACTAAGAATGTGAGCAAGTGGCCTCAGTGCCAAAGGCTTCCTCTAAAGCCTATTAATTTAAAAGCAAAGCTGAAGGTGAAATAGGACTCGCAGAGGTGACTGTCACTAACTCCAATTGAAGTGCAGCAACAATCGCAGTTTTCAGATGCCGTGCTGTGAAAGGCCCCACAGCAGGAATGGCTTTACTCTTTCCCTCTCACTTCCTTCCACTCAGTGTCTCACTCTTTTCTCCTTTCATATGAAAGTAAGCCTCTTTCTCTCTTCTTTTGATTTGGTAATTCTCTTGTTCTTTCGACAAAAAGTATGCTGCCTTTTTTGTCTTCTGTGATTGTGAAACACAATGATGCATGCCGGGAAAACCCTTACACAGCTAATAAGGCTAATGATGTAAATACACTACAGAATTTTTTTTTTTTTAAAGAAACAGAAAAGAAGAGTTAAGAGGAGATATTCTGTGATGTCATTGAAAACACACTTCCAGACCAGCCAACACAAATGTTAGTGTGTGTGTGTGTGTGTGTGTGTGTGTGTGCACATAAGGGGTGTAATGCAATGCCACTAGCTGTATCTGTATCTGTTTACAGCTCCAAATATCTGTATCTGTATCTCTATTCAGATTAAACACAAAGTGGGTGTGGCCTAAACCAGAAAGGTCCCCTCCCACCCTCCACGAAAACATGGCTCTGACAGCTCCTCAACCTCAGCTACATCACTGCATCACAGATTCTTTTAATCCTCAGGGGTTATTGCTTTTGTTTGTACTTGGCTGCAAGATTTTCCTACAAATTTATTATTTCCCCCCAAATTTCCCAAAATATAAACTAATACTGTAATTTTAAACCACCATAACTGTGGATGCTCAGGTCTTTCATCAAGCAAGCTTCATATACGACCGCTCACTCATGCTTACATGAAAGTGAAAAACTCTCAATCATGGAACTCTCTTTCTAGAAAAACAACAAAAGACAACCAACCAAAACGCAGCCCATTCTTTGTAGCTCTTCTTTCTGAATAATGCATTTGCCTTCAGACACATCCCTAGTGCACATGCATGTGTGTGTGGCAGTGAAATAAATGAGTGTGTCAGGCCTGACCACTTGGTTGTCTTTCTCTCTTTTTGCCTCTGTCTTCTCCTTCTCCATTTATTGTCTCATTGCTAAACAGAACTAAAGTGAGATTGATTTTCAAATTCCTCCCTCCGTGAACTCGACAACCATCTGTGTAAACACCCGTCATATTCCCGAAAAGAAAGCATGTACAGTAGTACCTTTCACAATAGTGTGCTAAAACCAATGAAACTGTCAGCAATTTAATTTATTTCACAACCCTCACTGGAGGAGCGCACATATACTGCGCTGCATAATAACAGTTATCATTGTATTGCACTTTCCTTTTATAAATAAAGTATTTTATGGCTATATATCTATATAACTCAATTATATCCCATTTAAAATTTTTTCCCCAGAATTCTTGGAAACAATTTTTTTCTACAACAGCTTTCCAATTGGACCAGACATAAAACCTGGGACATAATCAGAACTTCTGACCAAACATTTTGATCAAATATGCTGATTCCACATGCCACAGCGTCCCTTGGCCGGTTGCTCCATTGTGATAGCTTGCTGCAAACGATTAACTTGCTTCGCGGACGTTCTGTTGATCTGGAAGAACAAGATGAAGAGCACCAAAGTTGATCTTTTCATTTCCTTGGGACATGTTTTCCTCACAGCATGGTTCTGCAGCGGGTAGTGTTGCCAGCTCACAGCGTCAGGATCCCCTGAGGGTTTCCTCCAAGTTCTTCCAGTCTCCCAAAAAAACATGCCAGTAGGTGGATTGAGTGTGCTAAATTTGTGTGAACAGTGTGTGAATATGTGCGTGCGTGGTGACTTGCGATGGGCTGGCATCCCATATTCTACCGGGATAAATCATGAACATAATGACGACAATGTTTTCCTCGATTAAGTTACCAGGCGTGCTTTCACATAATCATGTAAAAAGATATGAGGTAGGACTTAGTCTAATGTTAGCTATTACAAAATGTTGAAATACTTTCTACTGCCTCCTGCATCAGTGTCGTAACATAGAGAAATATACAGTATGAGGCATGACCTCTATCCTATACTGATGATTTGCTACTTGCTGCTTGGTGTATATACACTGCAAAAACCGACATCTTAGCAAGTGAAAATATCTTGAATATAGTCAAATGTATCTAGTATTTCCTAGCATAAGATTACAATCATCCAAATATAAGATTATTCAACCTATTTTGAGATGTTTTCACTCATTTTAAACTTTACATTTTCTTATTCTAGTAGGAGATTATTTTGCTTCTTTTTAGCAATAACTGTTTAAAATGAGCAAAAGTATCTGCCAACAGAACAAGACCATTTCAAGCTTGAAATTAGTAAAGTGTAAAAATAAGTTTAATAGTCTTATATTTGGATTATGCTAATCTTCTAATAGGGAATACTAGATAAATTTGACTATAGACAAGATATTTCCACTTGCTATGTTCTATTACTATTTTGATATTGCTATCTAATTTATGCACTGCGTTTTTTTTGCTGTGTATCTGATCTGCAATATGTTTTCTTACTCCTACACTTCTACACTGACCACTTTCTCTCGCCTGCACTCTACAGCCATTCCTCTAGTTCTTGCTTGCCTCTTGGTTTCCGAGAGGTCATCTGAGTCCCTTTGTATGCCTGAATCCAATCTGCATTACTGTTTTTTCCAATGGCTGTCTGCACCTTTAGAACTCTTTAAGAGGATGTTTAAGCTGTCCTGCTTTTCATACCAGTCAAAAGGAGTGGGAGCTGATCCTCAAAAAGAAGTTTACCCCCCTGTACACCCAGAGGAATTACCACTGATGAACTGTTTCTGGCTCCATATCTGAATCTGTTGTCTTTATCAACCTCCCTAACCCTGAGCTTTACCTGGCATAGTTCCCAAGAATTTTCCTCTGTCAGATTTTGTCTTTATAAATCCTCAGACAATTACCAGCCCTGACCTTTGCCGAATCTCTTTCAAGCTCTGAGATTTCCTCTAAATCAGACCCAGAGAACTTCCTTGAGTTAGTCTCAAACCTTGAATCATCCCCTGCGTAAATCTCAGGCCCTTTTTATCTCAAGTGTCAGTTCCATGTCATGAGAGTTCCCAAATATCAGGCCCCTGCTGTCTGCCTTTCTCTTGTGACAGGAAATGTATGCATGTTTTCTCCAGTTCATGTGTAGCCCCTGAGTTTTACTTTATGTAAGGCTCATACACATTGTAATGCTCCATCTCTGAGCCCATCTCTCCAGCACCTTGCTCATCCTCTGAGAATTTTCCTGCATCAGTTTTAAACATTTTAATTTTACCTAGTGCCTCGCTTGATGCATCAGCTTTCCACAAGGTCACATTCAGCCCCTGGGCTTGTTTCTGTCTCAGCCTTTCTTTGAGCAAGTACTGGACCTTGAGACTTCCCAAGTCTCAGTATCAGTCATCCTGTCCCTGTCCCTGTCAGTTACTGATTTTGCCCTAGGTTCTTTATGCTGTTTTTTTTTTCTCTATCTCTATCACTAAGTTTGTCTATGTCTACAATTCAGTGTCTATGCCTCTGGTCTTGGTCTGCACTCATGGCCTGGTCTCTGGCTCAGGTCTCACTCTGGACTCTGGATCTCTTCCTGGCTGGACTCCTCGAATCTAGATATCATCCCTTAAAGAAGGGTATGTAGTCTAGACCTCCTCTTCATCTCTGCTTGTGTGACTTCTTCTTTAAAGTCTTTTCTTGAAGCCTGTGGTGATTCTGTGATTGTACACCATGTAATGTAATGACATTTGTGTCATGATGATGTTTTCTGTGTGACAAGACATATATATTTACGGCATTTGGCAGACGCCCTTATCCAGAGCGACTTACATTTTATCTTATTTATACAACTGAGCAGTTGAGGG
>CM074948.1:18081707-18091974 GCA_037577455.1 Pangasius macronema | reverse complement strand
CAATCACAGTCCTTGAATTGCTGCGTCATCCCTAGCAACGGGGTCAACCACACCTCCTCACTAAGATAAAGGGTTTTTGTACTTTCCTTACTCAGAGTCGCTCTGAGAAGTTTCCTAAATCACTTTTAGTCTAAGACTCCTAGCTAGGACTTTTTAGGCTTTGTGAATACGGGCCCAGATGTGTTAACACGAGTTCAATTACTCACCCTCTCTACTGAGACACACACAAATGTTTCTTTCCTGTTAGTACATCTACTACACAACAATTATTTCATACACTGTGCTAAAAAGTGTTAATTTCCCCTATGTATGGAGACCTTTGGGACACCCTGTACTTCCAGGATGCATTCAGCACACACATCCTGTGATCTGCAATTAAGAGACATAAAGCCATTTCTGAAAACTCATAGCAGTAATGCATGGAGCTGTTCTCTTCTACTTACACCTCTTCATTATTAACACCCCATTTGCCTCATTTTACATGGACGTAATTCTGACTGAACTTACAAGAACTTACATTTAAGCGTTTTAAGTGTTTTACCTTTAAGAAGAGACGGATGACTCCTGTTGCCTTGTGGGAAATATAGTACCAGAAAGACAGTTTGCAGGTGGCGCTGGACTCTTTATATACAAAACTTCTCATATGAGCTTTATCCCCCTTTAGACCTTCTGGAGTGGCTGCCAAATACACAAAGTGGCCTGGGAAGTAGAGGAGAAAAAAAAGAGAGGTGTAGGATAACAGAGAATAAATTAGATACAGGACTGAAGCCATGTGTATCGCCTACACAGTCGAAATTAGCATATAGTGAAAATATTACTATACACAGCTACTGAAGTCTGGAACTCATGATGGGTCATGATTAAAGATCAGCCTTCAGGAATTTGATGAAACATATTTTTTTGTTCTAGGATTACACAAAGGTCATGATTTAATTAATTGTGTTTTGGCAGAGGGCTTCATGCATAACACAGGCGTTTATGATATCAGCATTGCAAGTGCCAAGAGAGTAACGATGGTTAATAGGATATACCCACAGCAGTAATGCATTTGGATTGCATTCCAACGCTATTTAATTGACATAACGAACAATGTTTTGTGCATGCTCCTGAGATACAGTCATATCGCAACGCATAATTAAAGTCATTCTATCATCACAGCCAAGTTGACCAGGGTTAAGTATAATAACATGGGTTAAATTAAATCATGGAGGTTTGGGAAAAATGTCTCACTTTTATCACTCCAGATCATGTAACTCTACGGCTGAATGATAGCATAAGCTTACTGTCATTTATATTAATTTAGTAAATGAGCCTTGTTCTTGCCTGTGTTACAGTTATATTGCTGAATAACTGTAACTAGCGTGGAATGCAATTCTTGACATCTGACATGAGACACGTTCAAATAAGGTTATAAACCCAAAACACATTTGATCTCTAGTCATTTGACTCACATCTACATGAATATGCTCACATCCATATCATCATTATTATGTGATGATAAGCTAGGCCAAAATTCAGCATTTGGCATTTTGATACGACTCATCCACACATGAACACATGAATCTTGGAGGCACCAGTCACCTCAGGTCCACTTTTTAATAGATGAGTTAGACACTTTCTAGTGTTGGTTTTTTTTGGGTGTGACGTCGGTAGCTAGTGAAACCACACTGTCTAAAGCCATGGCAGAGCAAGCATACAGGGGAAGCAACAGACAGAGACAGATATTGGTGAGTTTTAGCATTGGTCTGTACTGAGCCAACTGACATATTTAGCTTTATGTTAACTCAGCACCAGTTAGCACCAGTATTAGCACCAGTAGGCTACAATTTAGCATATGTGGACCAACGTATATCCTATTTTCAGCCTAGCAAATATTGGCAGGGGATAGATGTAAATATAGGATATGTGTCAGGTCAGGTCAAAGCCCACAGTGTAATTGTAGCCTATGTAAAAGCTTTAATAACTCAGATATGTGTGTTATACATATATGTAAAAAATCTCAGTTAAAAAAAAGTTCTGAAGGATGGAAAAAGTAAGTAGTCTCACACTAGTATGCCTCCAGACTACGAGACCCGCCTCGGTCACGGGTCGTAATAACCAAAATTGTCGGCATGAGAACTCTTCCATCCGCAACGTCCATCTTCGAAGGAGCAGGAAGTCCCACAGTCCTTCTCATCGCTGTTGTCTCCACAGTTGTCAATAAAATCACATAGTTGCTCTGGTTTGTAACCGTCACCATTATCACACTGAAGTAAACCTAGTGGGCAGAGGTCTGAGGACAAACACACACAAAAAATATGATATAACAACAAGTATCAAATTATATATTGTGTAAGACGGTGTGTAGAAATGGGAGAAATGCACATTGTGTGTGTGTGTGTGTGTGTGTGGATCTCTGCTTGTGGGAATTTCGGTATTAAATGAGTGATGAGGCGTGAGGAAGGGGGGAGGTTTCTGTAATGAGTGATGAAAAGAGTGAATAAACTCTCTAAACTTTTCTTCCTGTGGAGAGCTCAAGGCCATAGAGCACCTCTTTTTTACACCATTCCATTCATCCTTCTCTATTTTCTCTACAATGCCTTCTCCTAGAACAAGGATCTTTTTCTCCTCCATGTAATCACTTACAAAGAATACAAATCTGAACATCACTGTGCATGTTCAGCTGTGTGCAAGATCAAATCCACACATATCCACACACACAAAATCCCACTAAACTGTGTGAGATATCAGATAACTGAAATCTGCTTCTGTGACAGAGCTGAGGAGAAGCACGGTAGGTTGTGTGAATCATATCTCTCATCAGGGAATCTCTCCACTGGCTCCAGAACAAAGTGAACATAATTAAAACCCTGAGCCTGAATCTGATGTGTGATGTGATGCTGATCCAATCCACATGGGCTTATGTACCCTGACTGCAGATGTGTGCTGAAACCGGTGGAGATACTAACACACGGAGGACTTTAATAATCC
This sequence comes from Pangasius macronema, assembly GCA_037577455.1. Lineage (NCBI taxonomy): Eukaryota > Metazoa > Chordata > Actinopteri > Siluriformes > Pangasiidae > Pangasius > Pangasius macronema. The sequence continues at coordinate 18,089,004 of CM074948.1, read as the reverse complement.
AGCCAATATCCAGTGTTTAGTCATTAAGACATGAAAACATTTCACACTCCTTGTTGAGCATTTGCACTAGCATTTAAATTCAATATTTGAATATTCACAAAAAATATATTTAATATAAAAATATTTATTTATTGTTTGTTGCTTTATTTAATATTTAATATTAATTAATTTAATATATAATATTTAATATAAAAAATATTGATTTATTGTTTGTTGCTTTATCAATTTTAAATACAATATTCATTTTAAACTGTGAATTAAATTTGCTTATTAATCCTAAGCATCAACTGAGTAAAATTTTGCATGTTTTTGATAAATTATTGAAACAAGTGCAGTTGACTAAGAGGTTCCTGTATAAATATGATATATTTATGTGTATTAATCTATCTAGTCTTTCCTTTACACAGTTAAAAAGCTAATTTATCACCCTACCTTAAACAAATGTGAATATTGTATAGTCAGTTAATTCTTTGGCTAACTTCTCTTGATTTCACGTCTCATGATTTCACAATACTGTTGCTCCTTTCTAATCTCCATTATCCTTCCATTCTTCCATTAATTGCTCTGACTGCAGTAGGACAGTTTAAATTTATTAAATGTTTTGGTCCAGTTTGGTCCAAACCCGTGTCATTTTACTGAGTTAAATATTTTAGTTTAATCATTTAATCATTTAATGTGATTCAATTAAATATTTTTTTTATTTAGCTTAATTTTATTCAGTCAAATTCTTTTGTCCAGGTAGACTGTTAAATTTTATTGAGTTAAATAAATAGTTAATGAAGTTTGTCATGCTCGTAGTATTTTAATAATCAGTGAAGTTACACAAAACAACAACTTGAAATTAAACTTGTGTTTATTTATAGACAGCTATATATGGAGCTTATATCCTAACTTGATAAGCTAATGTTCCTGCAACTACCAAGTGGCTAACAACATTCCAAGTAGTCTGAATTTACTTCACTTATCCAGTGCGACTTACATTTATCTCATTTATACATCTGAGCAGTTAAAGGTTAAGGGCCTTGCTCCAAGGGCCCAACATCAGCAGCTTGGCAGGGCTGGGATTTGAACTCATGACCGTCCAATCAGTAGTCCAACTGCTTAACCACTGAGCTACCCCAAATAAAAAGAGTCAAATTTTATATATTATTAAAATTTATATTTTAGAGACCTCCTCAGCTGCTCTGAGGTCAGCTGAGAACCAATCATCATTGCTGAATGCAAGTTTTTCCGCATAATCAAGATCCATTTTCCAGACTACACTCATAATGCCACCACATTATCAGGACATCACTGTTTCTATATTGAATTTGACGGCTGAAATAGGTGAAGTGAGGCGTAAACAAAACTGTGTGAAAGTACCAAGGACTGGACCTCAGTGTCTTCATGTATGTCACAGAACCACACCCCACGTTGCGTTCTTTGGTGCTAATAATCTTTACCAAATCACGCATATCTGAACTTAATTAATGTTCTTAACGATGTTTTGGTAATAACATAATTTGCAGCAAACTAGAAAAATGACAACCAATGAAGAAATGCGTTACGGTTTAGAACTGGACTCTGATACACTCCAAGTATACTACTTTACCAAAAAAAAAACCAAACAAAGAAAAAAATGTTCAACACAATGGAAAGAATTCAAGCTCAATTCAATTCGAGTTCAAGTTCAAGAATTAAGAGTATTTTACCTTTTTCTTTTTACACAACAGATCATGAAGAATAAATTGCATTTGGAAGAAACGTGCAACCAATTGAATGGAACATTATTCAGATTAAAAGTATGCATGTAGTCAAGTAGAAGTACAATATCATAATCATGATAAGACTTTGCTTAAATTCAAAGTGCTACATGACACCTGTATGTCAAGGCCCTGGGCTATATATACTTAATAACATGAGGAACATGGATAGTGTAGGCTTTATCGTGGCATATAATGTGATAAACATGGGGAGATTTGGTTGGTTATGTTATTTTCTGATGATTAATTGCTGCTAAACAAAACAACATGGATTGTTACTGTACATCAAAGCATGAATGAATGAATGAATGAATGAATGAATGAATGAATGAAAGAAAGAACGACAACCCATGAGGAACATTGTTAAACCTTATATACTTGTCACCTTGTCATGCAAACAGGGTTAAAAGCACAGCATTGACCTTACACTGCTGTACTTAAAGGTATTTGTGTATATAAAAGTCACATCAAGGGAAGATGACTTGAGCTATAAGAAAGTTGTTAAATCTGCCACAGGCCAGGTTTAATATTTTCTTTTAAAGTTATATGGCACAGGGAAAGTCTTACGAGACCATGCTAGCAATCCACACACATTTATGCAGAGACACACTGCCTGAGAAGGATCAGACAGACACGGCCATAGCGGGGTCTTTGTTTTCAGGGAGACCACACACAGACCAAGTCACAGAGTTACACACTAATACTCTTGAAACACACACACACACACACACACACACACACACACACACACACACACACTAAGCTTTTTGTACCTCAGGAACATTTGTTCCCATTTCTCACACTCTGCGGTCTTGTCAATCAATGTGAAAACCAACTATAGATTAGAACGTCTTACTTCCCTTCTGTTGCACTCTCACTCATTCTGCCTCTGTCTCAGAAGAGTCACCGTGTAAATAAATGAAAGGATGCTCAATGGCCCCTTTGCTTTTCACATAGAAAGCCTAGCTTTACAGCAATTTAGGCAAGACGGACTCTGACACAGACTTACTAAACACACTTAAAAAACACACTTAAAGGGCAATGAATTGTCCAGTGGAATCAATGGACAAGCACCAAATCTGTGCAAGCTGCAAACACTAAAAAGCTAATGTCTGCATCGTGGTTCTTAAAAAATAAAAAAAAAATGGACTAGTCTATAATCATAACTAAATTTTCAACTACCAGTGCATTCTTTCTTTTATTTCCTTCACCCCAATCTACATGACGCTTTGAAAACTAATGGCTAGACTTGGATGTAGCTGGCTGTGTTCCCTTGCTATTACCTTGTATCTTGGCAGAGAACCAATTGAGATGCTTCTCCAGGGCAAAACTCACTACAGACAACCTATCAGTGCTTAATGCAGTGAGAGAAAACAGGCCAACCCCGGGGAGGGGACGAGAAAAGGAAAGGCAGTGTGCCTGAGAGTGCTGTATGGAATAAGATCGTGATAAAATAAGAATTCGTGTTTCGACTGCCTTAACCATTTGGAGCTGCTTTAATAGTGCCTGTGATAAGGTTATGAAAATCTCATTAGAAAATGAAGAAGTAATATGAGGAATATGGAACTACAGACACCTCAAGAGGAGGGGATTAGATATCGCGGTGGTATAGTAAGGGGAAAATATTGAGGAAAAAAGCAATAATGGATGAACGCCATAGAGTTGACAGAGTAATGGTAGGGGAATTGAAGTGCTTATAATGCTATCAGCTGNGGAGGGTCTGGGAGGATTGTGTTGGGATCATGGTTACGGAGACAGCCTGGTGAGAAAGTGATGTCATCGATGCTGATGTATCCCCTTCCATTTTGATCCATCTTGCCCTCAAACATGACATGGAAGTGCTCTTTGGAGAAAAGGGGTACTTCCTGTCTGATCCAGTAGTTGCCCTGATACCCGGTGAGGTTGAGGAGGAGGGAGAGGGAGGAATTTGTGATCATATACACACTCAGAGTCCCAGCGCCCTCACCAGACATATAGAGGTAAAACACCATCTACAACAAAGAAAGATGCTTTTAGAAAATTCTAGAAACTGCTTTTTAGAGGTATTAGTGTGACATAATATCATAGTTACCCCAGGGTCATACTTTTTTACTTATGTTTACCTTGTTCTGGCCCCGTTTCTTTTCAGAATTTATAAAGAATTTAAAGTCTTCCAAAGCATAAATAAATAAATAAATAAATAAATAAATAAATAAATAAATAAATGCTGATACATTCCACATAGACTGTTAATGTCCAGTTGACATATTGACATACACTATATGGCCAAAAGTATGTGGACACCTGACCATCACACCCATATGTCGGGTTTCCTCAAACTGTTGCCACAAAATAATAAGCAAACAATTGTCTAGAGTATATTCGTATGCTATAGCATTGCAATTTCACTTCACTGGAACTAAGTGGCCCAAAATTGAGGTCCGTGTTTTGCCAAGGTTGATGTGGAAAACTTTGACTGAATTGTTGACTTTCGATTTCAGCCATTCTTTTAGCAATCATATGTAATAATTTAGTTCCTTACACCTTTTTTAGCTAGCTAGCTAGAGCTAGAGAGCTAGCTTTCTATAATTGGCCTTGGAGGTGTGCGTAGCTTTGGGGAAAGCCTCTATAGTCATTGTGCAGTACAGTGCTAAGAAGCATGCTGTGAGTTTAGAAATGAGCAACCCTTTTCCCTTCATGCAGTGTTTATATTTTTAGCTATCTAGCTAACACTAGGTGTCTACTTTATTCTATGTTTTCTGTACTGTTTTTGGTCCTACAGCATGACCACAGTTACACCGTGGCCATTTTAAAGAGTAGACAATTCAACCAATCTTGGTGCTTGGTGATGCACCATAATGGCAACAAATAATTAGATCCTCAGGGTAGTGAATACATGGAATGTCACCCAACTAATTGGTAATTGGTAAATAGTACTACAGTACTACTGTGTTTGGAACACAGCCTTAAATTCTCATTGAATGTGTACTGACTTGGCACTGGAAGCTATGAGAATAATCATGGTGGAGAAGGATCTCGCACAGTCCACATTATGAAATGTTCTCATGCGTGTAGATTGCAGTAGCATTTCTCTATCTGAGATGGTGAAATGTTGCTGTCAATATGGTACGCAGTTAAATACAAAGACAATAAATCTCTTTTTAAACCAGAAGTGGTTACAAGTCTGCTTCTGCACTACTGTGTGCTGTTTGCAAGCTGATCCTCTGTTATTTGATGTAGCTACCGCTGGTTAATGCTTATTAAAAGACAAATACTGAGATTAAAAAAAATATATATTTTAAACCATATTGACAGAAGCTTTATTAAATATAAATATAATGATTGCATTGACTCATTAGCTACATTATCACATATGTTCAATAACTACCACACTGATAAAGACACAATGATTGAAAACACAATAAAAATGAACTTTACAGACAAAATCCCAAACAGAAAATATGCTTACACAAGCACACACAATCTCTCTCTCTCTCTCTCTCTCTCTCTCTCTCTCTCTCTCTAATTGGCTCCCTGTCAGGATGGCAGAGTGCAATTGATTAGTATTGTAGGTGCATCTGAGGCTGGACAACAGATCTCTTCCAGGTGGCCAATCATCTATATCTCCCTGTCTCTTTGTCCCTTTCTTTCTTCCACAGGCATACCAAGAATGAATGAATGATTGATTCCTGGCTGCCTCTGAAAGAGAATCCTCTGAAATGATTTGACAGAAATGATTCATAAGCATTCACACAGACACAAACAAGCTTGAAAAGGCAGTATATAACATGATAAAGCCTTTCTTTCATTGTTCACACACAAACATATTGACATATTCTCTATTCCTCTCTTTCTTTGAATGTAAATCTCTCTCTCTCTCTCTCTCTCTCTCTCTCTCTGTTGCTCCCTGACAAAATGATTATGAGATTATGACAGAATGAGAGCTGATAAAAGTAAAGGGCAACCAGGTTTAATACCTTATTGGAGTTCACTGATTTTGGAACTTAGCACCATTTCACCCAATTACTTCATACAACCTTTTAATCGCACAATGACCCATCTATCCATTCATCCATCACTCCATTCCATAGCCTTTGACCTCACCTATAGTTGCTTTATTCCAAAATATTGTCCCTTCTGTAAGTGATCTACTGTGCTACAGTTAGGAGGTCAGGTAGTGGTTGAGTTGCTTTGGGGGAAAATTACACTTAATTCCACACTAGACATTACCCATGATATCTGACCTTGCATTCTCTGCTGCTCTGGCTGAACACTGGGCTGGAGATTCGAGCCATGTCTCCAGATGATTTGGAGAAAGAGTTCTTCTTGTACAGGTAGTGACCTAACGAGTTGCGCAGGGTGTGGTCAGTCAATGGGCCTGTTCCCTGAGAGAGTGTTCTTCCTGCTTTAATTAGCCAATTGGAGTTGTCACTCTCCAGTTGGCGCCAGGAGCAAAGGTCAAATTCAAAGTTACAGTGGCCATGAAAGCCCTCTGGAAAAAACAGACATGAACAATCAAACACATGGACACAGAAACACATGCTTGTTTTACAAGGTGTAACTGGGTCTAAAAGTCCATTGCTAATAATTGTTTTTAGGTTTCAAAGACTATACTCTTGGGATAAAATTGGGCCAAGCAAAAAAAATTGCATGTAATTTTGTATTTTTAATTTAGCAATGAATAAAAATGAACAAACGAGTAAAGTGTGCTTTAGATTTTTTCAAATAACCAAGTGGGGTTAACTTAACTTAAAGACATTCTTTTACAGATAGATGGGTCAGTGTTGTTTCATTCAGATTTGATGGCCCACAGATAGACAGGCTGTAAACGTGAGGAGTGCCCTAACTTTAAATGTCCCTCAAAAATTTTATGACAAAGGAACCTTGGCCCATTTTTTTTTTGCCTCAGAGTGTAATACAACTTTTTACTTATATTAAATGTTATACTTTAAATTATTCAAAGGCACACTATTCAAACTTGTGAGGAATCACTTTTTTCCTCATAGGAAGTTAAAATACATAAAATATTTGGAAAATTTTTGGAATGAGTGATATTTTAGGCAAAATCTTTCCTGCTTAAAACTGATCAGCACACCAAAATTAACATTTGGTGAAGTTTTCTATGTTTTCAAACAGATATATAAGTGTAATATCTTACTGCAGATGTAGTGGTTTTCATCAGAGCCATCCCCACAGTGGTCAATAAAGTCACATAGATTGCCATCAGGAATACAGAGTCCATTAGCACATGCGAACTCATACTTCGTGCAGGGGAAACCCGAGAAGATTGGAGGTGCACAGTCAGTAAACTCTACATCATCAACTACCACATCACCCATGTAACTAACGCCTCGCTTGCTACGGATGATGACCTGTAGCACCAAATACAGTTATACAGCAGCAGTTAAAATACAACAGCTTATTAGCATCTGCAAAATCAGTAAAAACGTATTTATTTATTTATTTATTTATTTATTTATTTATTTATTTATTTATTATTGTTAACCCTTTACTGCATGGTGTTGCCATATGGAAACTATTAATTTATCTCCATTTTTTTTGTATAGACAATAATA
>CM074948.1:18062210-18079371 GCA_037577455.1 Pangasius macronema | reverse complement strand
TTTTCACTCCGTATGCGTTTCAATGGGAGGGAGTGGTGAGCTGTAATAGCGAAATTAAAGGCTCATTTACGGGTTATAATTGGTTAATAAACACTCCTTTAAAACCCAACACGTGGAAAACAGCTTTACTTACACTCAGCTTATTTCAGTGATTTCTTATTGCATGTTCATAATAATCTGACGGTCCAATGCAGACCATTTGTATTATATTTAAGCTTTCTTACTGGTAGTGAGAAACCTCCATGCACCAATGAATGAATAATGCCACAGCCAGTATGAATTGAAAAGCTTATGTTGTTTGGTGCTGGATGTAAAATGTGCTGAAGCACATTCAGGAAAACAAAAGGAACCTATGGAAAACTATGAAAGTGAAACCACAAGTGCATGTGCAATTGTTTGGCAATAAATCATCAATTAATACTAATACTTCACTCGGTCCTTAGAGTTTTGTACTATTGCAGAAAAAACGGGATTTAAAAATACTCAGTTTTCTCCAGTTTCTTATTTGTAGACTACCTCCATCATTACACGCCCTTGAAAACTATACATTTATAGAGACTTGATTCTCTTACCAGTGTGCGGTTGATGTGTGTGTGTCAGAGAAATAAGCACAAAGATGTGTTTAGACAGCACGTTAAGGAAACAAGTCTGCGCACCAGTATATGTAGACATCACAGCCCTCGACTCACATCTAATATTCTAATCTAAAACTTGTTTTGTTCATCACACCCGTAACAGCAATATGCCTTTTGTAGATGTCAGAAGCGATCAAAATAAGGGGTAATGCAGTACATTTTTCATGACATTCATCACATTCAAGATGCTCTTTAAGATACATTATTCCATGCTGAATTGTCAACTCCCTGAATAATTCATTCTCTTTCTCACACATTCATTCGCACTCATCTTGCTCTTTTAAAAAGGCTCATTACAATGAGAATGTTCACACACCACTTTGCCTGAGCGGGATGATGAGTACGTATTTACTAGCTCATCAGACATTGTGCGTGTGTGTGCATGGCAGGCTCCTGATGTCTTTAGCCTCTCAGCCACCGAGTAAGCGTTTTGTAGCCTTCAACCTTAACAGGATGCACGCATGATGACATGATGCATAACAAACCAATGCACCTGCATTTTTTACACATCTTCACAGAGTCTCCTACTAATTTGCTCCTGAATTTCATTCTCAGCATGAATAACCAGGATTTCAATCCCTCCATTTTCCAGATATGTCTCCTGTGTTCTTTTTCACCTTCCTTGAAGCCTTTCCTTCTTTTTTATCCCTTGTCTGTGTTCCTAAGGTGTCAGTGTGTCTTTCTGCATAATGTTTTGGCTTCTACTCCCAGGCTGATCATTTCCTGGAATTTTTTTTACTATCATACATCAAGTATTGTGAAGTCTGGGCCTTGTTTCTTCTTCTTGTGTTTCCTCTACTTTGTTCCTAGTACTTCCTGGTTTAAACATGTTTTCGTGAATTTTGATTATGGACTACCCTTTTTGGTCCATTACTGTACTCAGAAGATGTCAATGTGTATTTTCTTGTAATGCATTGGCTTCTGTTCACATATAGACCCTGCTGATAATTTCTTGGAGATAATACTACTGATAATAAACTTGGATAGTTTACTTGGAGATCCCAGGAGATTGCAACATCAGTCTTCATGGGATTTCAACTCTGCCTTGATTCACATGTCCCTTCCTCTTGCATGTGTTCTTATGACCAAACAAAATGTTACATTATTAAACAGATTATTAAACAGAACAGATTAAATGAGAAAACATAATATTTTTTCCAGAGAGTCTTGAAATTATTATGTATCATAATAATATTATTATTAATTATGTAACACCTTTGGGATGAATTAGAGCGGAGACTGTGAGCCAGTGTCGTCCAACATCAGTGCCTGACCTCTAGAAGAATGGTCATAAATTCCCATAAACACACTCCTAAACCTTGTGGAAAGCCTTCCCCGAAGAGTTGAAGCTGTTATAGCTGCAAAGGGTGGGCCAACTTCATATTAAACCCTACGGATTAAGAATGGGATGTCATTAAAGTTCATGTGCATGTAAAGGCAGACGTCCCAAAACATTTGGCAATATAGTGTATGTTAATGCCAGGTGTGAACAGAGCCTATGAGTACTGGATTCACCCTAATACAGAAAGTGCCAAGTTTACACTCTTGTGTCCTGCCTCTTCATGCACGTTAAAGAAGAATTTGCCAAGAATCTTAGTCACAACTGGGTATGAATGGACAAACTAATCAAGAGCTAACACAAAACAGTTCTCAAAGTTGATGTGTTGGAAGCAGGCAATATGGGCAAGCGTAAGGATCTGAGTGACTTTGACAAGGGCCAAATTGTGATGGCTAGATGACAGAGAGTCAGAGCATCTCCAAATCGACATTGGTTAGTACCATCCAAAAGTGGTCCATGGAAGGACAACCAGTGAACCGACAACAGGCTCCTGGGTGCCCAAGGCTCATTGATGCATGTTGGGAATGCAGGCTTGCCTGTCTGGTCTGATTCCATAGAAGACCTCCTGTAGCACAAATTGCTGAAAAAGTTAATGATGGCTATGATAGAACGGTGTAAGAACACACAGTGCATCGCAGCTTGCTGCATATAGGGCTTGCGTAGCCACAGACTGGTCAGAGTGCCCATGCTGACCCCTGTCCACTGCTGAAAGCACATATAATTTATGTAGTCCCTTGTAGTTCTGTGTTGTTCTGTGTTTGTCTTATATAGCACCTTGGCCCTGGAGAAATGTTGTTTAGTTTCACTCTGTAATTGTATATGGTTGACTTGACTTGAGTACAACGGGCACGTGAGCATCAGTACAGAACCATGGAGCAATGGAAGAAGTTGGCCTGGTCTGATAAATCATGTTTTCTTTTGCATCATGTGGAAGGCCCGGGTACACGTGTGTTGCTTACCTTGCTCTCTGCCACACTGCAAAAATTGTTCAGGAAAGGTTTGAGGAACATGACAAAGAATTCAAGACCACCTTAAGAGGTCTTGTGGAGCCCATGCCTCAACAGGTCAGAGCTGTTTTGGCGGCACTAGGGGGACCTACACACTATTAGGCAGGTGGTTTTAATGTTATGGCTGATCGGTTTCCAAATTTTAGTGTATTCACAATGAGGTCATTTAAACAAAAACACACAGATGCACACACTCAAAGTTAGCTGTGACGGCCTCTTCCTGTGCATCTCTCACCTCCCTGATGGAGGGGAAACTAGGTCAACCTGTGTTCATACATGCTGCTTGTGTTTGGTGTGTGTGCATGAAATTAAAATCCAAATTAGATTCAGAAGTCTCAAGACACCAAAACTCATGATCTTTTGTTTCCAAAAAAAAAAAAAAAACCACAATATTAGGCAGGTGGTTTTAATGTTATGTCTGATCGGTGTATATTCCTTGGTTAAGTTTCCAAATATTGGTGTATTTAAAATGAGGTCATTTAAACAAAAACACACAGGTGCACACACTCAAAGTCAGCTGCGACGACCTCTTCCTGTGTGTCTCTCACCTCCCTGATGGAGGGGAAACCTGTGTTCATACATGCTGCTTGTGTTTTGTATGTGTGCATGAAATTAAAATCCAAATTAGATTCAGAAGTCTCAGAACCCCAAAACTCCTGATCTTTTTGTTTCCACAAAAAAGCAGGGATACACATATTTTCCTCTCTGCTCTACATTTTTGTGCTAGACACTTCATTTTCGTCCAGTTATGTAGCAGAAAACTATTTTGTTTTGATACCTCACATATGTGGAAAGAGTTTAAAAAGCTATTAAACCATTTCCTGCAAATGTTTTTTCTCTCAGGTCTTTATCAGAAACTCGAAAACAAGGTTTCGATGGTTGTACACACGTACACTTTCAAATGTTTATATATCAGCTGAAGAATGTGAACGCACACACACAAACACACACACGAACAATGAATTCTCTATAACTTCCGAACACACACAACATGCCTCAAGAATAAGTCATTAACTATGTACTTCTAGACAGATCTCACAATCAAACATGATAATCATCACCACAATGGTCTACGCGGTGGCTGTCAGCATTCATGACTGAATAGCGATCATATCAGGGCTGCAGTGAAAGCACAAGCAGAACTGGGTCAGTACACAGAACATCTTGAAACTTTAGCCTCGCTGTCGTGACAGCTGACTTTGAGGAAATGTTTTCATCTTCCAAACAACTGGAGATTGAAGGAAAGATTGCAGATGTTCCAGGATGAAAACAGGAACAGGAGGAGAGAGTGAGGGAAGGGTAAAGCACAAAGACAGATGGAGTGTGAGGAGTAGAGAGAAAGACAGGGAAATAAAGAAAGTATTCAGGACACATTCGGTCACACATGAAGATATTAAGCTATCTAAGGAACTACTTGAAGTGTGTGTGTGTGTGTGTGTGTGTGTGTGTGTGTGTGTGTGTGTCCTGCATCAGTTACACATTCTAAATGAATTCACATTGCCACTTTATTGATTATTAAACTAGTCTACACAGGAGTTATATTGGGTTTATGAAGTGCCAGCAATGAAGGATCAGCACCTTCAATAAGCTGAACACTGGCCTTAACACTGATATCATGTAAAGGTGACAGAAATGCTGTCTGTTTCTGGCCTAATATCGACATAATTGAACAATTGGGTGGCCAGTTTCAAATTTTCAATTCAGACAATTTTTCATTGTCTATCAGTTTTGGCATAAAAAATGAAGCAAAATAAGCAATTTATTTCTTTTGAATGTCAAAAATGTCAGTAGTTCTTTCCTCTTGCCATACATACAGTATATCACTCAATTCTAATCTCTGTTTAATTGAGAAACGGATTTAGTATAGAGAATAGTGAAGTGTACATAATACTGAAGTATAAAGAATACTGAGGTGTAAGGAATACTGAAGGGTACTGAATATTGAGGTAGATGAAATACTGAAATGTAAAGATTACCGAAGTGTACAGAATACTGAAATGCATAGAATGCTGAAATATATAGAATACTTAAGTGTATGGAGTACTGAAGTATATACAATACTGAAGTATATACAATACTGAAGTGTACAGAATACTGAATACGGGATACTGAATACTGCATACTCACATTACATACTTGATAGTGAATCTCAACAGAATGAAAGGAATCATAGTTCTAAACATGTGGTGCCAAAGGAAGATGATCGTGGACCATTCAACTATTGTCTCTCAAGCAGATTCATCACATTGAATAATTCATTAAAATGTAGTAGCTCCACGTCTTGATCAGGATGAACTAGATTCACTTTCTTGTACTCACACCTAATTTACCCCCTGTGTGTAACTATAGTTAGCAGTTTATGAGGCATAGCAATCTACTATTCTCTAAACAGATATCTTAGTGTAAATCCACCAAATAAATCAACTACTTCACTCGATTTGTTAAGTCTCTGCAGATGATCATACCAAACCATGTGCACACACTGAACTGTTGAAACACGCACCAGTACTGATTGGCACAGTACTGAAAGTGGCACAGTTTGCACTACATTCTGACTTTAAAAAATAAAACCAGGCCATAAACATGTTTTCTTTTCACATACAAATCTATCCACTTTCACACACACACACACACACACACACACACACACACACACACACACACACACACACACCAGTGTTGCCAACTATTTTCAATGGAAAGTAGCTAAACCCTGCTTGAAAAGTAGCTAAATGTCGCTAAATGACGTCATCACGTCGTATTTGCATTCTGCGTAATGTTGGCACTTCATAAACAAGACCTCGTGCTTGTGCAGGACAGTACTGGTGACATTTGGAAAGTTGCTAAGGTTCGTCCAAAATGTTGCTAGATTTGTCGCTAATGTTTTTTTTTTTTTTTTTTTTTGAAAAAAGTCGCTAAAGGGGTCTGAAAAGACGCTAAATCTAGCGGCAAAGTCGGTAAGTTGGCAACTCTGACATACAGACACAGACACACACACACACACACACACACACACACACACACACACACACACACACACACACGGAGTGAATTTCTCTGTGGTTGGTGTAAGCCTGTGAAAAATGTGTTACATTTGCCACAGTCTGCCCACAGCCTTGCACACACATTGCTGCCAAACCTGCCCCAAATGTGCAGCTTGGCACTTTTCAACATCTGCACTTAAACAAGAATTCTCGAACAAGCAGCAGTGGAGAGGTCTGACTATCAGACAGGTCTATTAGAACCAAACCACCATGTCAGTGAGCTTAAGGTTGTATATTTGTGTCTTTAATAGTATATACTGATGAGTTCGTTCAGTAGTCCACATCTTCTTACTAAGGGTGTAATGCAGTGCCATTATCTATATCTATATCTATATTCAAATATTCATATCTGTATCTTTATTGGGATTTAAACTCAAAAGTGGATGTGGCCTAAGCCTAAACCACTGATGTGACATGGGGATCCCAGTCATACCTCTAGTCTCAAAAAACAACAGTGCCCCTCCTATTCATAATCTATATTTGTATTTGTTTAAACACATTATCTGTTCATTCTGATTAATGGATTTGATATTGGATTATATCCCTTCTTCTTACTACTGAGTCAAAAAATAAAGAGAACAAAGATTTCACAACATATTCAAGTCTAACTATATTAATCCATGTACTGTCTATGATGCTCCATAAACACCCTGTAGTTATAAACCAAGGTTTATGGAGGTCTACAAACATTTATTAGCAGTGGTAAGATCTTCTTCATTGACCTTTCACTTGCCTTCCCGCCACTGCGCCATATATTTGGATAAATGAGTATGCTCCTCTTCTCTCTTTACAGGGATATTAAGCTAATGTCTCAATTTGTACCCATGCCAATGTACAAACAAAATCAAGCACTGATAAGGACACAGTTAATAAAGAACTGATTTCACATCATTTATACTGAATTAGAGACAGAATTAGCTTCAGTTAATGGTTCTGTGCTACCTCCAGAGCAGGTTAGTAAACTAATGTGAATATTATTTTCAGCTAACAAAAAGTGAACCGATATTCTACGATGTAAAACATTCAGCAAAAAAATGTGCCAGAGCAATAATTTATGTATATGAAACTTATGTCTATGGACCAGTTATAGATTTCGAGATGTCTAATATATCTAATTATTTTCTACATTTATTTGGCAGCATGAAGTATGTTTCAAATTTTATAGTCAGAATAAGGTTCACTCGCTGATATAATTCAGTCTGAAATCGATTATGTATTGATCTGTGACTCTATAATAAGTCTGTGATATTTATAACTTCTTTGTTGATCGTGTTTTGTCCTTTTGCTGAATGTCATGACTAAGATTTTTTCTTCTTCATCACAATGCAATGCCATAGCACTTCATCATATCATATCATATACAGCACCATATCCTACTTTACCTAATATTTTGCAAGCAAGTCAGACATTTTTTTAATTGTTGAACCTATGTTGAGATCATTTTATCTGACTCAGACTTATATACCTAGTTTAATTTATTTTTAAAAAATGAAACAAATTGCTACTACAGCCAGGACGCACTATTTCATCATCAGGATGAACGTTCATATTTCATGATTACTTTCATGACTATAAATGAATCTGTTACATTCTCTGTTCATGTCTCCTTGTTGTATTAGTATTACAGTGTTTGCTCTGCATGAGATAAATTTTCTCAAGATGCCACGTTGCCAGGAAATGGAATTGGAGTCTTCCATTACCGCCAGGAAAAGTCAGAGGTCAACAAGGGCCACACTCCATAACAGAAAGCACACACTACATCACACTCTCAAACACAGGCTGCTGGGGGAAGGGAGGAAAATGTGAGGAGAATGTCTTAAATATATTTGTCCAGTGGTGTCCAAACCCAACTGTACTCCTCCATCATAAACGAAAAATCCCTAGATGGCCAAATACACATCTAAACTCATTCAAAGAAAGATTCTGAAGATGTGCAGAGTCAGAATCGATAGAGCAAATCCCTGTGTGCTAATACTGTCTCTTCGACACATTATCAATACACACTCTCTTATAGACCTGAGACTGGATGGGTGTGCTGTGAGGGTTTGTGAGATTAAAAGCACAAAGCTCAAACTCCTCCTCTGTGGATTAGTTATTTATATCGAGATCATATAACTACATAATAAATCTGTTTTCACGGCTCCACAAAAGCACATCTTTTAGGTTAGGTTTAAATATTCCTGCATTTATGTATATATACTGTATATATGACTTAGACTTATATATGTAAGTTTTTTGATTGCATTTTACAAGGTACAACAGGTCATTGACAGGTATGGGCACTTTAACTACTCTGGCTATTCAAATATCCTCATTTTTAAATGAAGAAAAAATCTAAAATGTATAAGAGTTTATTTGACCTAAAGTGACCTGAATATCGAGCATGTTTTGTGTCTGTAATATCGTCATCAAATAGCCAGGATAAACATCTGAAAGGGAAACAATGCTTAACAATGCTAAACTCTGAAGTGTGGTCCCGCTAATCTAACACCGCACTAGCTACATATCTGCATAGCTACATTTTTAGGTGCAAGGTGATATAGTGCATAGGCAAGAGGTGATCTGGCAAGTGGACAGCGAGGAAAAGACACAATAGTGCTCCAAGCACATGTAATACAATAATGCTGGATGCATGCACTTCAGATATGAGAGGTATGATCTAGAACAAATTAAGTAATGGGTGCTGAGACTTTTTCTGTCATGACACAAGTAGCTGTTACAGGTAAGTACTTTCATATATAGCTGATCTGAAAAGTTAGTAAGTTAGTTAGTTAGACTCAATCATAGGCAGATTGCAAATTCAAATCCTGGTGATGCCACATAAGCCATCAGTGACTAGGAGCCAAGGAAGTGAAACTGGTCATGCTGTCTGGGTGGGAGGGGTTGTGTATGCCCTCTCCTCTGTCAACCAGAGTGACACTAGCCAATCGTAGGTGTCTGTGAGCTCGTGTATGTGGAAGAGGGCGCATAGCATTTTCCTCCGAGTGTGTTACACTGCCCTGTGATGCAGCAATACAAAAACAAATCCAGCGCTAAATAGGCTAACAAATTAGTAGCCACACATTTTCCATAATGTCATTAAACTCTTAAGTGTAGTCCTGCTGATTTAACACTACACTGGCAATATCAGAGTATCCAGATCGATGTTAAATGTGTAGGTATAAAGTGAGTTTGCACTGACAGAAGTACAGTAGCTGCTATAGCTAAGTATTCAGCTCAACCTAAGCTGCCATTTTGCTTGCTGTAGGCTGCAAACATTGCTGCCATTCTCTGTGCTTCTACATCACATTCCCAGGTTTAACAGATGATTTCTTTCATTTTCATTCTGCAATACATATGCCTCCTTCAAATACTCGATTATGTACACAAATCCCTAAATGAGGTCTGACGTCCGGATATTTGAATACCCAAGCCAAATCAATCTGAATGGATTTGACAACAGTGTATAATGGAGGCATGTAATGAGCTTCTATTTTACCTAATTATGCACATTTCTACAGCGTCAAAGGCTTGGCAGGAAAAGAGCAAATGTCATTAAAATCAGGAAATACAAAATACTGAAATGATTATGAAAGCTGCTATTATATATAAAAAATTATGTATAAAAAAACAGAGCACCTAACAAGCACAGTAAAAAAGGAAAACCAAAAGTGAGATAACACCAGAAAATTAGACCAAGGAACATGATTGGGATGATGCTTATGCAAATGGAAGCTATTCTATTCTGGACTGTAATGCACGCTATTAGGAAAGGAGTCAAACATGAGGCAGAAATCTCATGCTCGCTTATTATTTAATTTTATGCAGAGAATTAAGATAAGCAACAATGTTGAAAGTAGACGCACAATCACAACACTCTGGCTGATATAGCTTATTTTGAGAGTTATCAACACTGGTTCTATCTAGTTCCACTTGTATCTTATTTTATTCCTGCTTTTAAGACCCTACTATACACTGGTATGAACTCTGACCTGTTTGTCAAAGATCCAGGGCAACAAGGCCTGCTGGGCCATGACTTGCATAATTGGCCTTTCAGACTTAATTCCCTACTCGTCTCATTAGTGTCACTGGGCAAATGTCTGTTCATTATAGTCTGTTACTTCTTAGTGATTAAATTCGATTAGAAACAACCCACTGAAGCACAGGAGAGAGGCACACATTATTGCTAAATATTGAGAAAGCAATATAATGCAACTTAATGTATACACATTCACGGTAATATCAGGAAAAATTTAATTGGCTTGTCAATGCTGGAATCAGCATTTCTTCACACAGAGCGGCCTACAAACACGGCCACCGAAGACTACAACATCCAGCCATCACGAACTCTATCACGTTCACGTTCACCTTCCTAGTGATTGCACATACCTGGACTCAGTTACACAATCAATGACTCTCTTCACCACTACATTTCGAGAACTATATGTTATGTGTCTAGTACCTGCGATACCAAGCCTTACCATCCTGCTATAGTGTTTCTGGTTACAATTACGATTCTGGGTTATTTGTTTATGTTTTTGTCTTTTGCCATGTTTACTCCGTTTGCACATGCGGACTGAAGACGGACATCGAACTGGAACTAGAATGGAGTGTTAAACCTAAGTAAAAGGACAAAAACTTTATTTTGTCTTAACCTGCAGCTGTCACCATCACCGCCACGTGGCATTAATCCAGGATTTGGCACTGCTATATGCATACTAATAAGTTAATAATTTATTTTATTATTTCATTTCGTTATATTACAGCCTCGCTCTGAACTAGATTCAATTTTGATTTTTTTTGCCTATTTTTCTGCAAAAAATATTATATTTACTCAAGTGTTCAGTTCCTTTACTCAATACTTTGTTGAAGGTCCTGGGCGGTGATTACAGTCTTAAATGTTCTTGGCTATAATTCCATTCGTTTTGCACAGTTGGATTTAGGCATGTTCTTCCACTCCATTATTCATAGATTTTTCCGGAAATGTTCAGTCACGATTATTCAAACTTGTTGTGAAGCTGTGTTGTCTTGGTTGCAACCTTTAGATCATGTCTCCATATTTTGATCTGTTCATCTTTCCCTTGATTTTCTCCTGCTGATGCTGCCACCACCATGCTTCTGTGTAGGGATGGAAGGTGTTGTGTGCCTTTTACTGAGGAGTGGCTTCTCTCTGGCCACTGAACCATAAACATCTGATTGATGGAGTGCTGCAGAGATGGTTGTCCAGGAGTGTTTCCTGGTGTGTTTAAAGCACTCCTGGTCCAAGAACCAGGAAAACAATCAATATTGGAAAACGTCAGTAGATTTACTGATGAGCCTGTCTGAAATAACACTGTACAACAATCCACATGTATCAGTACCATTGTTCGAACGGGCAATGCATTATTACCACAGTATCTCATATTTCTGCATTTTGAAAAATAATTTCACAAGTGTTATAATTAAATACATTTGAAAAATTAAGCAAATTCCTTTTCTTAGTTCATTCTCTGTTTGTTTGTTAGTACAATTACAGTGTCAAATGTCAAATGTGGTAAAATTGCCACGCTGCCTAGATCCATTACAGTTTGCATACCGGTCCAACAGGTCCACAAATGACACCATCAGCTACACCCTACACACCCTACACACTGGACCAGAGGAAAGGAAACTATGTACGAATGCTGTTTGTGGATTACAGCTCCGCCATTAACACCATCGTCCCCTCACACCTCTGCAAAAAACTCCAGGATCTGGGACTAAACTCCATCATCTGCCAATAGATCCTGGACTTCCTGACCGGACGCCCCCAGGTGGTCAGGATGGGAAACCACACCTCCTCCATGCTCACCCTCAGCACTGGAGCTCCTCAGGCTGCATCCTCAGCTGTACTCCCTCTACACCAGTGACTGCAAGGCCACACACAGCTCCAACAGGCTGGTGAAGGTCACCGACGACACAGTGGTTGTAGGCCTCATCACCAACAATGATGAGAAGACCTACTTAGAGGAAGTGAATATTCTCTCCACATGGTGTCAGAATAACTATCTCTCCCTGAATGTCATCAAGACTAAGAAGATGATTATTGACTAAGAAGCAGGTGGGGAACTACAACCCTCTGTTGATCAATGGGGCCACGGTTGAGACGGTAAACAGCTTCCTTGGGGTCCATCTCACAGAAGACCTGGCATGGACTACACATATCTACAGCTTGGTGACAAGAGCACACCAGCGTCTCTACCATCTATGATGTCTGGCCAGGTTCAGGGTCTCTCACAGGGTGCTGAAGGCTTTCTACACTGGGGCTGTGGAGAGTCTTCTCACCGAGAGCATCACCACCTGGCACCACGGCCAAGTACCTGAATGTGCTGTTCAGAGAGGCGAGGGCAGTGGCAAAGACCATTAGGACTTCTCTTCCCTGCATCACACACATCTACAAGCAGCAATGCAAGCAGGAGGATCGTAAACGACTCTCACCACCTTGGAAAAAGTCTCTTCTCAGTGCTCCCATCAGGGAAGCGCTACTGGATCCTGAGGACAAACACAGAGAGACTCAGGAGGAGTTTCTACTCTCAGGCAATCCGGCTATTGAATGAAGACACTTGAGAAGTCTGCATATTACTACCTCACACACACACACACACACACACACACACACACACACACACAAACAATTGCACTATAAATCTTTAAACAAAGATTCTTGCACTCTTTTGCACACTATGTTCTCTAAAAGCTGCTAAGATTCCTCCAAGCTGCTAAACATATTTTACATATTTTTACATATAACATATATATTTTGTCTGATTGATCCTATTCTATTCTATTCATTATATTCTGCTTTTATTATATTTGGTCTTTGTTATATTCTGTTTTATTACATAACACTGTTGCACTGTGGGACGAGGCACTAAGGAAAAACATTTCACTACATTAATACATCGCATGTATGTGACAAATAAAGAAAATTGAACTTTGAACCTTGAAAATTACCCTGTGGTCTTTTATCATTTCTTTGTCTACTGATAGTAGATAGTATCATCAACATGCCTAGAGAGGAAAGAATATACCTTACAGAGCTTTCAGTGGTGAAGAAACAGAAGACTTAAAAACTTGGTCATGTACAAGCTTGTAATATTAGCTGTTATGTGCGGTCTGTCTATCAAATACACGAAGAATAAAGTAATGGTTTGGTAAGAAGTCAGTCATAATATTGGCCAAAATAGGCAATATATAAACTTCATATTGGCCTGAATACAAATTCCTGAGCTCTATCTAGTTTTAAAAATGAGTGTATACAACTAAAAAAACTAAAACATAAAGACATAGACCAAAATCTTTGGTTTGTTTTGGTGTAAAAGTTGCAAAAGTGCACTGATATGCATATTTAGGCCAGTTAAATGTTTTATAATCTGTGATGGTTTATTATCAAATAGCGATTTTCAGTGCATAAACTGTGTAAATGCTTCAGCAATATTATAGCATTGTTGGATGAGTTGAAAGCATCATTTACTTTACAAATTTGTTTAGAAATTATAACTGAAGAAAAAACTATTTTTCCATGGCCTAGAAGAGTAACAGAGACACGAATCATTATAGACTGAAAGCTGAATGCAGCACTTATACTGCTGTTGGGTTCTTTAACAGCTAAATGCCTGAATTATATTCTCCCACACTTGCAATTTGCTTTGGATAAAAGCAACTCTCAGATAATGAAACGTAAGATTGTGTAAATGTGCATTATGCTATGATATGATGGCCACGATCTGTTTTTTTAAAGCACCAGTGCATAATCTGTGAGCCTTAACTGGCATCATAATTCAGTGACTCTTTTACAAATACTGCAATAATCAAAATGATCTGAACAAAATGAGTTCATAAAACTTCACGAGCCAACTCATGAAAAACAAGAAGTTCAGAATTGTCAAGGATAGAGTGAGATATACTGTGTATATATGTTTCTCCCATAGACAGCTCTCTGGTCTTCATGTTGGTTTATCCTTTTTAACAACAAGTGCAGTCTTCACAGGATGAAACCCAGGACTCAAACCAAGAGTAGACATTCAGAGCTATTAAGTGTTTAAACAGTCAGTCTAACAGCGCACACCTGGGCAACAGGAAACACCTGTCAGTCACATGTTCCAGTATTTTTGGTCACTTGAAAAATGGGTGGGCTCAAACAAAGTGTGCCATGTCCTGAGCTGTTTAGCACATCTAGATGTAAATATCAGGAAATGAAAGCCAAAATCACAAGTTCATCATCTCTTGATCTCAAACCCAAATGTCTTCAGTGTATAGCAAAAACAAAAGAAGTGGCCTTGCTGTTCCAATACATTCAGAGGGGACTGTATACATGAAATGATTAGTTCCAAAATAATTTGCTTTTAAAATCACAAAAATGACACTCGCGCGTCTTTGGTTCCAGAAAATACCAACTAACAACAGGTGTACTGTTTCGTGTTTCGTTTTCGGAACCAGTTTTCAATTTAAAGTAATTTTACGTTTCGTTCCTTGGTAGTTTAGGCAAAGTGGCATTTATGATAGCAAAACGGAATCTCATGCTGATGTGTTTATTTGCAGGGACAAAAACGGTTGCATAGTTTTCTAGTCTTTTCAGGCAAACAGAGATCAGGGGCTTGATCTGGTTGACATTATACTGTAGCTGCATGACTGCATGATTGTTCTGGGATTGTCTTTCCTTAGACCAAGTTTCTTTCCCACACACACACACACACGTGCACACACACACACACACACACACACACACACACACAGAAAGAGAGGGAGAGTCACAGAAACACAAAGCTCCATTATTAAGCTCGGGGTTGGTAAGATCCTGCAGGGTCCTGTTAAGACTTGCAGGCAGTTGACAATCAGTAAGACTGTGCGCAAGTCTGTGCAGGAGAACTGTAGTCCTGATATTTTACTGGAAAATAAATAAAAAAAATTGCCTTAAGGACAGACAAAGCACAATGCAAGCATGGCTCTCTAGTCAACTATTTCTAAACTTAAAAAGCTAAACTTTCTGTTATGCAGTATTCTTTAGTATAGTGTAGTATAGTGCTGCATGTCTCAGCCGCAGAGTTTTGGCAGAATTCTCAATTTCTTTGTAGTCTATATGAAATGTACCAGAACAAAACACATCAGGAAGAGATAAGGTAGAATTATCACTTGAGCTCCCATGAAACATGGACATAATCCTCATATCTTCACTATCTACAGGAGCCCGCTTATCCTCGCCGGCTTCTCTAGAAATAAATGAGTGTACATGTGTTTCTCACTTTCACTTCAGGCATTCAGGCTGCTATAACTGTGAAAAAAGACAATACAATCTACATTAAAGCAGATTCTCTAACACTGACGAATGAGTACGAATATTAGAGTTCAGGGAGTTCATTGCAGAGAGGCAATGTAGAGAAGCGAGCGTGCAGATAAAATACATTCATCGAGTTTAGAGCTGCCTGATGCCGAAGTCTAATGAAACCACGAGGAGCAACGGTGTGGCGAATGGAAGAACATGACATTTCATTATGGATTGCCCCAGAGGATCTGTACAGCATAAATATGTTTAAACGATAATGACTAGGAAAAGGCCACCCGCTCTTCCAACATGCTGGCAATGCTTCAAGAGAAACAACTTTTCTAGCACAAAACAGAAGCAGACCTGAGAGATGGAAAAAGATAGACAGACAAGGAAAGAAAGAAGAAAGGAGAGGGACACACACACATATGCACACACATTCCCGGCGGTCCTTTGTTCTCTAGTCAGAATGCTTGAGTGGCCTGAAAACCCTCCACTCCTCAAGTGCTAACCTCTGCTATTCCCCTGACTGACAAAGCACCCACTCCCACACATACACACACACACACACACACACACACACACACACACACACACACACACACTTACCATCAGTCCCACAGACACACCATTCCCACACAGTCAAACACCCTCGGTCCTCACATGTGGTTTGAACTAGTTTGAATATAATATTATTATAATAATATTAAAATTACGGGATTTCTTTCCATGCTCTGTAATAATGATGGAATGTTTATTCTATATATTTCAGTGTAATGAACCTTACACCAGGGGCTGTATTCACAAAGAACCTTCACAAAGTAGCTTCTAACTGGCTGATTTAGGAGAAACTTTCGGCCATTTTAATACTAATTAAATAGTAAAACTCCTCATTTTTTCTGTGTAAAAAAAAATCAGTGCTAACCTTAAAACCTACAAAAGCTTAGGGGTAGACCAGAGGAATCGTAGGTCACTGAGATCAAATCACAAACTAATCTAAAAAGATTGAACAGTGTAGCCAAATTCGTGTGTGTGAATTTTATACATTACTGATACTCGAACTTTTCCCATAGCATAGTTATTGTACCATTTGAAGGTAAAGGTGACCTCTGGTTGTGTCTACTTCTGCGAGTATCACTCGCTAGTTTTACACAACAATAAATGCACTTTTTAATGTAAATTAACTACCTTTGTACCTTTGTATATGCTTTGCTGACAATTTGCCACAGATATATATTCTATACTACCGTATATGTTAGCATTTGGATGTTTACTTTTTTTTTTTACTTTACTTACAGCAACACATGGGAGCGTGGCAGGAATACACCCTGGATGGGACAGCATTCCAACACAGGGCACCATAAACACACTTATTTACAGCTAGGGGCAAGCTGGCATAGCCAATCCATCTAGCTGCATATTTTTTGGACAGGGAGAGGAAAACAGGGAAGCCACACGGAAACCCACATGGACACACGGAGAACATGCGAAATTCAACATAGACAGTAACCCAATTTCAGACTCAAACCCTGGATTCTGGAGCTGTGAGGTGGCACAGATATCCACTGTACCACCATGCTACCGAACTGGATCTTTACTGTGCAGAGTGCTACCACATCAGCCAATCACTGTCGATATTCATTCATGAAATGCCACTGACCCTTTCATATAGATTAGTAATTCCTTAGTATAAGTTCTCTCCAGTGGTTTCGTGAATAGGTTGTCAGAAGAAACCCTTAATTAGGAACTTTTAGTGCTACTTAGTTAAAGTAAGTCGTGGGGCAGTCGTGGCCTAATGGTCTTGTAACCTGAAGGTGAACCTGAAGGTCGTGGGTTCGAGTCTCGGGTCCGGCAGGGATTGTAGGTGGGGGAGTGAA
>CM074948.1:18007669-18032772 GCA_037577455.1 Pangasius macronema | reverse complement strand
ACCCAATTGTTATTTAGGCCCATAGAATTAAATGAGGGTATACTTTCTTTTTCCCATGACTATAATTATTTACACATGGTTATTGTGCATTAGCACAGACTTAACTGAAGCCCAGTTTAATATTGCAGTAGCCACGGAATTCACTTTCATTACAAACTTCTTACACTCATTTTGCAAATTGAAAAAGGGATTATACTTGTCACTAAGTCAGTCTGTAGTGAAGCAAAGCCTTGAAACTCTGGAGGCACTAATAGAAAAGAGGATGATGGATATACTGGACTTGATTCCTGCCAACATTATTTATCCCCTACACAGTTCACTGGCACAGCTCAGGACCACAGAAGCCAACAGTCCATCAGTCCAAAGTGCTATACTGAATGTTTTAAACACATTTTTCTGCACAGACAGCCATTCACTTTCACAATCTAACTGTGGGATGTCTCTGTTATTGTACTAGATGGCTAATATACAGTACATTTATCCAGTATTACAGTTTGTAATACAGTATATATGTAATTTATCAGACTTGTTTAAGTGCAATATTCTTCTTCTTCTTGTTTAAGTGCAATATTCAATATTCATTATTTTAGATATTTAATACCAGTGTATAGTGATATACAGTGCCATGCTTTATACTTTGTATATACTTTCTACAAGTAGAAATGAATATAGTCAAGATCTTGAATCAAATGTCTGCCAACAGAAGAGTATTTCAGCTTGAAATGAGTTAAAAAAATTCTCATTAGAGTATAAACCAAATAACATTAGAACATTATCCTTTATGATTTGTTTTAACTGGTAAAACAGTTAATATGAAATTAATAATATATTTTCACTTGATAAAATGGCATTTTTTGCAGTGTATATATATATATTTTTTTATCTGTGTAGCACTTTACATACTGTGGAGATGAATTATTTTCTGAGAAGTTTTTCCATAAACATGAGGTATGTATTTTGTGTCCATTTACATATTTCGCTTTTCAGTTTCAGTGGGCAATGTTTCCCAAAAACCCCTGTCCATAGTGTATTCCTGCCTCACACCCAGTGTTCCCAGGACAGGCTGAGGATCCACTGTGAACCTGACTAGGATAAAGCAATTACTAAATCTGTGCCTTACTATTTAAGTTGTGTAACACGTCCTTACGACCGTAAGAGTATCCGTCCACTTCTGTTTCGACGTAGAGAAATGTTGGTTTTGAGCTCTTGGCTAAGTGAGCTAGGAAGTTATAACAAGAATTTGCAAGGAAATCCAACTTTTCATGACTATCACATCACAAAAATGTAGAACTAACCATCTCCACAAAGCATTTGCACGGTCAGAGAATTCAAAATGTCGGATAGGCACAGACCAAAGACAAGTTCAAAATAAAACCATTTATTATAAAATTACAGAAATATAAAAGTTGATACATATTTCTCCTGCTTATGCTGAAATGGCACGTCAGATTTCACCGAATAGGAAATCAATGGCTGATGAAATGAGGAATCGGTGGAACTGCAGATTAATGAAGCCGTGCCTCTGGGTCAACAGCCTACTTAGTGAACTCTGACCCTTTTGTCTTCCCTCACAATCCATTCAGCAAAAAATGTATACATATATATGCTGGAACCATATAACAAAAACCATGGTTACTGATAGTGAGGCAAAAGCTTCACTGATTTCCAGGTCTGTACTATTTGGTGTTCAAGCAGGCAAGCATAGTTTTAAGTGTTAAAGAAACAAAAGCAGAGGAATGCACAGTTCAATGCCTCAATTATGCTAATAATCCCACAGGCATACCTGGAAACTCCTATAACAGCTGAGGCTGGGTTTTCCAACATCAGCATGAAACATCTGGTTCTTGTGTGGAATCAACTCACTCAAAGGCCCTATTTTAATTTCACTTCAAAACATGTTTTTATATCTACACCTTGTCACTTCTGTTCCAAATAAATTTCACAAGAATAATTTTTTTCCCCATGAACAATCCCACACAACAGGTGGTTCCAGCAACGATCCAAAAAAGGTAATATTTCATATATGCATGGTTTCATTCTGTACAGCCAACCTTCAGAAATCACAGAGGAATCTGCTCAAGAACACTTTCCAACTATATTTTGAAGCTGCTTCTCAGTTTGCACCCATTATTTAGAAGAGATTGAGAAAATGGCTCACCAGCCTGAGACACACACACAAATCTGAGTAAAAGTGTTTTGATGCAGCATATGAATCACCAGTATAAAAATAATACAAACTGGTACCTGAAATATTAAATCAAAATACAATTAGCACTAAATCAGGATTTTCAAGTTTACCCACAATCCATGTTTAATCCTCACATAATCTAAGGAATACAAATTAGTAACCAGTCCTCAATGCAATTACAACTGATGTGTGGAAAATCAGCACATTTTATGTAACAGCACAATATGGTTGGAGTGGGAGGGGGGCGTTTGAGGACCTTAAAATAACAGACATAAATTAATGAAAAGAAATCTCCATTACTGACCCAACCGGTTGCCACATTTCAGTGGTCATGCGCCAGGCTGGGTAAATGACGGCTGGTCGAGTGACCGTAGTGCTGTCAACTGAGGTAATGCGACATGATATGTAATGTAGTGGTTTTTGAATTTGTTCGACACCCCGTATGAGTCCCCCCCTCCCCCCCAACCAAGCAACGGACTTCCCTGAACCATGAATTGACCTTGAAAAAAAATTAACACTAAAATATGTTGTCCAATAAAATACACCATAGCCCCCAACTTTCCTAAACCAGAAGAGAGAACATTTCCAGAAATGAGTGTTCAAAGCATGCAGTCTCTTGCCTCTCTGTAAGCAGTAACATTTCAGATACTGTGCGTTTCCCTTCTTTTACTTGCACGATTAAACTTGTCCTGAAAAGCTGAAATGTCTGACCAATCAATCAACCAGTATCCGGTCATTCCGAGGTGAGGTAGGTGTCCAGAGAGGTTGAACATTGATCATGAGCTTAAAAAGTTTAAAATCAAATAATAATAATAATAATAATAATAATAATAATAATAAAAAAAGCAGCCAATAGGATGAGGCCGAGTTGCTGCCGGATATTTGTGGTGAAGGCTGTAAATGAAGCCAGTCCTGTAAGGGTGGTGGAGGCTATCTGAGTCCCACCCGCGAGGTCATCCACTCCAGACCCTGGCACAGCCTGAAAGAAAAATCAAGCAGATTAGGCAGAGAGTTTGTACATTTGCAAAAACACTAAACAATTCAAACGTAACAGTACATTTTTGATATTGTCCTTTCTTGTCTAATATCCCCTCATGGAAAACTGTGAAATATTTCCACATGGTTGACATGTTCATTGTTGATCCGCTGCTCAGACTGTCCAGTGTAAGAGAGCAAAGGAAACCGTTTAAATCACTCATTTTCATTAACATGAAATTTATTTTTAAAAAGTATTTGACACTTTATTGTGGGTCTGTTTAATCTTTTAATTGTCCAGGGTGCAAAACTGGCTATGCTATCAAGGGGATGGCATACCCTGTCAGTCGCTAGCCAATCGTGGGCTTCTGTGAGCTCATGCATGTAGAAGAGGGCAGATAGCACTTTCCTCCGAGTGTGTTATGCTGCCCTGTGATGCAACATGAGCAGTAGTTTGAAAAAATGGAGGTTAGCCAGCTTCACGTGTTAGCTGTTACTTTCCCAGTTTGGATGATAGATGCCCTGTGGTAGGCAAGAGCTGGCTGGTGGGTGGGAAATGGCAGGTGAAGAGTTCGGGGAGAAAATAGAAGAAAAATCATTTGTGGCCAAAAAAATCTTTGGTGGCCAAAAACCGTGAATATAAACATAGTTAACTATACACCTGTGGAGTGACAGAGTCATGTAGTGTAGAAGTCAGGCATACATTAATAGATTTTATTTCACATGAATGAATTTAAAACATTCTTCATTTACAGTGACAGAAAGTGAGGGCTCTGCTTCAAGTGGGAATATCGAGAGGAGACGTCAGAAAAATTAGTAATGTAAGATGGGTGAAGGGGGCGGTGGCTTCAAAACACCCATATAACTGTCAATCATTCCAGATTCCTATGTCAACTGGCTCATCTGCCATTTTTATTGGGGAAAAGAACACTATAGTTTTGGCATAATTGAGTGAAAACTCATACCAGCATGATTTATTTTAAAATGAAGAGCTCCAACACAAAATGTGTAAAGGTTCTCAGGTCTGAATGTGTCATCATACTGTGCTAATTTAGTCAACAAGGTGTGCACTCGTTTTGATTAAATACACTATATGGCCAAAAGAATGTGGACACCTGACCTTGAACCGTATAGGATATCTTCTCATGCTGTAGCACTACAACTTCCCTTCACTGGAGCTAAGGGGCCCAAACCTGCTCCAACATGACAATGCCCCTGTGCACAAAGCAAGGAGCCCTGACCTCAAACCCCACTGGGACCTTTGGGATGAACTGGAAAGCTGACTGCACGCCAGGCCTCCTCACATGACAAACAGTGCCAGAACTCACTAATGCTCTTGAGGCTGAATGGGCAAATCCCTACAGTCACTCCAAAATCACTCTTTACAAAAGAGTGAAGTTTATAACAGCAAAGTGTGAATCAATCAGGAATGTTCAACAAGCACATATGGGTGTGACGGGCAGGTACCCACAAACTTTTGGCCATATAGTGTACATGGGGCCAACTGAACGAAACAAAAGTTGAGTGTGTGACCCTCACCCTTCTCCTGTAAGAGCGCAGCAGGACTGAATGTGCCATGGATGGTCTTTGATGGAGCTGAGGGTCAGATATTTTGAAATCTCTGCTGCAGACATACACCCCTTCATATCCTGCTTATTAGCAAAAATCAACACTGCGGCTTTATGCAAATCCTGAGAAAGAGCAAGAGAGAGAGTGTGAGAGAGCAAGTGATATTTTGAATGATTACAAACAGCATGCAAAACTACTTACTTAGCCGGTAAAACGTTATAATGCAGTGTTACAAAGGCTTAAAATAGCAGACTGCCTGATGGAACTCGGCCACTCACATTTAGGATTAAGACTAACACCAGTACAAACTTCTCAGGCAGTACTAGTCATTTGGAATTTAACAGATTAGTTTAGTCTCTGATTTAAAAAAAATGCACTGAACTGTAATAAGGCTGGAAAAAAAACAAGATGCAGAATAAACTTTTCTTATACACTAGCACAGAAAAATAGTTAGTCCATGTACAAGTGTTTACCTCATGTGCCAGCATTCTGTACAGCTCCTCTTTAGAGATAGCAAGCCTTTCTCTATCTGTACTGTCCACTACCAGGATTATGAACTGCAGACAAGACAGATATAAAAGCTCACAATGCAACGTTACAGTTAGCTCTGTGAAAAAAGCAGCCACAATGAGGAGGGCTGGCTGTTTGCAAAGAACACAGAGCTGTTCTGCATGTCCTTGCCTGCCAGCACGTGTACATGAGAATGTGCGTGTGTGTGTGTGTGTGTGTGTGTGTGTGTGTGTTGCACATAGTGCTGTGGTTTGGAACAGCATTCAGTAGCAGCCCCCACCATCTCGACCTCTCACACACAAATTGTTTTGGTTGAATGGCTGTAACGTCTTTTCACTTAGTCCTCTTTGTCAGATGGTCAACTCTGACCTCTGGCTCTGTTGTGCGCGCGCACACACACACACACACACACACCAGCTGGCCTTTGGATGGACACAGTTTACAGCATTCATCAATGTGACGGTACACACTGATACACTCGCTTACAGGAGCTAGTCCACTGGTCAGCTCCTGCAAGTAGAATTTGCTGAAACAGCACAGCTGCTGAAATCTCATTAAAAATGACCCATTACCTATATACACTTACACTCGAAATATATTTTATTCTCAAGTATTTCTTTGAGTTCTTATTTTGCTATTGTTCATTATTACATAAGACAAAACAACTTTTGCCATTTGATAATTCTCTGTATAAAATTTAAAGACATCTGACTGTCTTCTTTTCATATTATCTGTTCTAGCTTTACTTTTCAAATCATTTGAATATGTATTAAATGACAATTATGTCACTACATATAATTTTTTTATTAAATTTTATATAATTTTTTTTTATAAAAATCATTTTATTTCAGAAGTACTGAAATAATAATAATAATAATAATAATAATAGCTCTGTCATCTGGCTCAAGAGTACATTGTACAGAAATGAAATAAGTGCGTTGTAGGAGTCATTTTGAAAGGGTACCTCGGTGTTGGAATAGTAGGTGTTCCAAGAGGACCGAAGACTTTCCTGGCCACCAATGTCCCACATTAGGAAGTGTGTATTCTTCACAACGATCTCTTCAACGTTACTGCCAATCGTTGGGGACGTGTGGACGACCTCTTTCATCAGGCTGCATGACAAACAGGAGCACTGCTGAACATGTCCTGCTCTTCACAACTACTGAGAATCATTACATCCATCCATCCATCCATCCATATAAAAAGGCGCTACTTACAACTGGTAAAGAATGGTCGTCTTTCCAGCATTGTCAAGACCCACGATGATCACCTTGTGTTCTGCAGACCAGAGAGCAAAATATGTTGAGAAGATGGATTAACCCCGTGTGCACTTTTCAAATGAGAGCCGCCAGTTTCTGGCTACAGTAGGCAAAGCGAGCATAGGCAAAACAAACTGAGTAGGGCGAGAGGCATGACAAATCTGAGAGAGGTTTAACTTTATGCGCATGAGAAGCAAAGCGATTGGGCAACTACCAATGTGAGTGAGCAAGTGGCATGTCGTAACCTCCCTCCCCTCCATCCCACCTGCTCACACGTGACTCGGAAACGTTGTTCATGTTTTCTGTTTCCACATGTTTGTTCCTACACGTAGCTCCCGAGTCAGTCTGCGATACTTGCCGAAGTGTTTATTTACGACAGCGCCCCTCTGTTTACATACATCACGATCTTTAAGCCCGGCAAACAGGTGGGAGAAACGGTGAAGAGCAAAGCGTTGTTTCAGACCAATACCGACAATGAGACTGTGCATTTTATAGTGTGGTCCTGTGTGTCCAGGCTAGCTAAAGAAGTGCATCCTTTTCTAGTTTAATACAAGAATTCCATTACAAATTATATTATCAGCAATAACTTTACTTGAATATCAGAATCTCTTAGATATTCGGCACTTCCCCCTTTCGCTTTAATGACAGTGTGCACTCGAGCTGGCGTGGACTCCATGAGTGTGTGTAAAACATGACTATTCACGTTAGCGCAAATCCTGAACACGTGCTTCAACGGAAGGGACAAGGAAAATCTGACCTTTTGTACAAAGTTATTAATCAATAACAAATTTACTTGAATTCAAAAGTGATCTGCAAAATGTGCAGAACCATGAATACTAAACATTTAAGATACTGAACATTTCCTTTCTTTGTTCTAAAACTTTGATAATTTCATTAACTCCAGGTTTAAATAAAAACAAAACCTTTTGAAAGCCAGTAAGCCACTGCGACCGGCGGTAAACTGATTATAGGAAAGCCCACTGGTAACCAGCGTAGACGTGTGTGTGACGTGAGGTGAAAAATCAATTCTGGTGTTTACTCAGGGTAATACGTCTTGAGTTCAAGAACCAAAAGCTCCACCACAAGCTCAAGCAACCAACTGTCGATAGAATTCATTATGACTAACCATTTCAAAGCCATCGGTGTGTAACATTACATAACTAGAAACCATAAATAAGATTGCCGTGTGTTTGTACGCACCCTCGTATGTTGACTGTGCAAGATCTGGAGCATCTTTATGCAGCACTGAACCATTTCCTTCAATTCAGAGCAAGCCTACGTCCTGTCTAGCTCTGTGGCTGTGGTGAACTTACTACTCACAATTTCAGCTTTTTACATAACACAAAAAGGCTGCATGATTGCCCACAGACACACACTTTTTTTTTTTTTGGCGCACTGGCATGCCAGCTTTGATCGTGGGCTGTCATGCTTTTCTTGGATAACATAAGTGTGATTGTGTGTGTGTGTGTGTGTAAAAATGGAGGAGAAGTAGTCTGGCTTTTTGCCCTTTGTGTTTAGATGTGGACTGACAGAAGGAAGTGAGGACACACAACTTGTTGGGTTTAGACAGCTGCACAATGCCATAAAGGAAACTGTGTCAGTATTACTTCCTCAGGCCTGACTGACCCACACTGGGACTTTGATTCCATCAACTAAATAAACCAAATGAACTAGACAGCTTGGGGGAATTATGCCAGAACTACCACAAATCTCGCTTTGGAGCTCTACTTGAACAGAACAGGAAAAAGGACAGAATGCATCTGCAGAGCACCAGGCTTTGCAGTACATTCTGCAGCACACCTGACTTCATTGCCATGACCCATATCTAAACCCAGAGATGTAGGGGGAGAGAGAAAAAAAAAAAAGTCAGCTTCTATTCTTGTTCACCGAGTTTAACCGGTCTGCCATGCTGACTAGTTATGATCCCGCTGTGTGTAATCTTAATCTGCCATGAAGTCAAGCTCAGGGTATGAGCACAAGAACAGCAGCCTCACATTGCTCTTTCTGTAACATACAGAGTCTCCTCATAACGTGAGCAGAATGACTCAAACGTGATCTTTAACAAAGGAAACATATGGCGAAGCTTTCAGTGAGCAGATGTATGTTAGGATAGTCTTCATGACAGAGGATTTAGCTGCTATAATGTAAGTGATAACAGGAACTAACTCCTCTCGAAGACAATATTAAATGTAACTATTCATGGTTAAAAAGTGTGATGCAGCAATGGAAAAATATTAAAAATAATATTCCTTGGCAAACTGCTGTGGTATAAGAGGACACTTCGGGATGTGCCGTTATGAGAAAATGATGAACTTCGGTTTGGTAACACATCCGAGCTCCCTGCCGCTGAGTATCTTCCAACAGCAGCACGCCGCATTGGGTTTTATTCCTTATATATTAATGCAACCTTCTAATAAAGTTGGACGTCCAACATTCAGGTCGGTCAACACTGATTCGAACCTTTACGTGTTAAATGAATAAAGATGATTTAGAATGAATAATTCCTCCCTGCCCGGAGGAATAACAATTTTTAAATGATAATTCAAACAGACTTTTCAGTTAGATAGCGGTTAGGCATTCTTTGAGATGTTTGTCAGAGGATGGACGCTCACATCTGCTCATCCTGACAGGATCACCGGCTGTGCGTGCATACATGAATAACGTCATGGGAAGACAATATGGAAGGAAAATGCCTTCCTCACACGTGTTTTGTTTGCCGGGTCACCCAAGACACCAGGCCTTCTGTCACATCCCGAGGCAGAAAAGACCCAGCGTCTGTTCTGAAACACAAAAGCACTATGGGGGGTGGAACACTGACCTTTTCACCCTCCACATTTCCATAGGAAAGAACTTGACACCCGCCAATCCAAACTACTGTATGCAACCAGATTAAAGTAACAGAGTTAACAGATTAGCCAGACTATTCACCTGGCCATGCATTTGCAGTGGAAGGGATTCGGTTTAACCTGAAATCAGTCCTTACTCACTCCATTATACTGTTTCCCCCATATTACTCAAGATGAAGACAAGTTTTATTAATCCCTGTGTATTCGCTGCGTTTGAGAAATTCATAATTTAGAATTCAGGATTAGGAGCCAAAGGACCTTTTAGTAAAAACTGCACAGGAACACTAGAGGAAGACCTTTCTCAGCCAGGATCCCATTTCACTGTACAATAATTTCCACTGACTCCTCAGTACACAGATCGTTTCCTGAATATTTAATTGTTTGCACTAACATTTTATTTAATTATTAGCGCCATGGTGCTTACTATACCTGAACACAATATATTCCCACTGATTTTACTGATGTAAATATAAATTAAGCCTATTTTTGACCACTCAAACAAGCTGCTAACTGGAAGAACTCAATAATAAATATAAGAAGTTTTATAATGATGCCTTGTGATTTCCACCACTGTATCAAAGCAGGCTGGTACAGTTTCACAGTGAGTCACGGTGTATTATCAGACACTTACACTTTCATTCTACACCCAATCAAGTGCTTTACTTTTTTCGGCTTTAGCTCCTCAAAACATTCACAACACTGTCCTTCTGGCCTAAATCACACTAGGGCTGGACAAAATCTTACATCACAATATGGATAATTTCATACCTTGGAATGCTATAGATCATAATATATTACATTTTCTCCATACCATACAAATGACTTCTAGTTTTCTGTTCAGTGCCCGATTTGTTATACCCAAACCAAATCCAAACGACCGAGGTACCTCCATTTTTAGGTACAAATTCCTCATCTTTTAGTTGGGCTGATGTCTGCTCTGTGTCGGAGTAACTGTGAGGAGTTTCGCTCTGCGTCATGATCCTCCATGCTTGTTTTTGTATTTGTTAAAGCACAGCACTAGTCACTCCTAGCTCTGACCTCTGTGACGCAAATCGGTCGAAAAGTGACTTCTGTGACATTGGCGATATATAACAAAATATGTCAACAGACATTTTTCCATTGTCTTATGATATGTTTTGCCAGATCACACAACCCTAAACCCTAAATCACACAACCCTAACCCTCTGCTTATCTGAGCAGGGGACTCGGACTGCAATGAAAACCCTTTGGCTGCATAATCCAAACTGTTGTAAACACTGCTGCCTCCGCTGCAAAACAAAAACAAACAAAAACAACTGTGTATTTTTGGCTGCACACTGCCTGGCTAGTTAGCTTTTTTTTAATTATTTGTTTGTTTTTAAACTGACTTCCGTTACTCACAGTCAGTCGCTCTTCATAACATGATAAATACTGACAAGACACAAGATTTACGTCAAAAAAAGAAAGAAAATTAGCATCTTTCATACATGTTTTTCATACATGAAAAACATGTATGAAAGATGATAAGATGATATATTTTCATATATATATATATATATATATATATATATATATAAATATAAAACACACACACAGACATGTGCAAGGGCACTTTTGCAGAAAGATAGGTTTTTTATCACCACCATGAAAAAATAAAGGTGATATTTTTGATTGGGTTGTCATTACAATTTCAAACTGTAAGGCTAGTTCTAAAAACATAATAATAATAATTATAATAATAATAATAATAATCCCCTGAACCCCTGCTTGCTACCTGTTGGGTGAAGTAAAACTTAATGCTACAGTATGTAGGTACTGGGCTCATGTGAACCTCCTGATTATTCAGGTCTAAACACACAGCAGTTATCCCACAGCTGATACCTCCACCTTCACCTCACCGCCTCTAACCGTTACTCAGTCTGTTATTATGACTAAAAGAACACAATTCGTGTCGAAACTGTGAGTAAACAGGTGTTCAGAGAGCATTAGGAAACAATAACACTGTCCTTCAGCAATTCTCGGCTGGTGTAAAGCTGAATCTGAGAAGGTAACCGCTAAGTTCAGGCTAGCTCAGTGAAGCTAGCTATAGAACTGCGGCTAAGAACTGCGGATACTGTAACACACAGACAGACAAACACACACACACACACACACACACACACACAGGGAGAGACAGACAGACAGATACACACACAGACACACAGCTGGAGTGGTACCGTTAGCACCAGAAGTTATTAAGCAGCAGGTATAACACACAGTAATAAAACACAGCACAGCCCGGCTACTCACCCTGATTACAGAAGAAGCTCCACAGTTTGGCTACGATCAGGCCCATGGCTTTGTGTGAGACTGGCGCGCGCTGTGGAGAGAGGAGCGGCCTGGCCTGAGCCGCGCTGTCCTGCTAACCCGTTATGTTACCCGGCTACGCTAGCTCCAGAAAGCCCATCTCCGGGGAGCGCCGAGCCGACTCTCTGCGCTGTGGGAAAGGTGCTTAAACCCCGGCCAGGAAAGTCACTTCAGCGTCTGTCAAAAGCCGGCGCTGCCTCCACATCTCACAGAGTCTCAGAGAGAGAGAGAGAGAGAGAGAGAGAGAGACTGTGTGTGTGTGTGTGTGTGTGTGTGTGTGTACTGCTGACCGAGCTGCTCTGTAGTCCGCTACAGTCACATCCCAGACTCCAGGTACTGAAGTGGCCGCCGGGGTACTAAAGCGAAATACCGCGCTAGCAAGGAGGGAAGAACTTTCATTCCCCTGAAAAGAGGGCAAAGTTAGCATACAATACTAATCCGGCGTAGTTAAGCGGGTAGCAAGCAGCAGCAATAGCAGTAGTAGTAGCGCTTAGTGCCCAGCTGTACACCAGCGCGCCACCATCCCCCAACGCCTTCAGTTTCCCACACGAATATAGCCCACATAGCCCGCCTCCTGCGCTCCGATTGGCTAGTTTGGCTAGTTGTAGCCCGCCTCCTGCGCTCCTATTGGCTAGTTTGGCTAGTCGTAGCCTGCCTTCTGAGCTGCGATTGGCTAATCATGGATGTTCGTGACAAAACCACTACGGATTGATAGATATTATTATTATTATTATTATTATTATTATTATTATTATTATTATTATTATTATTATAGTGCTAACGACAAAGCCATAGATGCCACATTAGCACTGCTGCGAGCTACTGATGGGAATTCCGGCTCTTTTCAAAGAGTCAAATCATTTGGCTCGGCTCACCGGTAAGAGTCGACTCCCAAACGACACACTGCCATTTTTTTTTATTATCATCAAAGTTTGTAAGATTTTGACCAGTGCTTATTTTGCTTTCCCTAACCATGGTTGAAATTGCTTCATGAATTTTTTTATAGTATTTCAGTATAAGTAACAATATAGCATTACTTTGAATTACATTTTATAAAATCTCAGCATTGTACTACAAAAGTTTATTAACAAGTATAAAAAGCATCCATGCATTATTCATTTAAAAAAAAAAGATTAATTTCCATTTATCCTGATAACTTTGAGTCAAACACACTGAACAGCTCAGATGACCTTTCCATGGAAATATTTTATTAAATACAACTAAAAAATAACAGCACTGCTTACATTTATTTAAAAAAAAGGCTTATATATGTGAGTCGGCTCTTATCCTAAATGATCCGTCTCAATGAGTCAACTCTTTCGCGAACGACACATCACTATGCGATACGTCAACGGGTCCGCCATATTGAAAGGGTCTACGGTCTAAACTCGGCTGAAGCATTCTTATGTACAACCGATTTTTTTAAAACATTTTTTTTTGCATGAGCCTTGCTGGAAATCTGTCTGGTGTCCGAAACGTAAAAATTCTGTCTTGTAAGGACGCAGGAAAGCATTGTGTCCGAATCGTCTAGATTGCTGCCTTCTGAGGTGACTTTGTTTATTCTGGTCTTGTTTTTGAAGCTAGCATACGTGTATCCTTCGCCTTCCTACATATCCCATAATGCAGCGCGTCAGCCAACTTGGAAAAATGGGCTAAAAACACTGGCTTTATGTTTTATTTATAGCTAGAAACAGCTGCAGAAGTCACAGTATATATGCTCTATTTCCCCAACGATACTTTACTCCATCTCACATAGAAGACTTTTTTTTTTAAATTAATGCTCAAAATTCAAAAACAGTATACAAAAAATAATACAACCATCAACATAAAAATGATAGACAATAATGAAAAAAAAGGGGGGGGGGGGGTTAATACATTACAGATTGAAGAAACAAAATTGAGACTTACATGTCATTAAAGTTAGTATATTGGTAGGAGAACGTTGGACATGGAGCTGCCAGGCAGGAGGTGAAGAGGAAGGCCAAAGAGGAGGTATATGGAGGTAATAAATGAGGAGANGAAGATAGGGATAGGTGGAGAGTGATGATTCGCTGTGGAGACCCCTGAAGGGAAAAGCCGAAAGAAGAAGAAGACATGTCATTAAAGTTAGGAAAAGAGTTACAGGCAGATAAAGCTTTTAAAGATTTTTTGTTCTTAGACAGCTGGATCAGTAAAAGGTATTGCTCAAATTCTTTTATAAAAACAAAAGAGAGAGGTCTGGAGTTTGAATATTTGCATCTGTGAAAGTGAAATTCTGCAAGAAGCAAAATCAGATTCACTACACAAAACTGTTTTCTTTTAGATTGTTCATACTCAACAAGACCCAGCACTACGTCCTTCCAAAACAGGACACATTCATTATAAATGTTACTCCTAATGAAACTTAAAATATCTTGCCAAAATTTCTTTGTAAATGGACAGTTCCAAAAGATATGAACAACAGGTTCACAAAAAGAGCAACTGGAGGAAATATCACTTTTGAAATTTTTCATGTAATGCTTTGCAGGACTGAACTTATGAATTATTTTGTAGGAAATCTCCTTTACTTTGTTAGTTAGTGAATAAGTATGAGGAAGCATCCACACTTTTTTCCAGCAGATGTTACCCACTGCATTTTTCCAGTAAGCAGTCACAGCTGGCAGAGTAATAATATTCTGCTGAAACAAAGAACTGGCTACCCTATTATTATTTTCGCATGGAGGGGCAAAACATAATCTACCTACAAAGGATGGGAACCTCTCAGTAAAGCAACAATACCTGAATATATACCCCATAACGATGGAAAACTCTTTTGGAGAGACAGGAAATTGACAGTGATCTAAGTAGTTTGTATGAGAATAACAACCCCTGAGAGTTCATTCATTAACTGATCAACAGGATGTTTTTATCAAACCAACTCTGGATTTATTTTTGTATAAAACAGTACAGTTATTCCAAATAAAAAAATCTGTGGGGTGAAAAGTTGTGCTTGAGTATTAGTGACCAAGCCAAGAGAACCAGCCTATGAAAAGCAGATAATGTAGCTGGTAGTTTATCAATTTTATAGTTACACATGAGGAGAAACTCAAGTCCACCAAACTGAGAGAAAACATAATTGGGAATAAAGTTCCACAAAGACACTGGGTTCTTTCTAAACTGTTTAAGCCAACTGATCTTGAAGGTGTAACTTAAAGTACTGAAATCCAAAAAATGAAGACCCCCTTTTTCACGTGTTCATTACCACAGAGTTCCTAATGTAATGTATTGAACGCTTCCTTAAAAAAGTAGAGTAGTTGGTCAATACTTTTACCTAATTTTGGGTCCAGAGGAACAGACTGGGTGGCATAAATAAGCCTTGAAAGGCCTTCTGCCTTCTTGTAAACAAACAAAGTGCCCAAAAGGGTCTGAGAACACCTCCAAAACATTTCCAGAAGACGTGCTCCTTAAGTTATCGCCCCCTGCAGACCTCTCAGAGCCATGAGCAAACCATGTGTCATTATTCCCATAAGACCTCCAGACCTTCACATCATCAACTACAGAATGTGTTGCTTGAAAGAAAATAAAATCACTTTTAAGCTGTTTTGCGAATAAAAACAAAGCTTTGCTTTTAACAGTTTCTCTTAACCCCCTAGGATTAAGTGAAACCATGGACAAAGACATATAACAACAACAATACAAACAGTATGGAACAGATTAGAGTTCAGAGTGTAACCGAGAACAGCGTGCAGAGCTCGCGCGAGCCACCTCACACAGAACAGCAATAAGCGTATGTAGGTAACCTAGCAACGTGGTGACGTATGCTGCCTTCGGGGTCCGTCTCAAACCGTTTCATTAACGGTAGCTTGGTAGACATCGAAGCGCTACCTTATAAGACAGTTATGAAACAGCAAGGCACCAAAGGAATAAAGACAGCTATCTTCGGTTTCGTACACGACGTAAGTCTTGTAGAACTACATTTCCCACCAAGCCTGGGTTTGAACTATGACCCCTTCATGACGTTTGCGGATATTCTGTAGAAACGTGGGAGTGCTCAGTGTGGAAAGTAAAGATGTGTTTGCTTCTCCTCGAGCACTGAAAGAAAGAAGATTCTGCGTTAGTAGGGTAGTGCTTTGTGCTTTGTGTGTGCCTTCAATTTGTCTAATTAATCATCAACCTCTGAAAGCAGTGTGTGTGTGTGTGTGTGTGTGTGTGTGTGTGTGTGTGTGCAGAATTACCTGTCAGATTCATAACATTTAAGATCAGACACAGAAGCAGTCAGATGCAATGTTGCTGTTAAATAATCGATGCTGTTTAATCAGTATCGACTCATAATAAGCTAAACTAATCATATATCATACACATATAAACTATAATAAACTAGACATGAGTCTTTATTTACTCCTGACAGCTTTACCTTCTTCTCCTTCATCCTCTTTACAGTGTCCATGATGTCTGAGATAAACAGGAGTGTTTTCCCACAGACAGCCTTAAGGTCTGAAGTGCAGGAATACCTTCACAATGTCTACACGAACAAAGAGGTAGGATTCTAGTCCTAAAATTCCTAAAAAAAAAAATACTGTATTATTTTCACTATGTTGAACAGAGCAGAACAATGCCATCTTGTGTTTATTATTAAGTTATTGGCCTTTGCCTTTGTGGTTTTATACTGTAATATAAAATGGCCATTCTCTTGAGATGATCGAGAAGATTGCACTTCTCAGAAAAACAGTTTATGCCCAAATATCACCTCTTCTGAGATTATCTTTTAACTTTTGAGACTTTTACCTAAAGTCTACAGCTGCTGTAATCATAAAGACCATCATGTATATCCTGAACATCTTTCAATCACACCTGGAACTCTTTGCTGTTGTAGAAGAGTAATAAATTTGCTATAGAAGAGTAGTGATTTATAATTCCACTATTCAGTGTCACCCGGAGGAGAATGGGTTTCCTTTTCAATCCGGTTCTTCTAAAGGATTCTTCCTCAGGTCCTTTAGGGAGTTTTGCCTTCCTACAGTAGCCTCTGGCTTGCTCAGAAGGGATCTAAAGCTACATCCAGATTTCTGTAAAACCACTTTGTGGCAATGTTAAAAGCACTATACAAATAGAATTCATTTGAATGGCTTCCTTTTGATCTAGTTGCATTTTTAAATTTAGTTTCAATATTTTTAGTTTTTATTCGAAAGAGGAAAACCTGTGGAAACACACACATGCATATATGTGTATATACTTACATATATTCATACAATTTTTGTCACATATGCCATCCCTGATTTTGATAATGAATTCAATATAAATATACAATATTTTACACCGACTCGCAAATTAATTGCTACGCATTACAGAATGTTTAATTAAATTCACTAGGTGCTTAATCATGCACTGTTACGGAGGAACCATTATCAACATGACACTTTAATTACTTTAC
Source organism: Pangasius macronema (assembly GCA_037577455.1). NCBI lineage: Eukaryota > Metazoa > Chordata > Actinopteri > Siluriformes > Pangasiidae > Pangasius > Pangasius macronema. The sequence continues at coordinate 18,015,714 of CM074948.1, read as the reverse complement.
TGTATTATTATCTCAAATGGTTGCGTTCATTTTTCTACAACATGCATTTGATCTCCCATTCCACCAATGACATAATCTTTTCATTTCATTCTGTTTTGTGCTTTTATAATATTATTACCAAAATATTTCTCAGTAGCAGAGTTGGCATGAGGGTAAAAAGGCTGGAGAAAGCAACGATGCTTAGAATACACATGTGTATTCATCAATCTACACACAATACTCAATGCCAATGCAAAAACATGTTTTAGAATGCTTTGTAAATTTATTTAAAATAAAAGACTGAACTATCACATTTCGATAAGTATTCAGACCATTTGTTATGACACTCACCATTGAGCTCTGGTGCATCCCACTTCTAACAATCATCCTTGAAATGATTCTACAACTTCATTGGAGTAACCCTAACCTTAACTGAACTGATTGGACATTCCTAGGAAAGGAACACACCTGTAGGTCCCAGAGATGATGGTGTATGTCAGATGGAAAACCAAGCCATGAGGTCGAGAGAATTGCCCGTAGACTTGCAAGACAGCATTGTGTCAAGGCACAGATCTGGGAAAGCATTGAAAGTGCCAGAGAGCTAGCCTCCATCATTCTCAAATGGAAGAAGTTTGAAACCACCAACAGTGTTCTTGGATCTGTCTGCCCAGCTAAACTGAGTAATCAGGGACGAAGGGCAGACAGGTAATCAAGAACCCAAAAGTCACTATGAATAAGCTCCAGAGTTCCTTTGTGGAGATGGGAGAAACTTACAGAAGGACAGCCATCAGTGCAGCACTCCAACAATCAGGCTGGGAGAGTGGCCAGATGAAACCCATTCCTCACTAAACGGCACTTTAGAGCCTTCTTGGAGTTTGCCAAAAGGCACCTGAACGACTCTCAGATTATGGGAATGATAAAATGAGGATTTAACTATTTGGCCACAATTAACAGCAGCGTGTATGGACAAAACCAGACACTGAGCATCATCTCATTAATACCATCCTTACAGTCAAACATGGTGGTGGCAGCATCATGCTTTGGGGATGTCTTTCTGCGACAGGGACTGGGAGACTAGTCGGGATAGACAGAAAGATGAGTGCAGAAAAATGTAGAGCAATCCTGAGTGAAAAACTTTCCCAGAGGGCCCAAGATCTCAGGTGGAGGCAACAACAAGACAAGGACCTGAACAAGACACTGACCTGAACAAGACAAGGACCTGAACAAGACAATGACTTGACAGTCAAGCATCCCACCAATAAAACACAGGAGTGGCTTCAGGTAATGTCCTGGGGCCTCATTTATAAACCTTTGCATGGATTCCAGAGTGAAAGTGTGCACATGCACAAAAACCAGGAAATTGTATGAAGAAAAAAAAATCAGATTTATAAAACACAGTCTTCATGAATATATTTGTTCTAATTCTGATTAGGTGCCCCTATAGCAACTTGAGTGCATTTTGCTCTGATTACATTTGGGAAGCTGCAACTTGTGTTTTGACATTGGCCTCTCATCCACTGTGTAAGGAACTCCGAGGTACCAACTTGTTAATTTAATTATGCCAATCAATTTGGCTGACATCATGGCACTTAAGGATAGTTGGGGTTGTTAAGATCTGTAAGTAGACAAGTGCGCTTTGGACTTTGTAACCCTGGCATCAACTGGGCACATATTTTTTAAAATTTAAATGGCTCGTTAGCCAGTCATTGTGGTAAGGAAATCTTTGTGGTGTCTGAAAACACGCTCTCACTTTATTGTTTGTTTGGCTTGGTCTTCTAACTAAATGCCACTGTGCCATAGACAACGCATTATTCTCTCCCCAAGTTATATCATTATATAGCCTATTAACAGATCTGTAAAATCACTTCACAGCTGTTTGCAGCTAATAGTTAAATGAAGCAATAAATATCAGTACCGAGAAACAGACTAATTAGCCAGTCTACACAAATAAATAAATCAGCTCATAAAAATTTTATGCTTTAATGCTTCTCATGTCCAAGTAGCTTGTAGGGCATTACAGTTAAATGTGCAAATCCGCTCTCACATTACACTTCATATCGCATTATGCAGCTCCATAATGACTGTAATAGCTGCATAATTGCAGTGATTTGCACATTTAGCTGTAATTCTCGACATATCCACAGTGTGTCGCTAATTCTCACTGTTTCTAAAATGCTGTGGATGGTGTTACACATGGGTCAAATCTTCCATAAATGTACACTCAATTTCCTAAGTATTTCCGTATAAGTCCCAGTCTCTGTGTGGGACGTTGCGTAGGCATATTTCAGAGTGCACACAGCCATCTCTGGCTCATTTCAACATCTCTGGAGAGACCTGAAAATGGCTGTCCAACCTGGATGAACCTGAATACTTCTGCCACGAAGAATGGGAGAAACCTCCTAAAGAAAGGTGTTCCAAGCTTGTCTGATCATTCCCAAAAAGACCTGAGGCTGTCATTGCTGCTAGAGTCTGAATACTTATATAAATGAGATATATTCCAGTCTTTTAAAAACTTTTAAAAACCTGTTTTTGCTTTGTTATTGTAGAGTACTGTGTGCAGATTGATGATTAAAAAAAACAACTTGAATCCGTTTTATGTTGAGTATGAAACCAAAATGTGGAAAACTTGAAAGGGACTGAAAACTTCCTGTATGCACTTTATATGACTCTTTTTTTCTGTTGTAATCTTATTTTAACAATATGCACATTTAAAAAAAAAAGCTATATCTGAAGGTTTTATTAGCTTTAATAAATCATTTGTAATATGTTGGAAAGTGTATAGCACTCACACCATGTAGCAATATGATAATGTAATAATTTATTTATATTGTGCAGCCCTTTAATCTGGAATGGGATGAGCTTCATCGTTGTGTCTCTCTCTTCCTCCTTCAGCTCGTGTCTGAACTCGGAAAGGAGGAGGCAGAGAGAGTGTTCGAGTCGTTGCTGTCCTGTCTGTCCCACCCGCCATCACTCACCTGCCTGAGAGCCAGCACACACATACACACTCTACAGGACATAGAGCACAAGCTGGAGCAGCACCTTGCACAGGTGTGTGTCTGTGTGTGTGTGTCTCACATGTGCTCTGATCTTTTTCTGTGACAGTTCATATAACAGGATAATCAGACTCGTGCTCTCACATTTTAGAAATCAGCAAAGTCACGTGTACAATCCATGTGCGTTGTGAACGACAACAAAAAATCGCATGCTTGTGAGGCAGTGACAGTTCTGTGCTGAGAGACGTGTGGGCGTGGGAGAGGAGCCAGCAGCAATATGTGCAGTGAAGTGTGATGTACAAAAAATCTCACAAGTTCTGATCTGACTGTTCTCATTATAATCGCATGGCCACATTTTGGTTACATATCCAGGACCTCACACGTAAACAGCACACATGGAACTGCTGTGAAAAGATTGCATTCATACAGCGTTGCATTCTAAATTAGTTAATGTTGAGATTAGACCAATTTTGACTATTTTAGTGGAACCAAAGAGGATTTTCACTAAGCATGTTTATCTCTTCTTCAAGTGAGCGATGCTCATGTTAATACACGGTCAGTGAAAAAAGATACATTTAAACCGATCGATATTGGATCACAATCTGGATTAGAACTGTTGTGTGATGAAGTGTCATTCAGTATTGTGCAATCAGGCAGGCACAGAGGCCACACCTCTTTTACTGAACCTGACAGGCACAGAGGCCACACCTCTTTTACTGAACCTGACAGGCACAGAGGCCACACCTCTTTTACTGAACCTGACAGGCACAGAGGCCATGTGTCTTTTACTGAACCTGACAGGCACAGAGGCCATGTGTCTTTTACTGAACCTTACAGGCACAGAGGCCATGTGTCTTTTACTGAACCTGACAGGCACAGAGGCCACACCTCTTTTACTGGACCTGACAGGCACAGAGGCCACACCTCTTTTACTGAACCTGACAGGCACAGAGGCCACACCTCTTTTACTGAACCTTACAGGCACAGAGGCCACACCTCTTTTACTGAACCTTACAGGCACAGAGGCCACACCTCTTTTACTGAACCTTACAGGCACAGAGGCCACACCTCTTTTACTGGACCTTACAGGCACAGAGGCCATGGCTTTTTTACTGAACCTGACAGGCACAGAGGCCATGTCTCTTTTTCTGAATCTGATGGGCACAGAGGCCACACCTCCTTTACTGAACTTGATGGGCACAGAGGCCACAATTTTTTACTGGACCTGACAGGCACAGAGGCTACGACTCTTTTACTGGACCTGACAGGCACATAGGCCACAAATCTTTTACTGGACCTGACAGGCACAAAGGCCACACTTCTTTTACTGGACCTGACAGGCACAGAGGCCACAACTCTTTTACTGGACCTGGCAGGCACAGAGGCCAGGTCTCTTTCATTGGCCCTGGTGGGAACATGGACCACACCTCTTTCACAGGCCCCGACAGGCACAGAGGCCACACATCTTTTACTGGACTACAAAGGAACAGAGGCCACACCTCTTTTACTGGACTACACAGGCACAGAGGCCATGCCTCTTTTACTAGACATGACATGCACAATGACTACACCTCCTTCACTGGGCCTGACAGAGACTGTGGCCATGCCTAATTTACTGGGCTTGACAGGTACAGAGACCATGCCTCTTTCACAGGACAGTCACATGGGCCATAATACTTTTGCTAGACCTGACAGGCACAGCTATTGCACTACACCTGTTGTAGAACAACACAGAATAACACAAATCCAGTCTTTGACTTACTAGCAATAGTCATTCAATATGATTTTGTTGACATAAAACCTTTATCAATATCCAATTTCAGTTTGCTAGCAGAGGGCTGCAGCTTTGTTTGTTTTGTTTTGTTTTGTGTCTGTAACTGACTGTTAATCCGGTATTTTCTGAATCTGAATGCATTTTGGACATTACTAATGGGACATTTATATAATTCTTCTGAACATTATGTTGTTTAAATTTGATTATTATCGTTTACTTCTTATTTTGACAGCGTGTCACTAGTAGACTCTTTGATCTCTGATGGTCTCTTCCTGTTTCTCAGCAACAAGTGAGCGGTTGTTACAGTGACAGGGTTTCCACTCCCATCCTTCCTCACCCACAGCTTCCAGATGTGCTGCTGCTGCCGGTCATAGGGCCAAGGTACGTGCTCAGTTCCACTGGAAAAGTAGACCAGATTCCCCCAGAGACTGTTTCTCTTCGGCTTTCTTAATAGCTTAGATTGCTTTTCTTTTCGCACACACGCGCACACACACACACACACACACACACACACACACACACACACACACACACACACACAGCAGAAACGCGTCAAATTCCTTTAGAAATTGCATTAGAAATATAATAAATTAAAAGATTCAGCCTTTAAAAGCATTTGAGTACTAATCAGCCTCTACAGTCAAAATTTCATGAAGAAACAATATAATAACTTTTAAACATGAAATTTCTTAGATTTGTTTGTATTTATTTACCCGCAGTAATGTTTTCTTGTCATTGATGTTTAGTTAGATTTAGCATTTCTTATGCTATTTGAGATCCATATTAATACAAATCTTTGGAGAAGGATATTTACTTATGCATACATGTACACTTATATTTAGTTGTAACGATAGATACATGATGTTGCAATGCCAGAGAGCAACTATTTATATTATACTATTACATGCATAGTGTTTTTGATGTTAATGTCATAAGTAATTATGAATAGCCAGTAATTTTCCAGTAGGATTTAACTATTGATGTATGTCCATTGTTTTTTTTTTTATCCAGAGAAAGTGGAGTTCACAGGGAATAGACTAAATGTAATCTTTAATCTTGTCTATTCTTGTACTTGTCGTGGTCAGTAATGAAAATGGAATGAATAGTGTTGTTTTAATTGTGTGTTCTCTGAAAAAAAAGTGGTGTTCTTCAACCTTGTCAGGTAATTTAAGATAAACTCTTGTCCACCATGTCATATGGTGCCTTGCAGCATTTTAAAAAGAGTAATGAGATCTAAGACGGCTACACAATAGCTGGTTCGTGGGGCAGTCGTGGCCTAATGGTTCGAGAGTCGGATTTGTAACCCGAAGGTGAACCTCAAGGTGGTGGGTTCGAGTCTCGGGTCTGGCAGGGATTGTAGGTGGGGGAGTGAATGACCAGCGCTCTCTGCCACCCTNCTTGGATGGGTTAAATGCAGAGCACAAATTCTGAGTATGGGTCACCACACTTGGCCACAAAGTCACTTCACTTCACACACTGATGAAACATTTGTGTAAAAGTAAACAACTGAACAGAGCTTATTGTGTGTGTGTGTGTGTGTGTGTGTGTGTGTGTGTTTGTGTGTGGACTTCGACTCACAGTCACGCAGGAGTTTTAACACACATCAGCAGACAGTTAGACTGCATCCCAAATGACTTCCTATTCATCAGCATAAAGTGACTGACATTGTTAATAAAGTAATAAATAACTTTTAGACACTAGAAAATTGTCAAAATATGACATGTCTGTATTAATACATTTTCCTACATCAAGCGAAGAGGGTCACTTGGACAGAAAGGGTTAACTAATGCATTTTGATAGATTGGCATTCTGTTTTTACTATTGAACATGCAGATATTATGAACATTTGAATACTGTTTGAACAATTAAATTTAAATTTGTTGACAAATGTATAACTAAAGTCTATGCAGTGTGTGTGCTATTCTTCTGGTTTTCTCTGCTGTGTGTGTGTGTGTGTGTGTGTGTGTGTGTGTGTGTGTGCGCGTGTGCGAGCCAAACCCTGACTTTATGTATATACAGTAGTATGTGGAAAGTGAAGATAAATATTATAGCGTAAATATAGCAGTGAGAATCTCTTCTCTCTGTCCTTTCTGTGTGTGTGTGTGCATGAGAAGCTGCTTTCCTGTAGCATAAATGTTTTACTAAAGTGTAGCTCTGTGATGTGTTCAGGGATGTGAGTATTCTGAATGCTGAAGTGATCGTCGGTGCACACTGTGGCAGTGCGGTACTGAGAGGAGCTCATGTCTTTGCTCCGGGTGTCCTCAGTGCACCTAAGTGTAAGAACTTACATAGACAATGCTTGCTTGTTCAGTATAATCTAATATAGTGTATTCAAAACGTAATGGACAAAATTTACCATTAACATAGCATCTGTGTGTGCATGTGTGTGTATGTGCATGTGTGTGTGTGTTCTGCATGTCTCAGTTATGAAAGCAGGTGACGCAGTGTCAGTGTTTTCGGATGCGGAGGGCAGGTGCACACGAGGAGCTAAAGAGTTCCAGGGGAAGAAGGTCTTCCTGGGGAATGGCGTGTGTGTGATGAACCGTTCTGATATATTTTGTGCAGAAGGACCAGTGAGGTAAACTGTAATGCTCCTAACTAAGAAGAAAGGAAAACAAAATTATTAACCAAATACTAGAAGCTGATATTCATCCTGATTTTGTGATTTCTTTTTGGAAAGCTTTTGTTTCTCTCGGTTTTTTAATCTCTCCTTTGTTTCCTTCTGTCCATTCTTCTCTTTCTTTCGCCTTGTCTTGTTTTTAGAGGTGTGGCAATCAGGATGGTGGATGCTCTTTACCAAAGCCCGTCTTTTGATGGCGTGCTGCCAAATGAAGTGTTCCTTCAGGTGTGACTTCACGTTTGCGTGTTCTGAACGATAATATTGACATGGAATAACAATCTGTCATGTAATAACAATCATCCAGTGTGTGTGTGTGTGTGTGTGTGTGTGTGTGTGTGTGTGCGCACAGAACCTCCCGTCAGTGGTGGTGGGACATGTTTTGGGGCCTTGTCCTGGTGAGAGGATTTTGGACATGTGTGCAGCTCCTGGAGGAAAGACTACACACATAGCTGCTCTCATGGCTAATCAGGTGAATGTGACTGTATCTATATGACTCGCTATCGGTCATCAGCAGGCAGGTTAATAGGGATATTTTTTTTAAAACATAATCAATCTTTGCCAGTTTATTGCTGATATGCTGATATTCAGGTGTTTTTTAATATAAAATATGGCATTTACCATTTAGGAATTACAGCCATTTTCAGCAAAGTACCTCCATTTTCAGGGGCTCAAAGGTATT
>CM074948.1:17984304-18001293 GCA_037577455.1 Pangasius macronema | reverse complement strand
CTCACCATTACTCTGGACTGTTGACCCCAAGTACTTAAACTCCTGTACCTTCTTCACCTCTTCACCCTGTAACCTTATTGTTCCACTTACCTCCCTTTCATCCACTTCCCTCCCTTTCATCCAAGCTTTCGTTCAAGCTTCAACTTTATCAACTATAATCAATATATATATAGGGGTCTACCATGAGGGTATTTTTTTTTTTGAGGGTATTTACATCCAAATTGGGTCAATGTTGTAGGATTTACAGCAGTTTTTATGTGTGGTCTACTCTTTTTTAAGGGATCAAAAGTAATTGGGCAATTGTCTGCTCAACTACTTCCATGGCCAGGTGTGTGCTATTCCCTAATTATTTCACTTACAAAAAAGCAGGTAAAAGGTCTAGTGAAGCAAGCTATCATTACACTAAGAAAAAATAAAATAAAAAAAACATCAGAGAGATAGCATTGTGGCCAAATCAACTAATTTGTACATTCTTAAAAAAGAAAGAATACAATTATGAGCTCAGGAACACCAAAAGGCCTGGAAGACCACAGAAAACAACTGTGGTGGATGACAGAAGAATTCTTCCCCTGGTGAAGAAAAACCCTTTCACAGCAGTTGGCCAGATTAAGAACACCCAGAAGGTAAGCATATCTGAGTCAACAATCGAGAGAAGATGTCACCAAAGTAAATACAGTGGTTTTACCACAAGATGTAATCCATTGGTAAGCCTAAAAAAAAAGTTTGCCAGAAACTTCTATAAAAAACTGTACAGTTCTGGGACAAGATCCTTGGGGCTGAATCCCCATAGCCAGAAGAGAGGAGGTTATTATAACAGCAAAGAGGGCATTCAATCTGGAATGGGATGTTCAAAAAGCATACATGAGTGTGATGGTCAGGTGTCCACAGCATTTTGGCCATATAGTGTATAATAGAAACATGGTATGCTAAAATGTCCAGGAGAGAGAATGATTTCCACATTATCAGGCACACATAGACAGCTCTTTGTCATAATCGCCTGGAAGTTGGTGGCCCACATAATTTGTTTTTTGGTTTGTTCATAGTGTCTGGTGTTTTATTTATTCAAGTAGATTTCTTTAGAATGTTCTGACTTGAAATTGCTAAAAATTACTGCAGTAAGAATGCTCAATAATGACACTTTAGAAAGGTTTTGACTTAACTGAGAGTCACACAGTTAACCATCTTCAATAGTTCATTAAATCAATATAGAAATTTTTTTTTTTTTTCCCCAGTATGTTAGTTTAAAATGTAGGCAACCCTGCATTAATCATGAATTTCAGTGTATGCATGGACATGTTTTTCCTGTGATATAATCATCAATGCTAAAGATGTACAAAATTTCAGATTTCCTTAACAACATATATCTACCGCTTCCTGTAGAATGTAGAAATGACGCTCTGAAGAAAAGATCACATAGTTTTAGAGCAACTTTAAGTGCATCATTTTATATTACAGTTAATTAAATTTGTATTTCTCTCTAATCAAAGAGCAACTACAATGCGTTCATTGTAGATGCTAAATAATTCAAAAGAAACAAAGGTAAAAGACCGCTGACAGAGCAACCAGATATTAAAAACACACCTCCATTATTCATGCCATAGGAAATTATTAATGACTCATATTTATTGGTAATATTCACGTGTCCACACACTGATAGAACAAGTATGCATGGATACCTATATCTTATTTACAATAATGTTGTCATCTTTAAAAACACCAGTCTTTACAAAGGAGGCATAGTAACAGAGAGCCAAAAGTCCAGAGGGCAGGATAGCAGCACATGGTGTGTGTGTGTGTGTGTGTGTGTGTGTGTGTGTGTGTGTGTGTGTGTGTGTGTGTGTGTGTGTGTGTGTGTGAGGTGTGACAGGCCCAGAATTAGCAGTATTAGCTTCATAATTTTCTATTTTCTATATCTAAATTTCTATGACTACATATTTATTTTTTTGCAATGAGCCTGAACCTAAAGTGAACTGGAACATATGGCAGATAAGATCAGAATAGAAATTTGACCCCATGGCATTCAAAGAAACTTAAATTTTTGACTAGTTGATGCTTTGATTACTCATTCCTGGCAGCCTAAAAGTACAAAAAGAACCATAGCCACAGATTTTGGCAGTTCATAGGCACAACACTAAAGTCTCTGTATGGACAAGTAACCCATAATCCCTTAACATGTGCACTATAATAATATTTGGAATGATAGACACAGTATCCAGGCGGGTATACAATGTGCCTAACTTTCTGTTTTTTTGAAGATGTTTTGTTTATTCCATTGATTTATAACAACATTGCCAAACTTATATGGGTTGCCAGAATGACAATAAGATAGAACATTACAGTACAACATATCTCAGTATTAAAGGAGCAGTTTGTAATCATTCAAGCCCTCTGCTGTATGTGAGGTCAATCACAATGAATCAATGAAAACACTGATGAGCCTTCTCTTCCTCTACACTCCCTCTCCTAAAATTGTTTCTGTCATGAGTTGCTTTTTCTGGCTTGGGAAGTGGCGCTCATTTCCTGGCTGGAAAAGATGTAAAGAGAAGCCTGAAATGAAGGTAATAGCCAAATCAATCACATGGCAATATTGCACATCACTGTTTCTATAACATATCTTTGAAATGATATCATTGTTATAGGCCTAGAAACACATTTAAACATTACAAACTGCACCTTTAAATGTTCCCTACTTTTGTTTTCACGAACATCGATCAAGGTCGGCGATAATTCTGGACCTGTATCTAGCCTTCGTAAAGGTGTACGTTTTGTCTGTTCAATGCAGTCCATGGATGTGTGTTTTTGTGCGTTACTGCTCTAGGTAGGGATCAGACTCCCAGTCTGTTTCTTCTTTTATCTCGTCTCCTTCAGTAGAGTGTTGCCTTTCAGGCTCGTGATAGCGTTCTCGTTGTGATCTCTGCTGTCCACGTTGCCGGCCATTACGTTCACTGTGATCGTGCTCTCGCTCTCTTTCCCTTCCTCCCTTTCCATGATGATGATGGCGGTGATGATGGTTATGTTGAACAGGCTGATCCTCCTCCTCGTCCTCCTCCTCCTCCTCCTCCTCCTCCTCCTCCCCCTCCTCTTCCTCCTCCTCTTCGTCCTCGTCCTCTTCGTCTTCCTCCTCTGTGTGGCGTGTATGCAAGTGCGTGGGTGGATCTGAGTGTGTGTGAGTGGTGTGTGGCTGTGCACATGCAGAGTCTCTGCTCTCCAGTGTCTCTTGCCTGGAGAGTGTGCGTGCTGTGCGACTGTGATGGTGGTGGTGATGATGGTGATTGTGATGTTCGGTCCGTGTGGATGAAGAGCGGTGGTGTATGTGCGGTGCTCTTCGGTCACTCCGTAAGACTCTCTGTTCTTTCACAGCCTCTTCCTGAGGATCGTCTTCCTCAGCTTGGTCCAGGCTCTCTTGCTTTTGCAGGCGATGGTGGTGACGGTGATGGTGGTGGTGATGGTGATGATCTTCTAGAGAGCTCTTCCTCTCGCCTAGTGACTTCTCGGCCTTCTGGGCGCCCCCCGTGCCCTGGGTTAGCAAACACATGCACACATATATGCACACGTGTATTAGTGATGAAACATTAAACTCACAGCATTGCAGACTGACCAAGCATCTCTCTCTCTCTCTCTTTCTCTGCCACTCTCACTTCAATACAATGCTGTAGAAATCATCAAAATATGGACACACACACAGTACACAACACACTGGGGGTCCTTTTCTACTGACAATGTGCTGGTGTTGGAGCCATTCCATATTTTTCTAGTGTAAAAGAGTCAGTTCTTAGCTGGCAAAATCTGTTCATATTTATCATCAAAATGTTGCTGGTCATGGAACCAAACCATTAACATAAGGGGCTTTAGATCAGGGCAAGTTTGCGGCAGGTTATTTTCATGAAGATATGAAATTGGCGAGATTACTGCTGAAAAAAAAATTGCAATATTAAATAATGTATCTCTGAAATAAGTTACAGAGAAGGAAATAACCAATTGGTGGGCAACAAACTAATTAGAGGTTACCTTACTAATGTTTTATGCACCTTAAGACTCATATCTGTCAACTTATGTGTCATCAGATGTCAAAGTATTTGACTTTGGATGGTATAACATGCTCTCAAAGATGATTAGATAATGGTTTGGTGCTCAAACAGGTTGGTTCTTTAAAAAGGTTCCCTAGAGCAGCACCAGCTCCAGCACCATGCCAGCAGGGTTTCAGGAGGGTATGGGTTATGTACATAAAGAACATGAGACCACTGCAAACCACTGCAAAGCAGATCATAGTGTTTCAGTCAGCTTTCTCACACTCAGTAATGCCACATTAGTATGTTTATTCTAAGTAAGCAGACCTTTAATGTTGAACATTTTAACTCATGTTCATGTTGGGTACTTCATGTTCACTAAAGCCAGCTGAATTGTAAAATTAACAATTGAGTGTGAATGTAAGAATAACTGACAGTCTCTTCTTCTTCTCTCTCCACTAGCACACCCACACTCACCATAGACAAAGCTATGCATCTGTAGCCTCCTCAGATTGAACAAAAGCCACAGCAGGCAATAAAGAGATCATTATTTTTAGAATATAACATGTACTGACACACACACTGTACAATGCTTTGCATATTCACCCCTGTTGAATTTCCACATTTTGTAGTGTTACAATCTACAAAACTGAAACTGACTTAACTGGGATTACATGTCATAAATCTATACAAAATAGCACACAATCCTGAAGTTGTGATTACATAAGTATTCATCCCCATCGCTGTGAAACTCCTAAATTAGTTCTGGTGCAACCAGTCGCCATCAAAAGTCACATAATTGGTTGTGTGGAGTTCACTCTCCATATAAATATACCTGTTCCTGTAATAACCCAGAGCTTATTAGAGAACACCAAGACAAACATCATACAGACCAAGGAGCTATCAAAACAAAAGTCCGGGACAAGAAACTTTGAACATCCCACCAAAGCAACATTAATTCACCATTAAATAGTAATTTCCCAGAATCCACAGAGTCCTCCTGTGTGGCTTTAAAGTGTAGAATGACCTCAATATAAATACACTTGGAAGCACATACCTAAACAAACAGCATTGTGAAGACTGAGGAGCTAGATGAACAAGTCAAAGCTAAATTTCAAGTATCAACCAGAGTTTGGCCATAAAATATCCCAAATTTTGAACATCCTGTGGAGTACCGTTAAATCCTTTAGTAAAAATGGAAAGAACATTGAATAACCATAACTCTGGTTACAGCCTTAGTCAGGCCAAAGGTGACTCTGAAGTAGCTAGAGAGATCCACAGCTCAGATGAGAGAAGCTGCTCATGGGACAGCCACAGCATAGACACTCCAAAAAGCTCAGCTTCAAGGAACCATGCTGAGGCATATGAAATTCTGTTTGGAATTTGCCAAAAGACATGTAGGAGTGTCTGCAAATGTCGAAAAAATATTCTCTGGTCTAACGAGACCATAAGTGACCTTTTTGACCTTGGCACAAAGCCCAAAATTTGGCAGAAACACAACACTACTCATCACCCTGAGAACATCCCAACGGTGAAGCATGGTGGTGGTAGCATCATGTTGAGCGCTACCCTTGGCATCTTGGCTACTTCTCTGACTATTCCCCTCTTTCCCGGTCATTGAGTTTTGGTGTTTGGCCTCTTCTGATTGATCCTGATTGATACTTTTCCAGAACCTTTGCACCACTCCCCCCCTTTATTATTAGCTATGTATTAATGGAAAATAATCATATAATTAAATCCATTTCAGTTCCAAATGACAACACTACAAAATGTGAAAAGGTTGAAAAGTGGCTGAATACTTATGCAAAGCACTGTAAACACATAACTAAGGTCTGGTGTCCCACAGAACTGTATCATTTTTATGATGGTCGTACAGTGATAAGGTTAAAAGTCAGATCAGTGGTCATGATGAGCAATACATCAGTAATTCTGTGAGTGACCCCGTGCTGCACTTTACTACACAAAGCTTTTTATGGAAGCTTCAGTCCCACTGGGCTACATCTTCACCCTGGCCTTGAGTTTTTTCTGTTACTCCCTGTCTGTCTCATCCCTCATTCTTTATCTTTTCTGTCACCTTCTCTTCCACCAGTGCAAGCCTGGACCATAGCGTTGTGCTTATCTGTCTTGTGTTCATTTCCTTCCTTCCTTCCTAGTTTTATCCTTTACAGACCATCCCCACTTCACCATCTCCTCTACACCTCTCCTGTCCCTCTCCCATCCCTGATGTAGGAGCAGGACAAAGTTTGGTGAGCACCTGCAGATGCAGACTAGACAGAGGTTCAGGAGTGGCTGACTGGGCGGCAGTGAGTTTGTCTAAGAGAGGATTGGCCGGAGTGCTGCTGGCCGGGTGTGTGGATTTCCAGTAAGCTTCCAGATAGTCGGCCATGTGCTCACAGGCGTCCTCTAACTGATTCTCATCCAGGATGATGTCAAAAAGTTCCTGGAAAAAGACATGGAAAGTAGGGCATAGAAGTGAAAATTGATTAATGAGGATAATAGCAAGGAGGAGGGAAGGATTGAAGACGGAGAGAAAGGAAAAGAAGCAAAAAGAGAAAAGAAGAAATAACAGGAAGTTAAACAGTAAAAGAGTAAATTAATAATATTTCAATAATATTTCTTATTTAAGCTATTAGTTCTACTTCAAAAAGAGATTGCACAGCATATAAACTTTTCAAGTAACTTGGGAGAAGTGTATTGTCTGTTTTGGGGTTTGAAACTGTTGGAATGTGTGTCAGAAACAAGGTGACCTATTTAGGAATTTTACCGATCCATTCAGCATAAATTTGAAATCAAAAAGGGAATTCAAAATTCTCCAAGGCTGTAGCATACATAGGGCTTAAACTAAGACGAGAACATTTAGACTATCCCCTCACACACTCTAGGGGTGTGTGCTATAGATAAAAATAGCACATTTTGGCCTGGGAAAACCCTTCACATCAACTTTTTCTACTATATATAGTTCTGGGAATTACAGGCTTTCCTTTTTGCATGCATCTCAACCAGAAATAAAGTTGTAGCATTTGATAAAGTCTGGTTACCCCCAAAAGCGAAAAGGGAGAAATCTTTAAAGTGCATTTGAAAAATTCCATTCTGACTTCACTGCAGTGCAGCAGCAGCAGTGTGGATGGTATCTGATTACAAACAACTGATAAAGCTTATGATCATTTCACTACAACACTTACTTACACACAAGCATAATTTTGGTGAAATAGATTTACGGTCTTTTAAAGTTGAGATGTTGAAGCATTGGAACCATTTTTTGACCCATAATGTTTAGCTTACCCTGAGGTAATTTGACCAAAATTAGCTGTCTTTGGGGATCATGTGAATGCCACAATTAATTAAAAAAAACCTGAGAGGGTCATTCAGACAGCTCACCAAACACAATAAATATTTATTTATTAATTTTTATTTTGTCTCAAACCTATCCGAATTGTAAAACGTGAAATTCTGTGTCTGTATGCGTAAGTCAGCGTGTCCATACTCACCGGAGGGCACTGAGCCAGTTTGTCTGCTGCCACCATCTGCACATTGAGGTGTTTTGCCTGAGACTTTCCTCTAGATTTTATTAATCTCTGTAATACCTGAACATACACAAACACAATATCAGAAATCACACAATACCAACAGATCACCTAATTCATCACACTGGCATCAACTCCGTCTATTCATTCTTTCTTGTATTAAAGTTGTATGATTTCTTTCATTAAGCAATTGTCAGTAAAAATGACTGATATACATATAGACATAGTAAGTTAATCCAAGTCTATGACTGCAGTAATGATACTTTTACTTCTTTCACAAATATTACTATTTATGTCCTTTCATCCTGCATTCATTATCACTGTCATTTTATGTCACGGACTCTTATTTAATTATCCATTATGACGCTGAGCTTATTTTACAAGGTAAATGGTCATACTATGCAATACAGACCCATCAAAGCAGATGTACTGAGAGAGAAGATTTAAAATAAAGAGTAATGAAGAGAAAGAATGAGTGTACCTTTGGAGAGGCAATCTTGATGTAGACGATGATTGGTGCAAGCGAAGTCTTGCTCAGCTGAGAAGGATGGTTTATTGTGTCAGCGTCCAGAACCACCAATTGTAGCGTGCGTGCCAGCTCAAAGATCCTCTCAATCTCACTCTGTACTTCAGCTAACGCATAAACACATAAACACATAAACACATAAAGACACGTAAAACAGAGGTTACTATACTGCATGGCCATGTCAGTAACTTGTTCAAATTTAGTTATAGCAGTAGAAACCACAACACACCATTATCAAATGTATTATACTTATTAATGAGTTCTTATTGTTATTGGCCTGTTTCATGAACTAAATCTGTACTGAGGGGTCAGAGGAATTTATTTTACAGGTCCCTGGATACAAAGTGTGAGAACCCCTGAGCTAGTCATTCAGGCTATGTAAACACTTGAAATATTCACATTGGAGTAAAGCTGCTTTGTGGCGATGTTTATCCAACAAATATTCCTATGTCTGTTATACAATTAATTACTGATTTTTTGTGAGTGTGTGTGTGTGTGTGTGTGTGTGTGTGTGTGTGTGTGTGTGTCAGTGTGTGCGCGCATGTGTGTGCGCTTTGCGTGCTTTTAATGTGTGTGCTCAATGGTGATTGTACTAAAGATTGCCAGGAGTGCAATCAGGAGGTCATGCTACAAGGAATGTCTTTGATCTTAATCATGGCTCACTAATCAAGCCAAACTAACAATCATAACAAGCTTCCTGCTCTCCTTGTCTCCCATTCACACACTTCAGTTCCTGCACCTTCCTCATGGGTAATGGGCTCAATATTCTTTGCCTTCAAATGATAGTATAAGCATGACATATATGCAGGATATAAGTATAAGCATGACATATATGCAGGATATAAGTATAAGCATGACATGTATGCAGGATATAAGCAGGAGCAATACTCAAATTCAGGATATTTTTCAGCCATAAAGTAAAGCTATTCATTTTTTTTAACGTATCATTACCATATTATCGTATATCTTAAAGTGTTATTATTGTTAATACTAATAACCTATGCTCTAAAATTGTGGGTGTTTCTAGGAAAAAGAAGGCTAATACAAAATATTTAATTGTATGCACTATTAGGAGATAACCAATTAATTAATTAATTAATTAATTTTAATGTACTGTATATTAGATTTACATAGGCTAGTCAAATATCTTCTAATAAATAGTGAATACATTCACGTTATGCTGCTGTGGGGATTTTGACTAGACACGGTGGTGGAAAAAACAATGAGGCAGATGGTCTAATTGTAATATTTCAGACTAGATGAATTCTACAGTCAGCTGCACATTGGGTAAGATTGTGTAAGACTATGCTTGGGAAGTATGTGTTTATTTTGTTTTGCTTCAATAGAGCATTGTTACTTTTATATCACTCTGTATTTGATATCTTTTTGGAAGTGTACTGCTCTCATCTGTATTTGCTTTAACTATGGAAAAGCCAACTAGTTGATTAGTCCATGAGTTTTTTTAATTATATCTACTGTTCAACTAGTAAAAATAGTCATGCAGGCCCTTATATAGACTATATCTCTTTTCCAAATATCCAAAATATATAGCAGTAGGAAAGAGAACCCACATGGAATTGTATCTTGTATGCTAAGAACATACATGTGAATCACTGAATTACACCAAAGGCCAACACCTGATTCCTTTTTGAATCTTATTTTTAGACACAGGACTAACTTTCACCAAACATAGCAGATAGGCGTTGATTTTAATCAGCGTTTCAGCCCTGTGAGACTCGAGTGGCCCATGCAGAACAAGGGCAGTCACTACACTACATGTCTGCTGTGAATTCTGGTGTGAATTTGTTGAACAGTATTTACTATGGGCCGTTTCAGTATTATTTTTTGCAAGTTCTCATGAGCCAAATGAAACATGGCATTGGGCCATATTTGTCCCACAGGCCTCGAGTTTGACACTTGTGTGTTAAAACTCAAGGCCTGTGGGACAAAATCCTGTGTCCTACTTTCAAGTCTTGTTTTTAGGTTGTTATAATGTCACTTTCTTAACCTAGTGGAAAGAAGATGGATGCTACATCCTTAAGAAGGCCATTGATCATTTAATATGGTATTCATGGTGCATGCAGACATGCTTTATGGACACTTATAAGCACTGAAGTCATGCACAACGGGAATGTACAAAGACAAATGTAAGTCTGAAGGCCAACACACATATACAGGACATAAGCTACACAAACACACACTCACCACACACATGCACTTACCAAGATTGGAGCGTGTGTTGGAGCGTTCAATGATGGCATGTTTACTGGGGTTATTCAGGACAGATCGCTTGGCTAGAGAAATGTCTGCTGTTACCCGAGTGATTGATATCCTAGGACGAGAGTGAGAAAAAGAGAGAGCATGTGCGCAAGCCATTTAAGAAAATGACTTCCCAAAAATAATTCTACAAGAGGAAAGATAGTGACACTGAAATATGTCCATGCACAACAGAAAGTGAGAATTAAAAACTACTAGCCAGAACTCCAATCACTTTCANATTTATTATCCAGTCTGCACTTCAAACTGTGGCTACTGAAATCCAATTTTGTCATTTATGTGAACCCATTTTAGTGTGTAAAATTACTGTTACTGTATTGTTCATAATTTGCTTTTATTTCAGCATACACACACAGCTGTGTTTTCTGTGTTTTTCTGTGCTGCACTGGAAAGAGGCATCGGTCCCTTTCCGGGAAAACACTCAGGCCAGGAGAAGGCGCAGGCATGCAAGCCAGCCTTGTGCTTATGGTCCAGCATGGCCAATTAAGGCAATAAGACAAGACTATTTAAAGTAGCTCCACACACATACACACGCTAATACATAAACTACCCCAAAGAAGGATCAGTCAGGACAGGAGCTATCAGAGAAAGAGACAGAGAAGGACTTTGGGCAAGCTCTTACCTTCCCTCAAATCTGTGCTTCAGAAAGTCAAATAACGCTTTCTGCATCATGTCTGTTACCTGTTAAAAAAGATGTGGGTAAATAAAAGAGACAGAATATACAGTATATATACCCGTAATGCTGCTAGCATTATTATTGAAGATGAAAAGTGGTCAATATACTTAACATAGCTTCATATGTACACTATATTTCTAATATCTTTATCTCTTTTAATGTATGATAAAAAGATGATATTCATCTAAACGGAGGTTGGGAAATGTCCACAATTTCATATAATGACTGGAAATCCTTTTGCAACTAAATACAACCAATTCTGGCACGATTTATGATGCATGATTTATAGTCATTGTTGAAGAATCTGACCTCATAGCCCTTGAGTGAGGGTCCCACCAGGACCACAGGCCTCATGGAGGGCACCACGTCATATGGGGGGACGTGCTCAGTCTGGAGAGTGCAGGAAAACATGTCACTCTTCCTCTCCCACACTCAACCCTTCATGATATGCTGACATAAACTTACATCACATTCAAACACACCATATACAAGGCTTTACCAATCCCAATTCTCTGGACCCCATGACCTGCACGTTTGACTGGTTTTCCTACACTAAACACACCTGACCAGCTCATGGAGTGCTTGATCGTTTGATGTTCAATCATGTTCAATCAGGTATGTCATATTACGGAAAACAACAAATGTGTAGAACATTGAGGTCTCTGGTATTGCGATTGAAAACCACTGTTGTATAACCACACCAAATGACAAAAAAATGCCAAGAAATGTTATGAAAAGCATTTCTTTCAAAGTAGGCAGAAAACAAATTTCTGGTTACAGTCTGCAATGTGCATGATTTTTGTCAAAAAATCTCACACAAGGCATTACTGTAGAGAAAGTAGAGAAATTCAACCATGTCGAAGTCGAACTAGTTGTTGAGAGTTTTTTGCTCAGTCTTCAGTATTCAGTGAAGCGATGAGTCCACTTCATCAACATGTGCTGAAACTGTAACATCTAATTAACATTCTGCAGTGTAAGATTGAATTTTGGCTTCATTTACAGCTGTAAATGAATCCTCTTAATTAAGCTTCTCAGCCTGAAAGTGGAACAAAGTAAGTAGGCTGAGACTGATGTCTGTATCTATAAAGTTCTCACTTCACTGGTGAATGATACAGTCATCTAGGACAGAATGTGATATAATAGTTAAGAAAAATGGGCCTCATTTATCAAGCCAGATACGAATGAATTTATTCGTAAATATTACTTAGGAGCATTTACACAAGAAATGTGGTAGATTTGGGAAAATGTGCTTATCCTACCAGAGCAACCTGATTTTCTGTAAATTTATACATAATTTAATTTTTGACTTGAAAGAAAGCAATCCAAAACAAATCCATCGATTAGGACAAATAAAACTAGCCTTACAAATAAGAAATGGCACCCTATAAATGGAGCTATTCTGTGTCTATCGTAGCTGAACAGCTTCAGTGGCTGAGCTGCATTACTGGAAGATTCTGCCATTAAGAGGAATTCATTCAGACTCATCATTTCGTTGTTTTCAGCTCCCTGTGAGCTTTGCCTTTTATGGACTTTTGTGGGCGTCACTACAATGCAAAACAGCTGTGCCGTGAATGTGCTCGGTAATATATAGGTGATTATCAGCATATGCACCTGGGTACAAAGAAATTCAGCATTACTGAAGTTTTATTAAAATTGGCAGCAATTTTTGAGTTCAGTTTGGCCTACCAAAACATATACACACAACTTTACGGAAAGATTGATAAATAAGGCCCAATAAGTACAACACAAATGCTAAAAATAATTAACATGACTACCACAAGATCAAGTCTTCTTGCTGAGTGTGGTCATGCTTTATTGTTTTACATATATACAACAGTAAAGACGATCACTTTAATCCATCAGAAAAACAACTGAACAACACCGATATCACACAATTGATCAAAGGCATGTAGTACAGGTTCGGTATCAGTGAAACAATCAGTGCATTAGACTGTTCACAACAGGCACGTGTTAGTCAAGCAAGCAAGAATAGAACACTATTTTGTAACACAAACGTGAATGGGAACTCAAGTTGTCTAATAATGTAAAACAATAATAATAAAAAAAAAACGGGTCCTGAGGGTATTTTTTCAGTATAGCTGATGTTCAGTTTGTTATTTTATATAAAAAGCATTTACGTCAGGATAGACTAAACAAACTTTGAAACGTTCCATTTTTACATTACATGTGAACCACTGGAGAAAATGAAATACCCATGAACCGAGGTTCCATTCATTGTATCACAAACACGCACACATAAACACACATCTACGTTAAAGCAAGACTCGGTTACAGAGAAAGATTAGTGGGAAGGGAAAAACACACAGCAATGCAGAGACTCCAGTGGGCCTTACAGGCTTCGGGAGACTCCTACATGTCTTTATAGAAGCCTAACTTACCGACTTCAACTTCTGCTTAGCTGAGAGAGGGAGCGAGGGAGAAGGACAGAAAGGAAGTGAAAGCATTAAGTGAAAGAGGAGAGAAGGAAGGAAGGAAGGAGAGCAGAAGAGGATAGCAGAGTGGGAATTTGAGGCCAGAAATTGAGAGAGAAGGGAGAGCAGACAGAGGGGAGAAAGTACATTGGTTAGCTAGGCGAGCATGCTTATTGCTCTCGTGCGGTCACACAGACAGAGATGTTGCGTGGACAGACTGGTGGATGCACATTGCGTGGTGCTGGAGAGACATACAACCGTACGGAGAAGTGTGCGAAAAATGGGAGGACCCGCCTCTCGGGTTACCTTCTTAAAGAAAGGCATTCGTTTCTCACGGGTTAAAGTGGATATGACTTGGTTTGGGCTGGCTTTAGGAGAACGCTGCTGGGGAGGAGGAGGAGGTTCAGGCTCCTCCGACTCTAAACCCACAGCATCTATGTCAATGGCTACACACAGATATAGACATATACATACAGTTACATATGGGACTCCGCAAACAAATCACACGGAAATAGACTATATGGATATCTACAGTAATGTATAATTTCACTGAAAATACTAAAACGAATTTAAACTCTATGGCTGAAAACACTTACTTAAAGTAGCAGTACTGATCATGGGTGCTCCAACTCACAGTTTACCAAAATAAAACATTATCTTTTATAAAACCATAAAATCGTATAAAATGCATCATGTGCTTCACACAAGCTTCACCACACAATATCAACATCGACACTAGGGCCGTCAGAACAATTTTAACTGTTCAAATAGTTCATTTTTCTTGATATTTAGATCCATATTCCAATGTTATTCCAATGATTCCAAAGTCACCTATCATAATCCATAATCCAAAAGTGCATACCATTTATTTTATTTCCATTTGTTCATCTTCAGTCCCTTATCCAAGATCGAGACTCTATCCTGAGTGGAGACTACACGCTGGATGGGACACCAGTCCATCACATTATTTGTATCAAAATTCTAATTAATTAAGTGTTCAAAAAGTAATATTATGTGTAAGTATGTGTACTCTTTTAGAAAAGAGGGTTCTTCAAGGGTTCTTAAAGGGTTCATTGGATAATTAAGGGTTTGTTTCCAAATAGGATTGTATTTAGAACCCATTCTGATAGGGAAATACCGTTGTAGGGAACTACTGAGAACGTTTACGGATTCCCCCAAAGGGACAATTGAGTTAATTAAGGGTTAGGAATTTACTCAGTATTTAACATTTCCAGCAGGTAATCTGAGTTAGTCCTAATAGGCACTTATATGCAATCCTAGTAAGGGGTTGCACAGCAACTAAATTTTACCAGTCAACCAGTAATTCAAAAAAACGTAGTCAACTAGACATCCTTTAAATAGGTAAAGTAAAAACTGTGTTAGGACACTGGTATTTTTAGGACATCGTTAGGACACCAGGTATCTGTTTCATTTGTATAAGAATGTGGTTAACTGCAGTCCAATTAAAAGACACAGAAAGGCTACAAAATTTAGCTCCAGCTTCCAGCTTCAACTTTTTTATGCTACACTGTTAAAGTAAATAAATTGACACACTAAATGTGCAAAATAATAAATCTGTGTATCATATTCCACTATTTAAGGGCATGCCAATTCTAAAATGCACTCATGTGAAGACCTGGTAGCTGAAATGTTTGATTCTGAAACTGAGAGTGCATAGCGTGTTTATAGCCTAAAGATGGATGGAGGAAGTGATGTCCATAGCAGTGTCCAGGACGTTTTTCTGCCATGTTCAACTCCAGCTTTAGTAGCATCAAATATCGGCCTCTATGAGTTGGCATGTGGTGCTGATCTGACGAAACTAGCTGAGTGGGATTGGACAGTGAAGTGCAACCTGTTGCTCTGAAAGTGCTCCTTCACACTGCACTCCACAGTGGAATTCAATATGCCATATTAAAGGATTTTATTTAAAATTTCTAGCTTTCTCCTGCACAACTCTCTCTTCATACAAAAGTGATATCAATGTCAACTAGTTTATATAACCCCTGATCCAAGTAAAAGCTGTCAAGGTTATGCCATACAAGAATGTGACAAAAGCAAGTCTAATATGCTCTTGTTCATTTGCCTTACAGAATTTACACAGCAACATTCATATTGCCTGGTTACATATAAGAATTATTACCATCATTTAGCAGGAAAACATATATGATATAACGACCATGTCACTATAGAGCTAAACCTTTAAAATTCTAAAGTAAATTAAACGAGTGTGATATCTAAATAAGCCACTAACCTGAGGAAGGAGGAGTAGACTTTCGAGAGCTTGGGACAATGTCCCCTAAACTGGACAAGGAGTTAGCCCCCAATTTGCTACAGAAAGAGAGAGAGAGAAAAAAAAGATTGTTTATGACAATGATAGCAGGTGACATTTCTGCATAAGTCTCCATAAACAAACAGCAGGTTTAATTTGGTATGCTGTCATCTATCTACTTGTCTTGTGTGTGTATGAGTGTATGTGTGTGTGTGTGTGTGTGTGTGTGTGTGTGTGTGTGTGTGTGAGCATATGCCTGGAGTGGAATTTGCTCTGTTTGGCTCGTTGCTCCTGGCGGATGCGAAGGTTTTCTAACTTCACTGGACTGGGGATGAAACCAATCTCACATCCTTCCTTCACCAGGCGGCCAATCCACCAGTCATTATTGAACTTCTGCCAAAAGCACATATAGAGGCAATAAATCAGCATCATCATTATATCATCATTTCATCCATCAGCTCAATAAGCATACAGTTACAAAACCATTATCAATGTCTCACTCACACAGTGAATGGATATAGGCGTGTGTGTGTGTGTGTGTGTGTGTGTGTGTGTGTGTGTGTGTTTATTTATTACTAACCTCTTTTACATGCAGGAAATCTTTAGCTTCAAATGAAATGGCCATGCCAGGCACGGGGACATCATCATCGAGGGAAGCACTGTAGCTAACATTTGTGCGAACAGCAAATGCTACTGGTTTTGTCTGCTCAGGATCAATGGAAATAAAAAGAATGGACAGAAAGAAGAGCGATAAGAACTAACTTCATCAAGTTAGGTCCAATCTAAACCCTCTCATTGCATATTAGAAATATCTATTTGTCCTTCTGCCATCCCAACCCCACCACTTGACCATACTAACCTGGTTACGCTATTACTGTTACCTACGGCAGGGATTATCTTATCAACAAAGAGCCAGGGTGGCTGCGGGTTTTCATTCCAAACTCACCTAACTACACCTAACAGTGATTTGATAGTTCATTGATTCAACAAGTGGAATCTGGTGTCATTCCTGTGGGGTTATAAAGAGATCTGCCATAGCCACCCTTTACAGATAAGATTCAATACCCCTGAGCTGCAAAATATACCACAAAATGGTCAAGAGAAACTGGGGAAATACAACTCTATATGTTTGGCACAGAAACTGACTTGGACTCCAATGAGAACAGATCGGTTTAACAAAATTGGTAAACTGTTTACATGGAAAGACAGTGGTGAGAGCGGCCATGCTGTATGGTTTAGAGACAGCGGCACTGAGGAAGAGACAGGAGTCAGAGCTAG
>CM074948.1:17954922-17982796 GCA_037577455.1 Pangasius macronema | reverse complement strand
CCCTGAAGGGAAAAGCCGAAAGAAGAAGAAGAAGGTAAACTGTTTACATGTCCTGATTAGTGTACTATATGACCGCTTACTGTTCTGTATGAGGCTACTGCAAAATGTTAGCACTTATTTACCCGCTAGGAAGCTTGTCATATGATGATACAAGTGGGATTTCAGTATTATATAATTCATAATCATTTTATGTAACAGCAGCCAGATTTGTCAAAACATACAACCATAAGAAGCAAGTCTTGGCCAGTCTCAACATATTAATAACATTGCCATAAAATACTTTTATGATCGTTTCACTGAAAATAACTACAACAACATGCTAGTAGGAATTAAGGGTTAAAATGAATACAGTGGATACAATTTTCTACTATTTGTTTTATGCTACATGTGTAGACCAATCTGAATGAACTTCATTGCAAAACTACCTCAAGTGGAGCAACAGTGTCATCTCTGTGTAGGAATGAGCTTTTTTTAGTCAGTGTGTGGCTAGACGCCATTGTGCCTGCTCTAAAAATAGAACTCAGTCAGAGGAACCGGGGGAGTCTGACTCACTCATGAGTCATGAGTCAATGCTAACATTTATGTTATCAGTGCTCATGAGCACTAACTAACACAACACAATGTTAAAAGTCAGGGAACAAGTCAAGATAGGGTAATTGGTAAGAATTTCAAAAGCCGAAGGCTATTGATACACTCGGAATATCACTACACTTCAGTGGCATAGACAGTAGGGATTAAGGAAGTACAGTGTACTAAACCAAATCACTGTGTAGTCTGTAATACAAAATTGTACACAAATTTTATTGTTTAAGCATTTAAGGGTCAATCTAATATCAACCATTTTTGCCACATTATTACCATAGCCATTAAATACCTTTATGACAGTTCCATTGAAAATGTCCAAAACAGCATGCTAGTGCTGGGGAAAATGACATTTCATAAAACCAGATCTCCTCCTGCAGTAGACCAGTAGTATTCTGTTGCCTGTCACCTCGATGTTCCTATGCCCAGAGTATAGCTAGCTGGCTAGTAGCTTTGAAACAGAGACTGGAAAACACAGGATTCTGATTGGTTGATTAAAAAATGTGATTTAGAAAGACTAAGGGACCGTTTCATTTAACCTTTGGGGAGGGTAAATATGAAACTGTTGACTCTTTATGAACATCATTATAGAGCAGCACAGGTTATTTGAGACATATAATCAGCTGAGCTGTAAGTCTGTTATGGTTAATTTGCCACAAATGACCTTTTGGAATTGCCATAATATATTCCTTAGGTGGAGTGGGGGTAGGGTTATAAAACCTGTTGGAGTAACCCCCCCCGCTCCCCCAAGATACACCCCCACTCCCCCAAGATACACCACTACTATTTATGCAATTGTATAGTCCTACATTCATAAGCTGTTGAACTCAGTGCAATGTTATTAATACTTACATAAGAAATATAGGCACAGATGAGAACTATATGAAATAATAGCTCAATATTATATTTTTGGTCACATAAAACTGCTGGCTGTATCACTGCCAACAGCAAAAGCAAATGTTTCAGAAAAGAGATAGAGCACAAATGCAGAGCAGTGTATCTGTATTTTATAGCAGCAGTGTGTGTGCATCATGGTGAGAGAAAAGCTTAAGTAGGTTAAGATTTATTGCTTTTTTTCCCATTTCCTGGCTTTTCCAATTTCTTGTTATAGGAAATAATCTCAGCTCAACTCCAGAATTCTCACGGGTGTGTTGGCATGACCAGTGCACCAATCAATCAATAGAGGGGTGCGTTCTCAATGCGGCAATGTTTGTGGAAGACATAAAAACCAGAACGGCAGAAATCCCCTCACTGCTGTTAGCATAGAACAAATTCTGAGAATGGAGGATTTCAAAACAAGTGATTTAAAAATAACTTGGGCTGACAAGAAGGACAACAGAGAAAAATGCGAGGAGAGACTTTGGGAATATCAATTTACAATCCATTTCACATAAATTGGATTAAATGAGAAAAAAAAATGCAAATACAGTAAGCTGTATGGTTGAAATGGGATTATGACATCGCCTCGTTTTCAGTTGAAAACGTGGTGTAAAGCTGGGTTGTAAAGTCAAGGCTTAATCTGAAAAAAGTATACCTGATGAACATGCACTAGAAAATATGGCTGAATGTTATACAACACTGTAGTTAGATGATAAAGTGAGAATCTATGTCCCTTGAATGACCTTAACTCAGGATAACAGGAAGGTTGTCTCCAGTGGAATACATAAATCAAGAGACTTTGACAGTCAGACATCATTGAATACATCATACATTCATATACAGTTTAACTACGATAAGTGTGTGGCTGTGAGTGTGTGTGTGTGTGTATGGATCTGAGAGAGAGTGAATTTAAAAGGTGAAAATCAGTGTCATTAGCATCCCAGTGATGGCCCTCACACACACAAAAACACGTACAAAAACGTGTGCAGACTGAATTATGGGCACGCCATACAGCGCACACGTGTCCTCTAATACACATTGTGCACACACACACACATTACTACTTTTCTGCTCTTGATGACCGGGTAAGACTACTGATGTCAGCTCTTCTCTTTCTGTCCATCTGTCCTTTTTGACCTTCTCATCCCCCTTCTTTACAAAAACCCAATCCTCTACTCTAATGCAAATGTTACCTTTAAACAGTAATTATGTCAAATATAAAGTGTCTTATTATTACATTTTAAAATACTTCTCTACCGACATTTCTTTCTACTTTTCTTTATTTCCATGTCTCTCTTTCTCACTGACCATCTGTTATGCAACAAAGGCTTCCATAATATATGCAGCACAGACCATGCAGAGAGAGCACGCATTTGACACACACACACCACTTCCCCACCGTCAACACCACCACCGAAATACAAAAATATAGAACCAGTACCTATCCTTATAGAAACGTGGTGGGGAGCTGGGTGTGTGTGGGGGGGGTATGGGTTGGGGGATTGCATGTTTTCATGTTTGTACATCGTGGTCCTCACAAGAATAGAAATCTCGGAAGGGGGTGGGTAGTGGTGAAGGTAATAGGATTATCTGAGATAGTCTGGTTGAGATCAGAGACCAGAGGACATCGGAACTGGGATCACATGGAACGCAAAAAGTCACATGTTTTTATGTTAATGTGAGCAAGTGATCAGATATAAAGTTAGCAGGACAAACAAAGAGCACAATCATTAATGTCATTCAACCTTAGGAACTTCCTGGTCAGGGTCACTCAGGCTTAAATTAGGCTAATGATAGATTGATAAAGATCTCATATAATTATATAATCTTTTATAGATAAAGAGTGCTACCAGTACATCGTAGGTATTTATACGAATATTATGTGATGTGACACCGTCTAAAGAGGTTCCAACCGAGTCCTTGTTACATTTTGTGTCCTTACTATTATAAAGTTGTATCTGTGTTAATAATGAATAGGGAGATTCAGTTTATGGATAATTACCTGAGTAATTAAAGTCTCAAGATGATTTGTCTTTTTAAAAGCATGCTTTATGAGGGTGTTTGTATGATTGTGTGCATGTGGAAGCATATGGCTGTTTTCCTGTCCAAGGGTAATGAATAATCTCTTATTCCTGTCCCCATGCCTATGTGCTATTGGACATCTGGCCTTGCTATGAATATTCATGCATCTGATGCATTTTTAATATGAGATTGATGGCCAGTGCTATATTTAACACAGTGGAGGAAAAACATGGCTAAAGAGAGAAAGAAAAAAGGAAAAAGGAGAGATTAATGGGGAGAGGGGAAAAAACATGACTGAGGAAGTTTGTGTGGGTGTGTGGGTGTGTGCGTGACAGAGAGAGAGAGAGAGAGAGAGAGAGAGAGAGAGAGTATAAGAAATAGCCTAGCTCTGAACACCTGCTTCATTTTGCCTTTCAGAAACTTGTTTCTAAAAATGAGAGAAGCTTCAGACAACCTAAAGTAGCCCTGAAGCTGTGTCTAAAACCTAGCCAGCCAGACTTCTCTGGAAACAGTAAGTGTACGTGTCTTCTGTGAGAGAGAGAGGGAGGGAGAGAGAGAGAGATAGAGGGAGGGAGAGTGATGACATTTGCCTATGTATGAAAAGTGCATACAGTCATGTATAACATGTTGCCATTGTAGTTAAAAGTCTTTTCTAATTAGCACACACACTCACATGAGTTCATTCATAGGCTATTTTAGGCTATTATAATAACAGACAGGCTTATCAAAAGTAGGGGTGTTAATCAATTCAATCCTACTGGCCCGAAAGTTCATTTTCATTAAACAATGTGTGAGATTAGAATTGGCAGGTTTGGGTTCCCAGTTGGGGCAAAAGAAAAGCATTCGCCCTATTGTAAGGAGATCAGTAATTCCAAATCCACAGCCAGCTGTGGCTGGGAGTTCAAGGGAGAGTAATTGGCTGTGTTCGCTGGGTAGGATGGGATGTAATTATACTGTCCCCTGTCAATCACAGCGACACTAGCCAATCGTGGGTGTCTGTGAGCTTATGTATGTGGAAGAGGGCAGATAGTGCATTATCTGTATGTTATGCTACCCTGTGAGGTAGCATGAGCAGCAGTTCAAAAAGGTGCTATGGCTAGCATCATGTGTCTCAGAGGAAGTGCTCTAGTGGAGAGCTAGGGGGCAGTCGTGGCCTAATGGTCTGAGAGTCGGACTTGTAACACGAAGGTGAACCTGAAGGTCATGGGTTTGAGTCTCGGGTCCGGCAGGGATTGTAGGTGGGGGAGTGAATGACCAGCGNGATCCCCCAACTGCTCCCCGGGCGCCGCAGCTAAAATGGCTGCCCACTGCTCCGGGTGTGTGTTCACGTGTGTATGTGTTCACTACTGTGTGTGTGCACTTGGATGGGTTAAATGCAGAGCACAAATTCTGCGTATGGGTCACCGTACTTGGCCACAAATCACTTCACTTCACTTCACAAGCTAGCTTGTGGGTGGGAATTGGCAAAATAACCAAATTGAGAGAAAATGGGGTACAAACATCAAAACAAAACAAAAAACATCATTCATGTTGTGGGGAAGGGCTGTACATGTGAGTGTGCAATACTGCATTTAGGCCTTTTATTTTTTTCTTGATCTGATTGGAGAGATTACTGCTCACATGGATAAGATAATTTTAAGATTTAACAACAGAAAGGTGTAGTGATTTCCCAGCAGCCTTTGCCAGAAAGACTTCAATAAACAGCCAGTTAGAAATGTGCTAAATTCTTCTCTTCTCTGTATGCAGAGCACATTTGAGTCATCTCATTTCAATATCAGATCTACAAACGTGACAGATTATGAATTCAGCAGAGCTTTACTTTGAATGTCTATATTTAGCACAGAATGAGCAAAGATGAACTTTTAAAAGTCGATTTCTGTTTTAAACATTTCAGTTACATATTACTGTTTTACAATATAAAAAAAAATAGAAATAAATAGACAAATCTGGTTTTGTCATTCACTTAGGATTAATGCTATGTGATATTACATTCACTGAACACTTTATTAGGAACACCTTTACAGCTACTCATTAATGCAATTATCCAATCAGCCAATTGTGTGGGAGCAGTGCCATGCATAAAATACTGCAGATACGGGCCAACGGCTTTGGCTAATGTTCACATCAACCATCAGAATGGGGGAAAAAATGTGATCTTGGTGATTTTAACTGTGGCATGATTGTTGGTGCCAGACGGGTTGATTTGAGTATTTCTATAACTGCTGATCTCTAGAGTTTACTCATAATTGCGCAATAAAGAAAAAAAAATCCAGTGAGAGCCAGTTCTGCAGACAGAAACGCCTTGATGAGAAAGGTCAAGAGAGAATGGTCAGACTGGTTCAAGCTGACAGAAAGGCCACAGTAACTCAGATAACTGGTCTGTACAATTGTGGTGAGCAGAAAAATATCTCAGAACGCACATGTTGAACCTTGAAATGGAAGACCATGTCGGGTTCCACTCCTGTCAGCCATGGACAGTTGATCACTGGAAAAACATAGCCTGGTCTGATGAATCTCAATTTCTGCTGAGGCACAGACATGGTAGGTTCAGAAATTGGCCATGGACCCTACCTGCCTTGTGTCAACAGTCCAGGCTGGTGGAGGTGGTGTAATGGTGTGGGGAATGTTTTCTTGGCACACTTTGAGCCTGTTAATACATATCGATCATCGCTTGAATGCCACAGCCTATTTGAGTATTGTTGCTGACCATGTGCATCCCTTCATGGCCACAATTTACCCATCTTCTAATGGCCATGTCTGGCATGATAATGCACCATGTCACAAAGCAGAAGTCGTCTCAAACTGGTTTCATGTACATGACAATGAGTTCAGTGTTCTTCAGTGGCCTTCCCAGTCACTGGGTCTGAATCCAATAGAACACCTTTGGGATGTGGTAGAACAGGAGATTCATAGCATGAAAGTGCATTTGAAAAGTTTGCAGGAATTGCATGACATAATCATGTCAACATGGACCAGAATCTCAAAGGAATGTTTACAACATATTGTGGAATCCATACCATGAAGATTCGAGGCTGTTTAATGACAAAGGGAGGCCCTACCCAGTATTAGTACAGTGTTCCTAATAAAGTGCTCAATGAGTGTATATCACAGAGCTATTTGCTCACTACTGCTTGTCGAAGTGTTGACAGCTCTGACACTAGTTATGGCTGCAAGGTTTATATTAATGAGCTCGTTCTAATATGTTAGCATATGTTAGCTTCGCGTAAACAGAATATAAAAGTGTAAACACTGGCATGGTGAAGTGTTCTGTAAGAAGGCATTTGTTTCATATTTTTTAAAAGTCTCTAATGTCAGGGTTTTGTAATCCTCAGAGGCAAAGCTGTAACATTATGATTTCTGACATGGGAAAGTCTTTAGGATGAAGGGATTTGCAGTTTTTCAGTAACGTGACAAGCAACGGGCATATTTTGCTCTATTAACCTAATTAATTAATACCCAGTGACAAAGTAGTAAGAATTTTGCATTATTTGATGACTAATTATCTCAATAATCACTTCATATAGGTTTTTATTATGCAAAAATTTTATCCTCTCTGTCCTCATTGTTTGAATCCATGATCATTCTTGTATGTATTTCACTGTTTTTACATACGCATATGTGTTGGTATGTAGGTATGTATGTATATATGTATGTATGTAGGTATGTATGTAGGTATGTATGTATGTATGTATATATGTATGTATGTAGGTATGTATGTAGGTATGTATATATGTATGTATATATGTATGTATGTATATATGTATGTATGTAGGTATGTATGTATGTATGTATATATGTATGTATGTATGTATGTATGTATGTATGTATGTAGGTATGTATGTATGTATGTATGTATGTATGTATGTATGTATTCTCTTTGTGAAAGCTAATTTTGTGTGGATGCACATTAGATTTATCTCGACTTTTGTTTTGCAGGTGCCCCATCATACGCTACTGGTCTAAATTATTCAGTAGTTCAATAAAGAAAAATATTTAAATTGCTACTACTGACTGTACTGTTTTCTCTGTTTTCTTTTTTTCTCTCTTTTTTTTTTGTTTCGCAGTGAAATCCTGCATTCTGTGTATTCTGGTTAGCTTAGTCCATAGGCTATGGCCTCATCTGTTTTTTTTTTTTTTTTTAAACTTAGAGGGAAACTAATTTTAGAAAATTAAACTGCATTGCTGCTAGCTATATTGTTTAACCTCATGTAGCGTATAGATTTCCATCTTCATTCAGCAAAACCTCTGATCAATTTTATATTTGTTGGTTAGCATTCAATCACCAACTTATGATGGTTAATGGTCAAACGATTTGCCAATACACGTATAAGAGTGAAAAAGAGGAGAAGAAACACAAAATATCAATGGCTAATCAAAATTTTAAGACATTTATAGTCACATCCCAAATCATTTTCTGCCTAGTCCTGAAGTCCCATTGAACTGTACAGTTCTTGCTTTTTTTCCCCCCACTCTATCATACTCATTGTAATCTAAATGGAGAACTTGGCAATTAGCAAATGAGTTGTGTCTGGCAGCAAAATATGCAGGACAGGGATGAATGATCTCCCAAAACAAACCAACATATTATGTTAATAATGTTTACTTATGATTCCAAGGTCCCACACTAATGAGGCTGAGCTGCTTTCACTAACATGAATTAGAGAATCAGTGCTAACAAAAAACTCTACTGGCACGAGAAAGTGAAGCTGAGGGATCTTGGGACTCCAAAATCAGAGCATTCCCTCCTAGTTTTGTCCTTCAGTGGACACCTTTAGAAAGTGTAGCCTGCTCTGTCAGCTGAAAAACAAATGGTTCTGTTCTGCAATGGCTAGAAGACGATTTTAGTGGCGGCACTGGGGAAAGGCAGGTGGGACAATGCTCCACTTTCCCCAGTAAGCAATTAAAACCATTCAGTCTGGAACTTCATGTTTCACCATTTCAAATGTAGAGCACGTCACTAACAAATCAGTGTTTAGCAAGTGTGTGTGCACAAAACTAGGTCCAAAGTTATTCACTTCAGTAGCAAGATGATAAACAGACCACTGCAGCCAAACACAAAGTCTGTGGTGGAAACAACTGGTCAAATGGCAACAACTTGCAGCTTGTAGGTCATTCAGTTTATCTTAATCATTTCTAAGCCTGACACTACCACAACTCACTATATACCTTCCTTAAATTTGCCCTAACCCCCACCTGAGCCAAAATTGGGACTTGATTTGATATTTTGTAAAATCAGCTGCACAGTGCATATTAAAATATGATAACATTAGTAAAGCTGATCCATGAAAAATGGAATGGTTCTGCATTATGCAAAAATTCTGCATCACAGCATTCGTTTTAACAAAAACACTAAACAAATTTATTATTAATAAGAATCTCTTGCAAATAAATATTAAACACTGGGCAAATTCTCTGATGAATACTTGCTTTTCTTTGAACATGTGCCACACTCCAATCTGTCCTCACATCTTATAGACCCAGAAGGTATGCTCCACAAAGCCTTCCAGAAAGCTGACTTCCTCTCGGCTTTAGCTTCCTGTCACTCTCTCTATTTTCTGGCAACGACTGAGACCTGGAGAAGTCTAGATAACTCAGCTATACTGGCTGCTCTGTCCTCTGCCTATGCTTTCTCTCAGACTCCACTCCACAGGTTTACTTCTATCCCAGAAACACTTATTGCACTGCCTCACCTCAACACTTCATCCTTTGAATTCCAGTCTGTTACTGTTATTTCTCCCACTTATTTTCATATTATTGTTATCTATCGCTCACCTGGCCTCCTACGAAACATCATTTCCTTATTACGTCCTTATTATAAACATCCTCCTTATTATCCTTCCTTCGGATGCCACTTCTCTCACTCTCCTCATAGACTTCAGCCTCCCTTCTGTCAAGCTTTAGGCTTTTTACCTTCTCTCTCTTGCACACTTTTGGTGAGGAAATGTTCTGGACCTGGTCTTCACTCGCTCCTCCTCAGCTGTAGACCATCAATGCTACCCCTCTCTACTTTTCAGCTCATCACACTGTATACTTCACTCTCGCCCTCACTGCCCTGCTTATCACAAACTATTCGTACCTCTCCCTGACCTCTCAGAACTGACCTTAAAAGTTCACACTGCTGTGTGTCACATTGGTATCAATCCCCACTCAAACTAAACTACCCATGATTCCAGTCAAAAGCGTGTCAGCCAAGGAAGTCAACATCCAATCATATGAACAGTCACTAAACTTACAGACAGCCTATCCCCATTCACAGTCACCTTCTAATCACACACACCAGGTTCTAATCATTGCAACCACTTATATACACTGGGCAGTTCAGAGTCACTTTGAGAATTCATTCCAGCATTCATGTCAGTGATGTTACTGAGACATTGTTTACATTCCTGTCTCTCTCTGGCTTTCTACCTAGCTTTGCTTGGTACTTTGCCATTTTGGTTTGGCTCTGTCTTTGCCTGTTTCATGACCTCTGTCTGTGAGTCATGACACTGCCTTTGAACTTGTTTTGATTGGACCAGTCTTCTTGTAAGTAGCTATTAAATAATTATCGACTATTATTCGTTTCAGAAACTTGAAAGTGAATGTGTAATAAAAACAGAAATATTTGTATAACTTGCATTGGCATTTAACTGACTGCTTGCTGACGGGGCACATGCTACATATCACAGTCGTAAATTAGTAGCTACTCTGTATCCCAAACCATTATTCTTCTTAGGATGTTTTTGTGCATTTATGCAATGTGCAAACATTTATTTTAGAAGCAAATTCAAATTTATTGTGTTTAATTAGATGCAAGACAAATTCCAAATCTGACCTCCCTTCCGCCCCCGAACCCAATTTTCTACCTAATTTAGTCATGTCCAATTCCGACCAGGCATCTCTCCCCTAACACGCGACAGCTACCACCCAGGGTAGTGATGGCTATCACATACTTCCTCTGAGGCATGCGAAGCTAGCCACCCACATCTTTTGGAAAAGCTGCTCATGCAACACCAGGGGTGGCTTATTTGGAGGAAAGTGCTATCCGCCCATTTCCGCATACACACAGCTTACAGATGATTGGCTAGTGTTGCTGTGATTGATAGGGGAGAGATTTTGCTGTCTTGCTAGATGATAGAGTGAAAGCTTTCCTGTTGCTCCACTTGGGGGCCCTAAATCTTTTTTTTAAAGTATGTTTTTAGACTGAATTCTTAAAACAGAAGTGTGACTAACCTAAAATAGATCAGAATTTGCTAGTCATATTGTTGAATAATTAACCCCTTACACTCAATGGGAGGAGACTCACATACCTCATAACTACATACCTTTCCTATTAGTTTCATTGTATTTAATACAACGTATTTAAAACAATAATAGCAGTTACTAAATAATGTGCTTTAACATTAATACTGGAATAATAAGCTAGGACTAAGAGGTTACCATACCCTATGATCATATTGGTTGTAACAAGAATTCAGTGGTAAATTGTATTTTATCATTGCTGTCCTTCTAGGCATCCCCTGAGCTCCCAGACCCACAACTCAAAGAATTCATTCACAATAC
The DNA here is from genome assembly GCA_037577455.1 of Pangasius macronema. NCBI lineage: Eukaryota > Metazoa > Chordata > Actinopteri > Siluriformes > Pangasiidae > Pangasius > Pangasius macronema. Next base: position 17,971,771 of record CM074948.1, on the reverse strand, counting down.
AGGCGTACACCGACAGATACAGTATAGACAAGCCCTTAGGCTGGCAAATAAAAGTTAACCTTGGCCTTTTCGAGCTGGAGCTGGGCCTGCCTCTCAGCCTCTCTGCGCAGTGCCTCTTTGTCCTCCTCTAGAGACACATCCGAGTCAGACGGTCGACTGGTGTATGAGTCTGCCGAACCCTGTAGAGAGAGCAGAGAGACAAGCTTTACCACAACATCACATACAGCATCACATACACCTGTAGATACATTTTCAGGTTTTTTTCTGGATTATCTCTATCCTAAATGATAACAGTGCAAGTGTTTAGAGGCTTTACAGATTATTTACAGACTAGAGACAGGCATTGGTGGTGGGGTAAATGTATATATAGTATGAGTGAAAGATACCTGAGGCAGTAGTGAAGTAAAAGTGATAGGCAGCAATATGTAACATAACTCTGTTAATATTTTGCACTTGAACAAAGCACCAGGAGTGCAATGACTGACCTACGGTGCCTTTGTAATCTACCATCCAGGCAAGAATGAATTTTTAGTAGTAGTCCAACATTACAGACACTTCACTCCCTGCTCTAACCCAGAGTGCCCAAGTATGGCTTACAAATTTGATCGGTCTGTTTTTTTAATTTTAAAATCAAATTTATTCGAGAAGACTTTTATATGAGTCACTATATAATGATCGCAAAGCAGTAGAAGTCTACATTGTTTGGATCTTTCCTCTAAAAGCTTTTAATCTACAGTTTCACCCTTTAAATAAGCAAATAAAAGCACATTTCAAGTCCAGAGTAAGTTAGTATTTATTATATTGTTCATTTGAACAGTAATTCATGCAATAACAGTGTAATCCAAAATAGTGTCCTGGCAAATGATGTCATTGAGGAAGATGAGAGAATAATTCTTTCATACAGTATGCATGAATGCAAATATATTCATAAGTACACACACACACACACACACACACACACACACACACACACACACACACACACACACACACACACACACACACACAGCCCCCTGTGGCACTTGTGGTGCAGTCACTGCAGTGCTGATTTTCAACTATAACAATACGTTCATAGTTACTTTCATATCTAAGGACTCACAAGCAAAGTTTTCAGCGAGATAAAAATGGAATAAAATACTATGTTTGCTACCTCGATATTATTACAGTGAAGTCAAATTCTTATAACCCGACATTGACAAAATTTTTATTTGCATAGAAGTTTTTTTTTTTTTTTTTTAATATTCCATTATTTTTGCAATGACTTTCGTCAACAGTCAAGTCAAGATGGTATGGAAAAAGTCTTTGTGTTCTTTTTTTTATATCTGTCCCATACACTGACCCATTTTACTGTATATTATTTACAAAATTCTAAACTAAGGATGCCTTTAGGATTATCTGAATGTGAGAATCAAGAATAATTATATTATTAGGTTGCAATAAACCTCAAAGTGCTGAATGTATGTATATGAGGAAACCAACAAAATGCAATTCGATGCAGCCAACAAAATGCGCTCCCAGTGCGTCTGACATTACCGTTCGGTTTACCAAGGCTCCAGCTCATCACTCAAACTGACCCAGTTGTGTGAGAAAACTGTGCTGCCAATGTTTCTAGTAGCGCGGTGCTCATTTACACCTGGTCTTGGGTCACATGCGAAACTGTTTTGTACGCTGAAAAGAATATGTAACCTGCTCCACTTCCCACTTCCCTTTGCCCTAACTTACAACTTTTTGCGCAGTCCACTCTCAAATGCTTATGTATGAGAAATATAAGTACAGTGTTGGCTCTATTTAGAGTTAATGTCTTAAGTTCTAAAGAAGACCTTCAGAGACACGCATGCTTAAGTTGATTTTCTGGGAATTACATTTAGATTATGCAAACAATCTAAAAGTGAGCAAATAAAGACTGATATGATGATATATGAATGAGAAGATGGCAAGCATCAAGTATATTTCGAATATTTTGCTGCATGAATAGTTCTAGTAGTAAATATAACTTGAATCACTGTAAATTTGGTTTCATTTAACTATATGGCTTACACTGTCCTTATTTACAAAGTTATAAGATTCCACTTGATCCAGCACATCCTACTTAAAGTAGCCTCGAGAGACTAAATCGAGGTCATGAAATTGCAATGTATGCGCAGAATGTAGCCTGTTTTCTCAGGTCGTTACTTCACTATTTTGTGCTGTTGAATTAATTAAATATTGCCAATGTTTTAGTTCATTCTATGCGCTCTCTTGTAAAGAAAATGTAACCGTGGTTTGAAGGATAAGCTGACTAGGAATTCATCTATTACACTTACTGCTCACTTTAATTAGTCATTTTATTTATACAGAATTTAGTCCTGGAGATAAGCAGTGTCTCCAATTAAAAAGCTGTCTAGTGGAATAATGAATGAATAGTCTCATATTAATGTTTTTAAATAGTGTCCCATAGTTTTTTCAGTGGATTTACAGCCTTCACATAAATTTCAGCCATACTGTGGTTGTGTCAAATTGTCAGACAGTGGCACTCAACTTATATGCCGACATCATGCAAGGAAAAATGGGCTTAAGTCTAAGGTTAAAATTGCGCCTACCTGTTTCTGTTTTAGACAAAGTCTACCCTGTGCACACAACTCCCACTCAGCTGTCCACCTAGCGTACATAGTTACATCCGAGGTCTGAATACCAGTGTGCACAATTTCAGTATTAATTCCTGTGCGTTTATATAATAAATATTAAAGTCAAATATGCAAAGGGTCAGGTTCAAATAAGGACGTTAAGTGGTTGCAGCCAAAGAAATCCAAAGTTCATACATAGTACAAGGCATAATCACATTCCCATGAACAGTACACACACATACACTCACAAACACACACAGACATACACACACATGTACACGCACAGCCATATTATGCAATTCAATTATCATGCTTCTCCACTCACTCTCGCACACTTTGTAAAATAAATTCTTACGCCAATATCGTTCTTGACTCGACCCCCCTTTGCTCTTTTCAGCAGCCGTATCCAGGAGGCCTTCATCAGCCAAAATGGATGGAGCGTTCGCTCTCTTCACCATAACCACAAACACAGCTGACACACTAACTACAATCACACAACAGGACCTATCACTCACTACTCACTATGCTAAAGTGATGACAACAAATTACTACACACTTCAACTAAATCTTAAAGCATGTCAGCACTTCATACCAACCATGCTACTACTAGTGTAAATACGGCAAAAGAACACTGAATTCCCTTTAGAGTATTCCACAAATAGTAATTACACATCAACAACTATCACTAAAAAGTAATTTAATGTACTTATACAAATGCAACATTGCAATAGAGCTACTCTGAATGTTTTTTTTTTAAATTACAACCTGTCACTGTTGCTATTTTAAAAGCTACACCTGCCCTGCAACCTTATTACTGTGCTACCTGATGTCCCTACTATTGCTGGAGCTAACAGTAAGAGCGTGAGTTGTACGGCTGCTGTTGCTGTGAGAACAGAGATTCGCGCTGCTCGTGTTATGCTGTATTCGACGGCCGCCAGTGATTCCACTTGAGCGTGTTCTCTCACTCTCCCAGCGCATGCTGAATGAAGAGGGGCTGCAGAAGCTGTTGCACAGGCTGCTGTTCGTATTATCCTCATTCAATTAACAAGGCCAGGCTGCCATGCTCCGCGAAATGAGAAAGCAGGTCCAGGATTGTGGAGCTGCAGATGCTAATGATGCTGTTGCTGCGGCTCACAGGTGCTGCAGTCAGCCACTCTCACTTGGTCCCTGCCCTGGAGTCTCTATCCATCCATCCTCTCACCGGGTGTATGTGTCTCAAGCTCTCTACTCTCTGCATATGATGTTGTTATGGGCTGCATCCTGTATTTCGTCTCTCTCTCTCTCTCTCTTTCTCTCTCTCTCTCGTCCTTCTCTTCTGCGTTCTCTCAGCACCTTCGCTTTTACTCAGCCCCCTCCCTTCTGCTCCCCCCTTGCTGTCCCCTCCTCTCTCTCTCTCTCTCTCTCTCTCTCTCTCTCTCTCTCTCTCTCTCTCTCTCACACACACACACACACAGACATACACACACTTCTCGGCTCCTCTTCACAGCATCTCCATCTGCTCTTTCTCTGCTGTGATTAATGCCTCTGCCTGTTTGCTTCACTGTGTCTGTGTGTGTGTAAATGGGATTGTGTTTGCATCTAAGTGTGTGTCTCTAAATTTGTGTTTGTGACTCCAAAGCTTGCCATCTTTGCCACCTTGCTGATGTCACATGACAGCGTGCGTAATATACAAAACACACACACACAGGCACACGCTGTTCCTTGGCTTTGTTCTCATCCAACTAAAGTTCAGCAGTGTGTGTCTCTCTCTCACTCGGTCTCTCTGGGGACATTGTGAACATGCTCAATCTGTGCCTGTTTCACGTGCAAATCACATCACTGAGAGACCAGCTGAATGTGAGAGAGAAAAAGGGAAAGACAGAGATAGACATGCATTTGATAAATCAGCCAAAATCACGACTCCGTTAAATTTTCTTATTCTCTTATAATTAACTACCTGACTGACTGAAATCAAATATATAGAAAAGATTATGCAAGTATAATCAGTTATACTACTGTTTATAACATATGCCATTGTTCTACTACTGTTAACGTGTGTTATATATAAACATAATTCAGTTACGTAGCCCACGGTTCCATTAAATGTTGTAAACATGATTTCTAGTGGTTTAGTCAAAGGAATACATACAGAATATATTCCTTACACATAACTGCATCTAATGCCTTTACACTAAGACTTTTGGACTATGCAATATACATAGAAAGACAGTTTTAACCTCTAAAAAACTTTAGTCAGCAATAGCATAGCAAATCCCCCAGGCAACCAGAATTTCAATTGAATCATGCACTATGTGAGTTTGTATCTTTTTATAAATAATGATCTGAGGTGGAAGACTTGCACACTATAAGCACACTATTGTAAAAGTTGGTTAGAAACTGGATGCAAGTGTTTAAACTCAGCATGAGCTTTTTTTGGGGGAAATTCTATCCATAGCATAGGGCAGTACACAGGCAGACAGGATCATCCATAATAGTATGCCAAGAAACAGGCCAGGGTCAAATATGCAAGAAAGTCGGATCTAGGAACTGACAGAAAAATCCAGGACAAAAAAGACACAACATATATATAATATAACTAAATCAATTATAAGATGAGGGAGGGGTTGAACCCAAAACTAAAACAAAAGCACTTGTCTCTCATCTTCTTGTAAACTGCAACATCAAGAGTAGGGTAACCATGACAGGACCCCTCACTTAATACGTTGGATCCCAGTGTCAGGCAGATGGGAGGCCCCAGATTCCTGGGAGGAATGCCCACAATCAACAGGAAAACTAGGAAAACTGGAGGCTGGCATTGCACGAGAGACATGGTGGCATCCGCTGCTGGAGACTTAGAAGGCGTGATGACAGTGTGGCGATGGCCACTTGATCTCTCGGCTGATATCCAGTCACAGCTAAGGAACTGCTTTTGCAAACATGTCGGCAGTTTTCAATTCAGCTGGATAAATAAACAGTTCTAGTCTGTTCGACGTTTTTTGTCAGCGAAGCTGGATGGGATGGGAGAACTGTGAAGCTGTATGCACCAATGGTGCAAAGACAATGACTGGTCATATAAGTGGTTGCACAGCACAGATTAAAGATTGTTAAACTGAACATTACATAAGTGATGTTGGATCACTAAGTACGTGCATGGACCCAGGCCTTCATTCTGCTTTAAATACAGCCATAATGACAATGGCAGTGTTGCGACTTTTACAGGAAGAGGGGAGCTGGGCATGATGTGCACTTATTTCATTCGGAGGTGTGCTGGCTCTTTCAAGGAAAGGTATCACAGTGGGTGTTCTAGTTATGCACAGAGATCTCAGAGGTTCTATGAGGTCCTAAGAGATAGCCCAGCCAAGCTGGCATACCTGGTTGATGACAGTAACTTGTTCAACAGTCTTAACCTTACCTTAAGTCAATAAAGGCTACACATCTATACAGAAAGTCAGCAACAAAAATCAGTGACATCATTAAGTAAATAGAGCTTTGGGGGAAACAGCTGAAAGATGGTGTTATGGACATGTTTGCTGAAATGACAGAGTGTCTCCTTGCAAACAGACTATCAGTGAATTTAGGGAAGGATGTTGCCTCCAGTCTCCAACATGTCCAGAGCACTAGAATCACCAGTAAGACAGAAGAACTGCTGGAGTTGTCCTGTGATATTCCAGCAGGTGTCTAGTGTTATACTGTATATACTAGTATTTGCTTTAGATCAATCAACATACAGACATATTCCAAAGTTAAATCTGTAACACTGATTATACAATTCTAAGGTGGTAAATATACATCACTCATTACAGTTAGCTGAATTGATTGTTCCTGACAAAAGGTGAACATGGAGGAGTTCATGTTTTTCCCCACTTTCTAGCTCAAATACACAGAGGTCGAAAATGACATAATGCTGAGTTACAACTTCCCACTTCCAAGGTAAGTTGAATGCCGCATTAAAATACTGCCCCTATCCATAGCTCTGGAAATCATCATTCTCTGCATTGACTGCAATGAAAATTAATTCAGTGCTCAACTGCACATGGAGAATGAGCCGCACGTTTGCCATCCAAACTGGCCATTTGTCATCTCTCTCTTTCTCCAAAAATGGAAAAACTGTACAAAGAAAAAGAGGCACACCCTTCTCATGAATATAGTAAAACCATTTTGATTCCAAAATGTTCTTGTTTCATTTCATTTAAAACAACATTAAATACCAAAACTCCAGTATGTTTCAGGCCAGCGTAGCACAGCAATTAGCCTACCTACCTTTCTCTTCTGAGCTTCCCAATAGGTTATTGTTTTGAATATATATAACTAAAATTTATTAAAATCATTTTGATGTTGTTAGAGTTATTATGCAATTATAATCGTAAACTTTTATTTGCTCAATTGCTTTTGGTTTATGCCATCAAATACAAATTAGCTCAAATACACTCACAGGCTAATATGGTCTATTTCTATCTACTGCATTACCAATTAATAATATTTTAGATAAAAGTTGAAAATCATTCCTGCACAAAGCTATTTGAGATCATGCCATTGTTCAAGTTTAATGACTCTTTAACATGCTCTGCCCAGTATGTATAAACAAGAATTGTTCCTGTCCTGTAAGCATATAAATGTGCAGCTTAGGATATGGCTTGTGTGCCAGATTTCTCTCTCTCTCTCTCTCTCTGTGTGTGTGTGTGTGTGTGTCATGGAGAGAGAGAGAGAGAGAGAGAGAGAGAGAGAGAGAGAGAGAGAGAGAGAGAGAGACCAGTCCAGTCAATACCAACATGGTCTGACATATTTTTAAGGATTTGCATGTCTTATTTGAATAGTTTAAAGAAGGTTAGGATTAAGGTTAGGGTTATGTGTTATCAATCATATCTTTTTCTTTTGTCCTAATCATGCAGCATTGTCCTTACTGGTTCACATTCTTTAAAATTTTGCACGAGATCAGATTTGTCATGACAAACACGACTGACAACGACTGCCAGCAACAATGAAAACAATCTTACTAAATAATCTTAATACATCTGCTAACACACTTAGAAAATGATTCAACATTCCAGTTCCATCTGTCCTAGAGGACTTCAACTAGCTATAAATAGCACATCAATTCAACAAGTTCGATAATTAATTTGAAAAAGACCGAACAATTTAAATGATCAACACTTACTAATAAAACCTCTAAATTCCAAAACTTATCTCAGTGGCAGACAGCATGTTCTACTTCATTAACATCGTGTGGCACCAGTAAAATCTTTGTCCACGTTGTTATATTTCACTATTTCCCTAGCTAAGGATGTAGTGCTTGTAGATACAGAGGAAAGATATCTGAGTGAGAGTACAGTAGAGTATTGATTTATATATTTTAAACAGATAAGAGTAGAGTACAATCCTTAGTTATGCCAACTCTGGCAGGACAGATGATATGACAGAAGAGTTAAAAAAACCCACCAACAAAACAAAAAGCTTTAAAAGCCATAGACAGGATTGCATATGACCATGCTATCGCTAAATTGCACACAAATACATATATATATCGTTAGGGAGTATGGTATTAACGGATTCAGTACAAACTGGTTTATACTGAACCCGTTAATACGATACTGGCTAACGATATGCAGTACTTGTGTAGTGATTAACTGATGCATCTCTGTTCCAACAACACAGAATAACAAATCAACAATTAATAAATGTACAGGTATGCAGCGAGGCTTGTCATGATATTGAATGAGAGCGCTAAAAATTTACTAGCTATGACCTACTCAGTGTTACTATTAAGAAACCATTAGGGTTGAGATTTACACCACAGGGTCTCATCATAAACATAAAGCTAGTACACATTCAGATAGGAACATACTCATTGGAAGACAGAAAACAGAAAAGCTGCTCTCATTATTATGCAGCTCCTTCCTTCAAACCACACAAAGCTTACAGTTCTGTTGTTTGTCGCTTTGTGTAGTTTGAACTTTAACTGAACAATGTGTGCTTAATCTATTTACTTCTAGTTTCTCCACCAAAAACCTTCTGAAAAATCATTGAGTCAAGGAAGTAATCCAGGTCATTCATGTTTATTACACCTGTTATCATATTTCAGATGTTCTTAAGCACTGCTGATAATGTGTAATGATTGTGTCAGAGAAGCGGGATGAAATAAATTAGCTTCACTGAACACCAAATCTAGGAGGCATGTCACTCTTTGTGACATGACAGTCAACAGTGAATTTACAGTCTGGGCTAGAAAGAAATCAGCCCCAGCTTCATACCATTCTGTGTATTTTTTAGTACAAACTATTGTTCTTGGTTCCACAAATGTAAAAAATAATCTACATCATTCCATTTGTTAACAGCAAATAACTGCTATAATGCATATGCCAAGAATTTAGACCTGTTTAACCCTTTACTGCACCTTGTTGCCATATGGCAACAATTTACAAACTACCCCCCTAATTTATTTTTTTTTTAATTTNTTTTTAATTTTGAAATATATTTTTATTTCTTGAACTAATTCAAGTAATAAAAATCCATAAAAAAAAAAAAAAAAATTCATGCAGTAGAGGGTTAAATGTGTTTTTCCCTTGAAAGAGTGCGAGGGCTTAGCCATACTAATCTGTTTATACCAGCCAGCCCTACATGTAAGGTTTATAGCGTTAATTGAATGAATGTGAGTATGAATTGTCAGTGTTTTGGCTAGGCTCAGTGGCTATAGGAAGCCGTTAAGAGGGATAGACATAAATATTCACCACTCCAGGATTATGCAGTAATATACAGTCAAGTAATGTGCAGTAGTTTATATTCAGATGTATAATCTACGCTTCTTGTTTTCTTTAGGTAATATGTCTGGGTTGATGTCGGGGCTCATTTATTTTTCATTCTTACGTTTGTCCTTTTTCAGACGCGTATTGTGATAAGGTTCAAGGGGAAGCTTAAAACGTAATGATCTCAGTCTGTCCCCGGCATCTACACGTAGTCTCCAAGCTACAGTGTCAGTCTGTCACTGTTAGTGCTGACCAGATGTTAACAGGCCTGTACATTAATGACAATTACAGCGTTCGACTCACAAACACACATCTAACAGGACACTCGTTTAACAGAAAAAAAGGCAAGAAAGTTCAGAGATTGCTCAACTCTCTCCCACAGACTCCAGCACACAAAGCTCCAGAAAAGAACTGGGATTTTACTCCTTTGTTTGGATGGAAAGAAAACAACTGGGTCTGTACTGAAGTGCTGCACATGAGCGTGTGTTTAACAGTGAGTGAGTGTGTCTGTGTATACTCATGTGTGTGTGTGTGTGTGTGTGTGTGTGTGTGTGTGTGTGTGTGTGTGTGTGTGTGTGTGTGTGTGTAAAGACATCGTTAAACAGGAACTCACCACATCGGACTCCTCGCTGGTTGAGAGGTACATGTCTGAGTATAACCAGTGTGTGTGTATGTGTGAGTGTGAGGAAGATAGAGAACTACTCCACCCAGAAACTTTTCAGACAGGCCCAGAAGGAGGAGGAGAGAAAGGGGATCAAGCCTCTTTCCCTCATTTGGGGGCTGTGCTTCGGCCACTTTTTCTTTTGCTCTCCAACTTTGTGCAGCTGTGTGTAAGAAGTGCTGTGCACTGTGATCTTTAAAAAAAAACTGTCCTTTTTATTTACCTACGTAAAATCTTAATGCATACTTAACCCTGCCTCCCCTCTCTCTCTCTCTCTCTCTCTCTCTCTCTCTCTGTTTCGCTCTCTCTCTCTTTCTCTCTCTCTCTCTCTCTCTCTCTCTCTCTCTCTCTCTGTTTCGCTCTCTCTCTCTTTCTCTCTCTCTCTCTCTCTGTCTTGCTCTCTCTCTCTCTCTCTCTCTCTCTCTCTCCCTGTCACTTAGCAGCGCTTGTTTCCCATGGTCTGAAAAAAAAACTCCACATTGACAAAACATCCCCACACACACACACACACACACACACACACACACACACACACACACACACACACACACACACACACACAATTAGCAAGTACAATTTAAGCCCAGAAAATTCCAGAATATACTAAAAGCAGCTGCAGTAGCTTGTGTGTGTGTGTGTGTGTGTGTGCGTGTGTGTGTGTGTGTGTGTGTGTGTGGCCATGTATATAGTTTGTGATGAAAGAAAAGTCAATGCTGGATCTCTGCCAAAGCCAAGTTCTCGAAAAAACAAGCACATCAACCTTTATGTAAATCTTATTCACTAATCCAAAAGCAATATTCATAGTGAAATAAAAAATAATAATAATAATTAAAAAAAAAAAACAGGATACAACGTCACACTTCACTCACTGCACAGAGCACATGGATAACATGTGTGCCCGTGTTCAGCTCATACACAGCGTGGAAGATCTGTTTTAAATAAAACTTAAAAGCTTTACAGGCCAGAAACTGAGATACCGGGAGAAGACATGGCCACGTTCAACCAGTGATCAAGAAAGCTCTGGAAGCTTTTAAGAGATGACACAGGCGATCAGAGAGAAGCAGGCAGAAGATGTACTACTTTAAGTTGTTTTATTCCATAAAAATGGATTGATGTCAAAAGTATGTCCTTGTGTGTGTAGAAGAGTTGTGAATGTTACAAGTATATAATCAGCAAAAAGTTGAAATTATTCCAAACTGTACTAAAAACAGAACATCTACCATACTCTAACACTAACCCTAAGGCACTGAAAGACCAACGCCACAAAAATGAGGTTCATCAGAGCTCTGCTCCGACCACTGAGCAAACCAGTTCCCTAGAGCATGCTGCAATTAGGACAATGGCACTAAGCACATAACTCACTCACTCACTTTCAGTAAGTTTTGTCCCGGTCAGGGTGGTGGTGTCTCCGGAGCCTATCTCAGGAACACTGTGCATGAGGCGGGAATACATCCTGAGTGGGATGCCAGTACCTCACAGGGATTACCACATAACTAAGCAACATAAATACGTAATAAGTAGTCCAATGAAGTCCAATGAAAAGTGAATAAATAGCTTTAGTTAGCAGTATAAATTGTTTATTTATAAATAACAACAATATTGTGATTACAAATAATGACAATATGATTGTTTAAACATTCACAAACCTTTTTTAACACAGAAACGCAATGCTAAAATGCTAACCAAAAGTATAAACAAAGGCTAAAGGCTAAATGAGGAAATGTGATACTTGGAAAAATGATACTTAATTATATTGTATCCCATACTCGGAATTTGTGCTCTGCATTTAACCCATCCAAGTGCACACACACACCCGTGAACACACACCCGGAGCANCGAGACTCGAACCCACGACCTTCGGGTTCACCTTCGGGTTACAAGTCCGACTCTCAGACCATTAGGCCACGACTGCCTCCGATGTGTGCTTTCTCACGTAAAAGCGCTCCATACTGGTGTAACTGGTCCCCTGCTTTGTGTTTCAGTTACAATGCTAACACTATCACCTCGTACTAATGATTTTTACAGACTGGAGAACCAAATCCTCAGATTAGATAACAAAATGGAGTACATACTGTAGATTTTGTAATAAAAATATACACATCCACAGCGACCATATAGTTTATTTTTATTCTCTGTATCATTTTACTCATAGCTTTTTTAAACATTATTTTAGCTAGCTAGAGTTAGCAGGCTGGCTCACTACTTTTGGCCTGGCAGATATGTAGTGCCTCAGGGAAAGTGAAGCAACCCCTTCCCCTTTAACCAGAGCTAAACATTTTTTGCTACCTAGCTGCTATTATTCAGCTAATTTATTCTGTGTGTGCTGTGCTGTTTATGATCCTGCAGAAGCTGTAATCAGGTCAGCTATTCATGGACAGAGTACCATAGGCAGAGAGACAGTGCTAGCTAACTTAGCTCTTGTTGAAAGTGAGAAGCTTTCTAAGTAAATGTAAATGTGTCTGCTACATTTATGAGCACATTATATGTATATATTTTTTATTCTCATAACACTGGGTAAGCAACGATAATGGCAGCATACTACCATACTAATCTGTATGTCCATACACCATTAGTCTCTTTAGTATTTAGGCACTACTTAGTGCATATTATGCTGTTTGTGACACAGTTTTGAATTCTCTAAACGTGTATTGACTTGGTGCTTGCAGCTGTCAGATTAATTGGCATGGTGGAGAATGGTGTAGCACAACCTTACCCACCGAAAATGTTCCTTTGCTTGCAATAGCGTTATTCTACCAAAGAGGGCAATATTCCCAAATATTATATCCAACAGCTTTATGGGACCATATCATTCTAACTGGAAAGAGGAAACCATCTCTCACAGGGTTCGAAAAAGAAACTTTAAGGGTTCCCCCAGATTGCCATACAGAAAAACCTTTCAGGGTGCTAGATTATACCTTTCTTGTATGTATGTAATGTAACACACACATACTTCCACTCGCTTATACATTTACTCAGAGAATCTACGGGAGTCTGTAAAAAATTTGATAAGTAAGTACTTCAATAAGGACTTAATCCTGGTCAGGGTTGTGGTGAATTCTGAGCCTATCCCAGGAACACTGAAAGTGAGACCCTGGGATGCTGGTCCATTTTAGGACACTGCACACACACACACACACACACACACACACACACACACACACACACACACACACACACACACACAAAACCACTCATTCACCCTCAGTATCTCTTTTCCTTTGATTAATGTGGTACACTGTAGAAAGGTTTTAGTAAAACTGTTCTCAACCTGAGTCAGGGATTAGTCATATTCACAACTGAGAATAAACCTAGACACATGATCACATCATTGTACATACGTTTTATGTATTGCTACATAAAATGTTTTCCTCATAAGAAATATTGTATATTTATATATGTATTTAATATATTTTTATTATATGTAATATATTATTTACAGTCAGGTCCATAATGATTGGGAGAGTCGTACAATCTTTGTAGTTTTGCCTCTGTACACCACCACAATGAAATGAAGCAATCAAGATGTGATTGAAGTGTAGACCTTAGGAATTACAGCCATTTTTTACATAGTCCCTCCCTTTTCACAGGCTCAAAAGTAATTGGACAATTGACTGATAAGTAGTTTAATGGCCAGGTGTGGCATGTTTCCTTGTTATTTCATAACAGATTATGGAGATAAAAGGCCTGGAGTTGATTCTAAGGGTTGAATTTGCATTTGGTAGCTGTTCATGGGAACTCTCAATATGTAGTCCAAAGAGGTGTCGACGCAAATGAAGGAAGCCAGCATTAGGCTGGAAAAAAAAAAACAGACCTAGCAGAGAGATAGCAAAAAAAATGGCCGAATCAGCAATTCGGTACATTTGTAAAAAGAAGAAATGCAGTGGTGACCCAGCAACACCAAAAGCCCTGGAAGACCACGGAAGACAACTTAAGTGGATGATCGCAGAATTCTTTCCTTGTTGAAGAAAAAACACTTTACAAGTCAAGAATACTCTGGAGGAGGTAGGTGTATCATTGTAAAAGTCTACAATCCAAAGCATACCACATCATTTGTCAAACAAGCGAAGGCAGTGTGATGGCGTGTATGGCTGCCAATGGAACTGGGTCACTGGTGTTTATTGATGATGTGACTGCTGATAGATATAGCAGAATGAATTCTGAAGAGTATACAGATATACTTTCAGCTCAGATTCAGTCAGTTGCTGCAAAAGACCTGATAGGATGGCACTTTACAGTACAGATGGATAATGACCCAAAACATACCACGAAAGCAACCCAAGAGCTTCTTACTGCAAATAAATAAAATGAAATAAATTAAACATATAAATTAAACCCAATTGAGCATGATTTTCACTTACTGAAGACAAAACTGAAGGCAGAAAGACCCACAAACGAGCAGCAATTGAAGGCAGCTGCAGTAAAGGCCAGCATTTGGTGATGTCCATGGGTTCCAGACAGGATTACCATCCAATTATTAAAAATAATCCTAATATTTATGATTGTTAGCTTGTCCAATTACTTTTGAGACCGTGATAATGGAGGGACTCTGTAAAAAATGGCTGTAATTCCTAAAAACGTTTAATGCAATATTTTTGTTAAACCACTTGAATTAAAGCGGAAAGTCTACACTTCAATTACATCTTGATTGCTTCATTTCAAATCCATTGTGGTGGTGTACAGAGGCAAAATTACAAAAATTGTGTCTCAGTCCAAATGCCTGACTGTAGATAGCTGTGTATTTTATAGACATATACAGTGGGTAGACAAGTCTACACATACTTGTTAAAATTACAGGTTCTGTGATGTCAAAAATGAAACCAAGACAAATCATGTCTTATTTTTCCACATTTAATGTGATATTACAACCAACAAAAAACCAAATTGGACCTTTTTATGGGAAAAAAGAAAAACATTATATTGACCCGGTTGTTCAAGTGTGCACACCCTTTTATGGGGCAATTGCCCAATCACATTCAAACTCTTGTTCAGAGGTAATTATTATACATCTGTCATTAATAAAGTGAATCAGATTAATTAAGAACAGCTGTTTCTGTAGGATATTCTTGATTCTTCTACATTTCATATGACTGCTGAAGCTATGATCCACAAAGAGCTTAGAAAGCATGTACAACTTTTTGGTCAAAACTCTAAAAGGTTTGTTTGGTGCAAAAACAAAGAACATCATACGCATGGTGAAGCATGGTGGTGGCAGCATTATGCTATGGGGCTGCTTCTCTTCAGCTGGGACTGAGGCTCTAATCAAGATAGAGGGAATCATGGATAGCTCCAAATACCAATCTATTCCTGCAGGCCTCTTTTACACAGCTGAATATGAAGAAAATCTTCACCTTCCAGCACGACAAAGCACAAATCCAAGTCAACAGAGAAATGGCTTCAGAAGAAGAAGATCATTTTGGAATAACCCAGTCAGAACCCAGATTTAAATCTTATCGAAAGGAAAAGTAGAATAAAAGTGCCAGTACACGATGTACTAAGTTGGTAGACTCTTACCCTAAAAGAGTAAGTGCTGTATTACAAACAAAAGGTGCTTTAACAAAGTATTAGTTAAGGGGTGTGCACAGTTATGCAATCAGGTTATTGTAAGAATTTTCTTTTTCTACCCCTCCCCCCAAATTTTTCTGTTTGTGTTTTATTTAAATATCAATCCTTGTTTTATCACATTAAACAGCAAAACACCACCAGATTCAGACCTCATGTAGGCTGGAAACAATGAATCAGTCTTTCATCATCGAGTGGATGAAATTTTTACTAATTTTTAAAATGAATTAAAATTTGTATAGACAATATTTCAATGCACCTTTCCATGGACCATTTAATATATATATTTATAAATTTTAAAACTATTTAATGTATATTTGCCAGCTTCAAATATATTGCAATACAAAATGTGCTATCTCAAATCCAGTACAGCATGCACAAACATACATTATATATAAATTACATGATATATAAAGTAAAATACCTTACCCTGGTCACCACATCTTTACATATTGGAGACTTTGTAAGTGTGTCCAACATAGCAAGCAGAGCCAAATTATCAAGCTTAAGCACTGGTGCAATGTTAAGTTGATGCTGTACTGCTGAGGTACTGATTGAAGTAATGCTCTAGCATAGAACTATACATTTATACTACTGTTACACTACAAACTCCTCTAACAATGCACAAATGCATCAATATTGATACTGGATGCTTTCCTGGTGCAGCACAAGTGAGCTGACTGATCAGCTGACTGGGTGACTGCAAAATCCCACAGCTCCAACTGGGGCATTGACACACACACACACACACACACACACACACACACACTGTAAAGCATTTAGGTAAAGCATTTAGCTATTAGCCATGCATAAAGCAAAAGGTAAGCACAAACCTATTTATGCAGAGTATATATATATATATGGCACCCTATTTCTTTTAGTACAAACTTTTAGATTTTGTAGATTTTACATTTTAGATTTCCAAACATTAGTNTGCTTCTGCACGATGCTCAGTAACACTTACAGCTCATTTCCTTATAAAACTGCACACACTGTACCTGAGACTACTATTTTATTTAAGTGAAGGTTTGTCACACCAAAAATTGACTTTGTTTCATTTATTACTGTTTACTGCTCTTTATGTTTTTTTTAAATGTAGAAACACTTAATTTAATTATTTTTGAAGGCATGTTTGCTCTCTAGCATTTTTTTGCATGTGCCTAAGACTTTTGCACAGTACATATGTACATAGTCCACCATCCACCACAATGGATTTGAAATAAAATAATGCCACAAAAATATGGCATTTACCATTTAGGAATTACAGCCATTTTAAGCAAAGTACTTCCATTTTCAGGGGCTCAAAG
>CM074948.1:17923713-17954490 GCA_037577455.1 Pangasius macronema | reverse complement strand
ACCTCCACATCATTGCATTCCGTTTTTATTCACAATTTCTAAAGTGTCCCAACTTTTTTGGAATCCGGTTTGTACATTTGCATATGGACACCCCTCCTATACATTACTTTTACACAAGAACAATAAGCCAAAATAGCTAATTGAATAAATGCAGTGTTCCTCCTTGATTCTTCTTCCAACTTTTTTTTCTGCATGGTAAAAGGGATGTGTAATTAGGAAAAAATCGTCACACATGGTGGTTTTTAACACCAAGTGGGGCATGTTTCTTTGTTGCATACAAAGATTTTTTTTTTATTCATCCATACATCTTTACTCTACTCAGAGTCAGTCAGGGTGGCTCCAGATCCGGGAACACTAGGCAATAAACCAGAATACACCCTGGATACCAGGGCACCATGCAGTTACACATTCACACACTCATTCACACTTATGGGCAATTTAGCAATTTAGCCAGTCCACCTGCAGGCATGTATTTTTGGTAGATGGAGGAAAAAAACAGGAGAACCCAGAGGAACCTTACATGAACACCGGGAGAACATGCAGAGAAACGCCACACAGATAGTAATCTGAGCTCAGAATCGAACCCAGAATCCTGCAGATGTGAGCCAGAAGCACTACCAACTTTATATACATAAATGTCAAAACTCACAGTATTATGACTATTATTATGATAGCCCTTTTGTTATTAGCTACAGTACTGGTTTATTAGTGTAAAAACATGTGCAAACCTGATCGTTGCTACTTGGTTTCCCTCTGCACATACTTAAATTAAAGAAAAAGCATAAAACATGGCTGAGGGGCGTGTAGGGCAGAAAATGTAGATATAAAACTCTTTCTTTCATCAGTCAGAAATATGGCAACTAATAAAGATAAATAAACCTTTGCCAAGTATGCATAGAAATAATGAAAA
The DNA here is from genome assembly GCA_037577455.1 of Pangasius macronema. Taxonomy (NCBI): domain Eukaryota; kingdom Metazoa; phylum Chordata; class Actinopteri; order Siluriformes; family Pangasiidae; genus Pangasius; species Pangasius macronema. The sequence continues at coordinate 17,953,580 of CM074948.1, read as the reverse complement.
TCCCCCATGCATGGAGACCATGGACGTAGCCCTCAGTACATGGCTAGATAATTAGATGAATAACTACTTGAAGGTATTTTGTGTATCGCAATCACCATTCATTTGCTCGTTGTTGTTTGACGTTTCAGATATCCAGAACATATGGGATTTCTGCATTCCAATAGCTTCATGCTTTGCCAGTTTGTGCCTTGCGGTTCAGTTTAGCGGTTCAGAGAAAGTTTAGCAGACAGGAGAATGTCCCCCACAACCCAGAACATACAGCATCTTCCTGCAGCTGGGTTGACTCAGGGTTAAATCGCTTTCTCATTGCAATCGAACTGTACCCACTGCATTCCTGGGAACACACTGCCTTGCACCATTTTATGATTTTTCATCTCTAATACGTTTGACCCAGCAAAGCTCAGTGCTTAAAATGAAATTTTGTATTAATTTTTAAGGTGTTGTAGTAGAATCATAAAATGTAATATGTAAGATAATCTTTGATACAAATGTCACCCGTCACTAAGCCTAGACTCATTAGACATAACTTTAAGGATGTTGCATACAAAAGCAACACAATAATGTAACCACACAGAATGTTCAATGATTGCCTGAAAACAGACCTATAGATTAATAAATAAATATATAAGATGGCACACAGACATACACACACACACACATGCATCACACTTGAAATGATCAACATTACCTTAACTTTCTTAGACATTCTTGCGTTCCCAAAGTGCCACAGGGACACTCGGGCTGTCTGCTTCTCTCACACAGAACCCCATCAATAATGCAGGTCCTGGCTAGCATTCAGAATTCTGAGCAGTTTCCTATTACAGTAATGAGATACATAGCATTACAAGAAAGTGTAAACTTAAACTAACACAATGCAAGTCCAGTGTTTGCCCAAATAAACACTGAAAAGCAGGTTTAAATAAAACACCTGGTGTAGCTAAATCTGTCTTTGAACTGATATAACTGCAGCTGTAGCACAACAGTTCTGGTTCAAGTAGTAAACAAACCAAATCTGAACATCTGGACATCCATATGCAATGGTATTGACTGAAAGATCAAGCAATCAAGCTTTCCATACTATAAAGAAATATCAATTATTATTATTATTATTAAATACTGAGAATAGAGACAGAGAACAGAATTCACTTAGATGTTCACAGGATGTGGAGAACTGACCACAACAAGCTGACAGATGCTGCGGTGAGTCACATGACATACTCCAGACACCATCTGGAACCATAATCCTTTGGTGTGTAGATAAATGGCCTGAGTCCTGATATCCCTGACTGCCACAAAACCTCAGCAACTCTGTCCAAACTATAAAGCTGCTCATGTCAAATGGATTGAGGCAATGACAACAATGTGTAGCAAAATTAACATTAGACTACTAGACAGAATGTGTTTAGCAAAGAACATGGATGACATTTTGACTAAACTTATGACTAAAAGTTAAAGTTTGAGGTTTTGGAAATAGTGTAAACAATTGGTATACATTACAGAATGGGATAAACATTAAGAATTGTGTGAGTGTGCTTTAAAATTCAGGAGACCAATGAATAAATATTAAAGATGATCCAACAGGTCGTCTGTGTCCGGCAACATTTTTATCCAGTGAGTTAATGCGTTGAACAAAACTTTCAACAATATCAACTTTGATCTTTTTTTTGTCAGTCGCACTTTTACAAAACTGACTTCTGCTGATAGAAAAAGTCATGCACAAACAGTTCATGTCACAGATTTGAAAAACTAATTAAGAATAACTGTTAGGTTGGACAGGCAATGAAAGGGGCATCTAACTTACATTAATTTGATGTATACCTAGATTCAGTTTAGTATGTTGGCTCAGCATTCAATACAGGATTCCCAAACTGGGGGTCGTGACCCCTGATTTACAAATGGGGCTGCGAGAGAAACTCACAATCTCCTCTTTTGTTTCATTCATTTATTTTTAAAACGAATATGAGAAATATTGAAGACGCATTTTGTGTGCTAATATTTTGAAATGTTATTGGGCATCACATTCAGATAAACCACATTTAAATTAATAGGTAAATAATGTTTTAGTCTTTTCAGACTCTTTACAGTTCTTTTTAGTCTTTTTAGTCTTTTAGTCTTATCCTGACACTCTGCATTAGCGTAGCTAAGCAATAGAAATTTCCCAAAACCATCGACCTCCATTAAATATCCTAGTGGTGTCTCAAATCATTTGTGTACTATTCTAGACCATTATTGAGTACTAACACTAGCCAGTTTCCTCATCAGTGTGTTTAACATCCCGTTGCATGAAATATTTTAATATCTAAATATTTTACAGTTAGACAGGAAACCTGACAGACAGGGATGCTTTAGCTCTGATGTGCAATCAGGTTAATGTCATTTTTAATCCTCCAGACGTACGTAAATTAAGCATGCGAGTGTGTGAAAAATGCCACTCACATTGCTGTTGCTTCTGCACGTTTACGCAAAGTCATGCGTCAAGTATAAACCAGGCCCCTCTGCTTCACCTCAGGCCGTATCACACCACCCTGGCATGGATTAATTTCTTATTAACAACACAACACTTCCCACTAGACTGATAAGTCAGTGCAAGGAATATTCCTTTGGATTTTAGTAACTTATGTTACACAAAGATATGCTATTGACGTAATAAAATGTTTGAATGTTACAGTAGTCCTATATTATAGATATGGAATTTAAAAAAAAAAAGTAGGGTGGTCAAGGCTTTCCGCAAAAAGTTGGGGAACTCCTTATTTAATTCAGCAAAGAATAATATGAAAACATTGAAGAGCTTAAAGGTCACAAATTCTACTGCCAGTCTGTTCAGTAAAGGCATTTTGCTGAGATGGATATAGTTTAAATTAAAGATTAAGTTAAAGATTGTTTAAAGCACAAGAAGTGTGATTAAAGACTACTAAAAACAGCACTATTTACCCTTCCACCCATAACTTTGAATGGGTTTACATGTAGAGAGCAAAGAAAATTGATATTTGCAACAGTTTATGGTGAGCAGCTAATTTAATACACAACCAAAAATCAGTAGTACATATATCCAACAATCCAATGCGTGCACACACCCAACAACATGCTGTTCATGAATTCACATCAACACCAAAAAATACAGTTTGGTCTCTGCTGTGCTTTCCACTTCTTACACTTACCAAAAAAAAAAAAAAAAAAAGCCAATTTACCAATTCATGAAAATTTGGCAATTTCTGGTTCGGTTCGGAAACCTGAAGCTGATATATTTGCAAACATCTAACCAAAACATTTATACTACTTCAAATAAATATTTGAAAATGTACATTTTGCCAAGAAAAAAAAATCATAAACTATTTTTTTCCCCAAATGTCAGTCCTTACTGTTTGGAGCTGTATTCTGTATTCTAAATTAGCAGTGATAAATATGTGAATCCAGTCTGTATCCGGAGGAGCTTGTTTTTGACGGTGGAGAACAAGGTTATATAGAGAACGTCAAAATGTACTGATTGACCTTGTTTAGCACAATAAATTTTGCAACCCTAAAATATTCAGGAGAAGTGCTTGTAAAACTGTATATATAGCTTGATCGTATTTTTTCCTCTCTGTTTTTTTCTCTAAATGCACCACCTGTTGAAATGACAATCTCCTCCTAGAGTTTGCTGATTGCAAAATTACACACACACACACACACACACACACACACACACACACACACACACACACACACACACACACACACAAGTCCCTATCCTGGCCGTATCTAGACAACCCACACTCACCCAGGAGACGTTCTTCCTCTTGGATGATTTGTGCATGGCCGTGTGAAGACTCCAATTCAGAGGAAAGGCCTCAGTCTCACACTCACTGCTTTGTTGTCAAGGACTGTTTCCGAGGTCGAGTCAAGAGGGTCCATGTGGAGCTCCATTTAGATCAGCCCGGACCGCGTGATGTTTCAGAAAACCCTCCTTGATTTTAGCTTCATATATCCACAGAAACAACATTAAACACAGACATAGGAACTTCAGTGGTAGCTAACACCCAGGCAGGAATGATGGAATAATAAACAGACTGAAGTGCTGAAATCGGTGCATTCTCCTCGGAAGGTGATAACGAATCCTGCGAAGCAAGGTGAGAAAACTCCCATTATTCTTCCTCCTTGTTGCCTGTGGAAACTCTCAACACTGAGGTGGGAGAGAGATATGAATATGTAAAACCCCACCCAGTTGGGCCTGAGAAAGACCACCAATTAGGGAGCGGGGATGTGGCAGCTGCTGTCACGCATGAGACAGGTATTACTACAGAAATCCATGGAAAGGGGTGGGGAAATGGGGCACATGTAGTGAGCAGTGGCAAAGAGGTAAACTAGGGATTATCCATTTATAGCATGTATAGGGGCGGGTGCATAGAGATTTCAAAATGGAGAACAAAACAAACCTCGGTTTCACCTTTACTGTCCTGTCCCAATCTTTAATAAGTGCATGGATTTGCATAATAACAAACTAGTGTTCTCTCTTTCTCCTTTTGTTGCTATCATTTCTACCTTGCTCTGCCTTTCATTGTCTACTGGGATGGTTCTCTGCTCTTCTGTCGAATAACAAGGTTATTCGACAGCCAGTAGAAGTCACGTTAGTGTAATAAATACTGAGCAGTGAAACTACAATTCCTTCTTGCCTGTCCTACCAGTTATATCACTTTCTCTTCACCAATAACGTCTCTTCACTGGACCACCTTGTCGCATTCTCACTTCATTTCACACTCACTAGCTCTCTACACCTCTTTCCATTGCTGCTTCTTTCACTCAGTACCATGTGATCACCGCATCCTTTCATCAGTTCCGTTTTCCTCGCCTCCTTGCAAGCTGCTAGTGTTTTTGTGCCTGTGTATTTAACTCACACACACACACACACACACACACACACACACACACACACACACACACATACGCACACACACACACACACACATACGCACACACACACACATACACACACATTATTGAAGCTATGGACAATTTGGACCTGATATATAATGGAAATCCAGGCTGGTCATTATTATTCTTAGTGGTGTGTTTTATGTAATGTTTGCGCACTAATATAGTAAATGACCACACACACACACACACACACACACACACACACACCCAAACAAGCACAGTTGATAATTAGACCTTTAACCATCTGTCTCTGTGCTTAATGTAAAACCTGTCACATCATTTCTATACTGCAGAGCTACACAGACAAATGCACCGTAATGCATACACACACACACACACACACACACACACACACACACACACACACACACACACACACACACAATTGTTTGTCTTACAATGCTTGTGAAGACCTTCCACTGACATAATTATTAATGCAGCTAATTAGTGATATGCCTACACCTAAATCTAACCATAACCTTAACACCAGTAACCAAACGTTTTCCGGGAAAATCTAAAAAATGTAATTACGACTTCTAAACATCTCGTCAAAAGTAGTACACCTGGTCCGGTCACAGAGGACAGGGTCAAAACTGTCATTTCATATCCTTTTGGGTATCATATCACAAGATATAAAAACATAGATTCAGTTCTAGACTGATAGGAGTGGAGCCCGATGGGGTCTTCTGCTGTTGTAGCCTATATATACTGTATATATATATTGTTATTTTAGCTGTCTACCATTGGAATTGGAATGAACTATATTTGTACTTTGTACACAATTTCAAACTGCAGACTTTTAGCTTTAATATGTAAATCGTATTTACATCCAAATCAGGTAAACAGAGTAGGAATTACAGCACTTTTTATATGTGTTGTCCCCCTTTTTAAGAGAACAAAAGAAATTGGACAAACTGAGTGCCATAAATTAAATGGTACTTTTTAATAACTGAGTGACTGCGTCAAGTATGAAACCCATAGACATCACCAGATGCTAGATTTTGTCCCTGATGATGCTCTGTTAGGCCTTTACTGCAGTTGTCTTCATTTCCTGCTTGTTTGTGAGGTATTTTGCCTACAGTTTTGCCATCAGCTTCCCATCATTCTGTTACAAGTTCATCCCTGTGTCTCAGCTGTCTATAGGATGTTGTTCCAGAACTGTAATGGCTTTTTACGATGTTTTAGGCAAACTCTAATCTGGTCTTCCTGTTTTTGAGGTTTACTAGTGGTTTACATATTGTGGTTAAACCCTTTGTATTTACTCTGGTGAAGCCTTCTCTTGATTGTTGACTTTGAAACAGATACTAGGGCGTTCTTGATCTTCCCAACTCTAGGTTTTTTTTTTCTTAACAGGGAAATAATTCTTCTGTCATCCACCATCCACAGTTGTTTTCGGTGGTCTTCCAAGAGTTTAGGTGTTCCTGTGCCCTCTTTCTTTTAAAGAGTGTTCCAAACAGTTGATTTGGTCATACTTAATGTTTTTGCTATCTCTCAAATGGGTTTGTTTTGATTTTTCAGCCTAATGAAGTGAAGTGAAGTGATGTGAAGTGAAGTGACTTTGGGGGCAAGTGTGGTGACCCATACTCGGAATTTGTGCTCTGCATTTAACCCATCCAAGTGCACACACACAGTAGTGAACACANTCAAGGGTCTCGCCTCAGTCGTGGTATTGAGGGTGGCAGAGAGCGCTGGTCATTCACTCCCCCACCTACAATCCCTGTTGGACCCGAGACTCGAACCCACGACCTTCGGGTTCACCTTCGGGTTACAAGTCCGACTCTCAGACCATTAGCCCACGACTGCCCCCATGATGACTTGCAGTGACAGCTCCTTCAACTTCATATTGACAGTTAACAGTAACAGAATCCAAATGCACATGCCACACTTGAAATCAGCTCTAGACCATTTATCTGCTTATTGAAAGTGAAATGGGGAATAACATACACCTGGCCATGGGACAGCTGAGCCCTTTGAGCTCATATTCATTATTTAATTTCAACTCCAATATGGTAGACAGCTAAAAATTATATAACTATGTCAATGTCCAAATATGTATGGACCTGACTGTATGTCCGATAGCCAATAAAATCAGCTGGTTTTTAAGATTCCCCAGACTAAACAAGATCCACAGGAATCACACTGATTCTGTATAGACATGTTAAAACACATGAACAGTTAAAAAGTAAAGGAACTATATCTATGATGCCCTCTAGTGAGTGGCTGCAGTAAAATTTTAACTCCACACATACCTATATTAGTGAGTAGATTCAATATTTAAATTAAAATTAAAATTTTTAATATTTAGATTTAATTTATAACACCAATATTTAATATTTAGTAGACTAATATTTAAAATTAGACATTCAATCAGACTTTTGGTTGTTGTGTTCTCTTCATGTGAACATTGTTCTTTGCGAAAGAAATAGGTTTTTAGACATTATTGGATGATTATCAGAGTTAATTGAGAACTAGGATTAATAGTTATGTTATGCATAGTGAATGAGCAGGCATTTGTAAGCACAGACCACAGCCCAGCAAGCTCTACATCATTTGTCAGTAAAGAATATAGCATAGAGCTTCTGGATGTCTATGTAATTGTTGCATAAAAAGGAGCCTGAAATATTATATGCTATTATAGTTATTACTCTGATTTACATAAACTGCCAGTTAATGGCTTTCAGATGGCGTGAAGATAGGGTGTGTCCACAATGAATATGGGTGGGCATTAGTCAGACACAGACACACATCTGTGGCTACAGCATCATCAGGATTTAAATTCATGAGGTTTGAAAAAAGGAAAACTTAGACAGTTGTGTCACTTGTGAGCCCCCATAGATTTAAATGTACTGGATGATCTGGTGTCCTATCCGGATCATATTCCCACCTCACACGCAGTGTTCTCGGGACAGGCTCAACCACAACTCAACACAACTCTGACTAAGATGAAGCGGTTACTGAAGATGAATGAAATGTTTGAAAGTTTGAGAGAATGTTTCAGAGTACATAATTGTGTTTGTAATTGAGTGCACAACTGTCTTTATCCTACATTTGAAGTACTTGTTTTTATTGTCTTGTTTGTTTCTGATGTATGAGTTTGAGAAACTTTTACCAATTTTATTCTCAGTTAGCTGAATTTTAGTTCCTTAAGATTTATTGCATTACTGTAATCTATGGCAGCTGCCAGTTTCAGATTCATTTTCGCTGTTTCATTTGCAGTTAAAACTATTGACACCACTGAGCTTTCATAACTTTTGGCTTATGGAGGAACGAAGGAAAGAAAAGGAAAATAAAATTGGTATCATTATATCACACACACACACACACACACACACACACACACACACACACACACACACACACACACACACACACACACACAAAACAGAGTTAGTTTTACATCATACTTTCCAGCTTGCTGTTTTAAGGGGCTCTACTGTATGCGGATCTAGACATTTGTCTCACTCTTTCCAGAGCAGTGAACATCTCCCTGTAAGCCCATTAAATGCATTTATTCCCCTCTGGTATGTCAGGAAAATCTTCATACCCTTTTAGTCCTCCTGAGAACTAACAGGAATGCAGATGCACTGCCAACGAGTTTTCTGTTTGCTAAATGATATATGACATAACCAGCCTTCTGGAGAAAACTATAAAAGTAATAGGTATCTCACTAATACCACCATAAACATCTAAAGCCTAAAAGCTTCATCAACTCAAATATATAGATAGATAAATTTTACATGCATTGTGAATCTATGGCATGTTGTCTTGTTTAGCAAACTAAGAAAAGCAAAAACACTGGCATTATTTTATTAATTTAACTCAAAAGAGCAAATTAAAAGTGTGATTTTAAAAAGTGTGATAAAATAGACTATATACATCCACATTATTACGTATAAATGGCAGGTTTTTGTGAAGTAAAAGAAAATCTTAGAAACTAAGATAAATCATGTCAGATCTTTTCCCACCTTTGATGTGAAACTGCAAAGTATACAAATAAAGTGAAAAATAATCAGAAACTTTTATAGAGAAAAAATGAAAAATAAAAAAACTTAACATAGTTGCATAAGTGTGCATACCTGTAAACTGATACTTTATTGAAGCACCTTTTTATTACAGATTTTATTATTCTATCAGCATTGCACATGTTCACTTGGCAATTTTTTCCCACTCTTTCTTATAAAAACATTCTAGATCTGTCTAATTGTAAGGGCATCTCCTGTGTACAGCCTGCTTCAGGTCTCCCCACAGATTTTTAGTTGGATTCAGATCTGGGCTCTGGCTAGGCCATCTGCTTTTGGTTAAACCATTCCTTTGTTGATTTGGATGTATGCTTTAGGTCATTGTAATGCTAAAAGGGGAAATTCCTTTTCATCTTCAGATTACTAGCAGACTCCTGAATGTTTTGCACTAAAATCGAGTGGTATTTGTAGCAATTCATGATTCCGTCAACCTTGATAAAAGCCCCAGTTCTGGTTGAAGAAAAGCAGCCCTAAAGCATGATGCTGACACCACCATGCTTCACCTTGGGCTTGGTGTTCTTTTGGTGATGTGCTTTTTTTTTTGGCACCAAACATATCTCTTGAAATTATGGAATTATTATACCATTTGGAATTAGCCTCATCAGACACATTTTGCCACATGGTTTACGGTGATTTAGTTGGGTTTGGATGTTCTTTGTGAGAAAGGGCTTCTGTATAGCCACCCTACCCCATATCCCAGACACAGCCCCCACTGAGCTTGCTGTCACATGCATAGAGTCATCAGTACTTGTCAGATATCCCTTCAGCTCCTTTCATGTTGCTGTAGGTCTCTGGGCAGCCTCGCTGGTAAGATTTTGTACACTTTGGAGGGCTGATATACTTTAACAAGAGTGTGTAGACTGGTTCAATCCTGAGCTGTGTGATGGGATTTCGCATGTTTTCCCTGTGTCTACATGGGTTTCCTTCAGGTCTTCTGGGGGTGTTTGATTTTCCCACTTTGTGCTCAATGTTCCCGCTATAGGTTCCAGATCCACCATCACCCTGACCAGGATAAAGCAGTTACTGAAGAGAATGAATGAATGAATGAATGAATAATTGGATGAGCTGGCTCAAATGCTATTTTTTAAGCTACCAAATATTAAGGCTGGACGCCATATTGTTCAATTAAACAAAGTTTGATGTGATAATTTCAACTTAGACTATTCATTTAACAAGATATTGGCAATGTTCTAGACTACTGGATGCTTTTTTTGGAGCTTGCCATCTTCCCATTTGTATATCATTGTATTTTGTTTGGGTTGCATTGTATTGGGTGTGTTGTTTGTTTGTTTGTTTGTTTGTTTGTTTGTTTGTTTCATTTTTAAATTAAGACAAGTACTTCTTTTCAAAGGTGCTGGTCTACACCAGTACAACAGAAATCTTACTTGAAACCTTCAGTATTACTCAGAGTGTCTGAAAAGTCTTTTGTTAGAAAGCTAATTGCAGGATTATGGAATATCAACACTGCAAAGTTCAGAATTGCAATAATGGTTCACTGTATACCCTTAAAACATCCTGCATGCTCAGTGAACATTATCTAAACTATTCGGTTTTCAAACTACATAAACAAAGACTGAAAACTATGGACAAATAAAAACATGTATGTCAGCCTACACTGGCCTACTGTGGCTGTGTGTTAGTGAGTGAGAAAGTTTTCATTTCAAATATCCACTGGTGAAAAACAGAAAAAGGTGAAACCTGAGAATGTGTCTTTGGACTACTTGTCCTACTTTTCGTATTCAGGAACTCCTTTAAACACTATTCTCTTCTCTTATTCTTTGCATCCCCATACTCTCTGCTTTCTTAGTGCAGCAGATTGTGCCTGTGCTTCCTTCCACTCACTTAATCACTCACTCACTCACTCACTCACTCACTCACTCACTCACTCACTCACTCACTCACTCACTAATAGACTGCTTTGGATATGCTCCCTGAAAACACAAATTAGAGCAGACACTGACATAGCAGTGATGTTAGCAGTGATTTTCTGTCTCTCTATCTTTTTTTTTTTTTTACATCCATTGTATTTTCTCTCTATCCCTCATGCTTTGTTTCAGCTCCTTATTGTAGACCAAATATGCAGTTTTATTACTTACTTGTATGGACATCTAATATCAAAATCAATTTAGTTTTTCTCTCATGGGGTAAAAGCTTATTTCATAATAACGCAAAAAAAAATTTGTCTAATGGATTAAATAACAATATTTTCTGCTTTGCTAATAGCACACAGAGCTTGAACAAAGCACATTAGAACATGGAACACAGAAGAGTGTAGAGGGCTTAGAAGGATTGTTCATGTGTAAATATACATTACAGCCACCAGAGTGCAGTATTACTCTGCTATTTGTACATCAATACAATAGACAACAAATGGGATTCGACCCATGGGATTAGACTCTAGACGCACTGCCATGCACAGGTTCAAGGTTTTGCTGCACCCAACATTCTTTCCAAATAAAATAATTTTGGTTATTTGAGGAAATATTTATTTTACAAAAAACAAGTATATAATAATTTCGCTTTCATCACTGTTAATGTTTTCAGTTCATGAACATAAAATGAGCTGAAAGGAGCTGGCCACAGATTCAATAAATGCAAGAGAAAACCCTGTATTGCAATTTATTCCCAATTAATCCACATATTATTGTTTGAAAATGTACCCTAAAAGACATTAATACAGCTTCAGATCCAGCAAATTATGAATACATATTCAAAAAATGGTGGTTCTAATTCAATATATCTCAGAACTTTATGGGAAAATGTTCAAAATCATTGATATTGCTGATACAATTAGTATCAGAAGGCTCAGGGACGCATCCTTGTTCTGCTGTCTCATTTCAGATCAGATGAGACGTTAAGATATGTTCTTCTTAGGAATTCTCTCCTTAGTAGGGCCGAAAAAAGAGAAAGTGTGTCTGTGTGTGGTTGGCAGTAGTTTATTTAAGAATCTCCTGTGGTAAGAACTGATATGAACACAGCAAAGCAGAGCCATATGGCAGTTTAAATAAAAATTTCCACTAAATAAAAAATACAGACCAGGGGCCATATGCACCAACAATCCTAAGATTAAAACTACTCCCAAATTGGTTGATGTAGAAGGAATTATTAAAATGGGTGTGTTAATCCTAATATTAAGCCTCCCAATTTTTCCCATGTAATAGCAATTCATAAAGCATTTTAGCACTAAAAGAATATATAAACAAACAGATAACCTCATGTGACAAAAATACACAACAGATTTGAATATGTAGTCATTTTCCCGCAAAAAATAAACCAACATTCAGAAACTAGGTGGAAAAGAAGTACACCCTACTTCCATAATCATTAAGAGAGTAATTACCAGCTAGATTAGATAATAATCAAGAAATGTGACTACCTCTATAAAAGCTGCTTTTGGCAGTTTGGTGTTCTGGAGCACTCAGGTGTGACTACATCATGCCAAGAAGAAAGGACATCAGCAATGACCTTAGAGAAGCAATTGTTTCTGTTCATCAATCTGGGAAGGGTTATAAGGCCATCTCCAAACAATTTGAAATTCATCATTCTACAGTGAGGAGTACTGTTTACAAATAGAGAGCCTTCAGAACAGTTGCCAATCTTCCAAACCATTTAATGCTCAGAGATATAAAGAAAACCCCAAGAGCTACATGTGACCTAGGGCTCTGTAAGCACATAAAATGTTTATGACAGCACAATCAGAAAACACTGAACAAATATGGCTTTCATGGAATTGTGGCTAGGAAAAATCCCTTCTCTCCAAAATGAATATGGCAGCATGACTTAGGTTTGCAAAATTGCACCTGAACAAACCAGACAAATTCTATAACAATATCATTTGGACTGATGAGACCAAGGTGGAGATGTTTGGTCATCATGTGCAGAGCCAAGTTTGGCAAAAAAAAACAACAACAGCATATTGCCACAGCTGTCAAAGATGGTGGTGGAGAGGTGATTATCTGGGCTTGTTTTGTAGCCACATGACCTGGGAAACTTGCAGTAATTGAGACAACGATGAACACAACTTTATACCAGAATATTCTTGAGAAAAATGTGGGTTCATCTGTTGAGCAGCTTAAGCTGGGCCAAAATTGGTCCATGCAACAAGACAATGATCTCAAGGACACCAACACATCGACATATGTATGGCTAAAGAAGAAAAAATGAAGGTGTTGAAATGGCCGTCAGTGTCCAGACCTCAGCCCCATTGAGATGCTGTGTCAGGATCTTAAGAGAGCTCAACATAAATAAATGCCCCCAAACATCAATGAACTGAAGCAATGTTGTAAAGTAGAGCAGGCCAGGAATCATGTGAGAGACTGATAAACTCATACAGAAAACATTTACTTCAAGTTATTTTTGTTAAAGGTGGTTCTACATTAAAGGTCGTTCTGAATTATAGGGTATACTTATTTTTTCCCACCTGTTTTCTTAATGTTGGTTTACTACATATTGAAATCTGTTGTGTTTTTTTTTTTTTTTTTTTGCTGTCACTTGAGGTTATTGTTTGTTCATAGAAGTTAGTGAAGACCACACAGTTGTTATTTAGGCCCTGATAACTAAAAACATACAATTGAAAAAGGGTGTACTTTTTTCCCCCATGACTGTATATGGCTGCTAAGATTTAAGGATATAGTCACATTGTGGTGGTGGTGGTGTCCTGGTGACTCAGTGACAAGAGGCTGAGAAAGTTAATCTAGACTTCTCTATCCCTAACCACAGATTCCAGCTCTTGCTCAGGAATCCCTAGATCTTCCCAAGTCAACTGTGAGATATAATCTCTTCATGTCTGCCTATAATCTCTCCTGTGTCTGCCCAGGGTCTCTGTTCGGTGGAGTTAACCATGAGGAATCCTGATAAGGTACCCAAACCACCTCAGCTGGCCCGTCTCTATTCAGAGGAGCAACAGCTCTACTCCAAGGGTCTCTGAGATTGTTGAGCCCCCTCACTGGATCATGGAAACTAAGCCCAGCAACCTTGCAGAAAAAACTATTTCCACCACCTGTACCTTATTCTTTTGGTCACTACTCTCAGCTCCTGACCATATGTAGGCCAACTGACAGGTAGAAAGAGAGCTTTGTTCACAAACTGAACTCCTGCTAAACTGCCACATACTGGTAGAGTAACTGTAACACTGCTGCAACTGACCTGATCCATTTATCAATCCAAAGCCCCCACTTATTCCATCACCCATGAAGAAGATCCCAAGATAGTAAACTCCTCTACCAGGGGCAAGGTCTCTCCATTCAACTGAAGAAAACATCTGACTCTTCCAGGAGGGAATCATGTACATGGAGGTACAGACTTTCTTACCTGACTTCTCAGAACCTTCACACTCAGCACTGAATTGTTTGATTTTGATCTTTAATTTGTTGCTTATCTGTATGATAATCAACTGGACAAATGTGATCCTGTCAGCAATAAATATGTTTATTGGAATAGATTGGCGACCCATTTGTGGTGTATTTCCACCTCGTGGCCAGTGATCCCGGGATAGACTCTGGATCCATTGCAGCCCTAATCAGGATGAATTAGTTTCTGAAGATGAATAAATGATGAATGAATCAATAAAATAAATGGTATTTTCAGATTTGAAGCCCTCTCTGGTAGAAATACATGATTACAAACAACTTGTGGAAGGCTCTTTCATAATATTGTTTGCGCTGTGCCGTTCTCTAATGCATGGACTAATATGACAGCTGCAAGTGGCAAGTCGATTCACATTCAAAGAATATTTATGGCTGTGCCTCAGACTGTGCACTAAATAGCTTGTCAAGGTAGTAGAAACAGTATTACATAAGTGAAATTAATTGTTTCAGTGCACATCACTGTGACTATAAGTTATCCAGTGCTACTCTTTTGCCTTCACCAAGAGCTCACTTTGTAGCTTAGTAGCTAAGCTTATCTAGATAGCTTGATGCTTTTGGCTCTGTGTGCTGTCACTGAAGAGGGCAAAAATACATATATGGTGTCCTATCTGGAAACCCCTTTGTGTCCAACTTAAACTTATGCTTTGTTCATACAATGCCACGCTTCGAACTGAGGTTCTACAACACAGCACAAAGAGCCAACAGTAATGGGCTGATTATAGTTACCAAGCTACCTTAGAGACAGAATGAAGAACAAAATTCCTGGATGAATGAATTAGAATGACAGCGATTATTACCTACATTTTGTATTAATAACAACTGGTATAAACATTATTATACAAAAACAGGTATACATATTCCTGTTATGCATGAATAGGAATACATATGTCCTTTCACTTTTGTTTGATGGGTGAACTGCATCTTGCAATTTTGAAAATGTTAGTTTAATAAAGAGGGTTGGCTAATGATTATAAATGGTATTAATTGTTAGAAATATCATCAGAAGTTTGATTTTCTTGCTAGTGCACTGCATACGATAGAAAGAGCCAGCTTCATCTTCTCCCTTTCTCAAATGAATTCACCTTTCTGAGCTGAGTACCGAGGTAGGTGTAAAGAGTATGTTGGCACAACATCTCCCACTTATCACCCTGTGACCCTTCCAGTCACTGTTTGGTTGAATACATGCCCACAGGCATGATGGGAGTCTGACTCATTGCCTACTGGGTAAAAGTAAATATCTGACTTGCTGACACCCCCAGCTGAGTCAGAACAAAGTTACTGAAGCTTGTAAAAATATCTCCAAAAAATGTAAAGCCCAGGGTCATGTGTACTTGAAATATAAGTGAGCTCTCAGTGGTAGGGGAAGTGGTAGAGAAGGGTACAGTAAGGCCATTGGGTTGTGATGACAGAAGAACAATGTAAAAACCTTTTTTTCTCATAACATCTGAGCAGTTACTGGAAGCGGGGCTATTTCAAGATGCACTTAGTACTGGAATGCTAATTTAGCAATTCAAACATGACAATACGATTCTCTCATAGCCTCTCTCTTAATCTAAGTCCCTAACACTCTATTTTCTATGCGGATATTTGGATGTTTAATGGAATTTGGAGGTTTCATGACACAGACAATTATGGCAAAAATCAGACTAATCTAGACTCACTATGGCAAAAATCAGAAATCACAGTAAGTATAGACACCCTATAATGGAAACCCACAGTAAGGATAGAAACCCTATGTGTGTAAATGTAACAAATGGTCAGAAACCTGAATATATTCATCTTTGTTTGTAGTTTCTGTGTGTGTGTGTGTGTGTGTGTGTGTGTGTGTGTGTGTGTGTGTGTGTGTGTCACTGTTCCTTAAAAGGCAGAAGCATGCCTGCAGAGGCTTGTGTTGAGGAGAAGAGCAGAGCAGCGGGTCAGAGCAACAAAGACCAGACGCTTCCCAGATCATAAACACTGTGTTCTTGCGGGAGCACCTCTGCTTTATGACATACACACACTCATGCATACAAACATTTACACTCTACACCCAGTACTTCACACGGTCTCGCAGGAAAGCATTGATCACTTTCTCTGACAGTTCAGCTGTTCGGTGCCAAGCATGCTAGCGTGCGTATGTGTGTCTCTATTAACCTGTACTGTGTGACCTAAGCATTACCTAAAGCTTCTATTCAGCTTGTGTAACTGCAGGTAGGAGTCTGGAAAAAAATCGCCCACAGTGAAATCATCGATGCCTGTCAGTGGCCACCAACACACTCTCACACAGCAGGGTGAGAGAGAGAGAGAGATGGTACGTGATTATGTAAGTATAATAAAGCAATTAAAATGTGTTTCTTATTTATTAAAAGTACATTATCATAGTCTACCACATCAACCACTGAAATTATACTATTACTGTGACTCTGAAATGACTTAATTGCAAGTACTTCATTATTTAACACCTGCAGCAACATCTGCTCTCTCAACTACACGTACAATCCAAACTGAAAGCGATCAGTAGTCCAACCTGCAACAGTCATGTTACGTCTTCTTACCTGGCGCGCAATGCTGTTGTTTGTGGTGTCTGAGCTAGTACTCCCATCTGAACCTTTGAACCTTCCTTTTCTGCCCAGTTTTCTCCTGTGGCACTGCAAATATGTGGGAAAATAGTGAATGAACAATTTTCAGTGATGATACTATGAGTATAACTCAAAAGGAGACTGAACCAGCTCACATGTCACCAGTGGCAACTGCAAAACATTCCTGATCTCAAATGACTTTTTTTTAATGGCCTATTCCCTACGGCCATGTAAAGTTCTGCCAAGCCTTTCTGAGACTTGCCAAGTAGGATGGGTATGTTTATTTTAGTACTGTCAACCCCAGTTAAAATTGAGACAAACAGAAACATAGAAAAGAGAGAGCTAGAGAGATGGAGATAGATAGGCAGAAGGAGATATACAAAGGCAGAGATTGATGGCCATTATCCCCACATTGTTTCTTTGTTAAATATGTTAATATAATAATTGTTTGCTAGCTGTCACATTTGTTATCATTGCTTTTACTGTTATTGCATTCCAATTGCTCATGCTGCTATTGTAATACACCTCTAATTTTAATGTCTATCATTACTGACTATGTTCATTCCAGTATTCAGCATTGTAGTTGTTATACACTGTTATGAACATCCAGTCAAGTGTAGTCGATGACCCGAGTGGGGCGAGGGACACTATCTACATTATCTATAACACTATCTAGAGCGCTGAAGGACTGCTCAGCTCAAACCAGGAAACGTGTTTCTTCATGGTTCTCAAAGTGGGGTCTGCAAATTGGCATTGCCATTGGTTTGTGCTTTATATTGTGCTGTTTTATAAATATATAATTGTATATATGCAATTTACAATTTATTCCAATTTAATATGTATTCCAGCAACACTGTTCCTTATAGAGAGTTGTTCATTTCCCTGTCTAACGATAACCAATGGAAAGACAAGCAATGGCAATTTGAATGTAACTGCAATGTTAATGAAAACTAAGAAAACTGATGTCAATCTAATACAAAATGTTTCATATCTACATTTTAACATGGTGTACCTCATCCTGTAAATGACGCTCAGGGATAATAAGCTCCAATGAATCTAATAAATGAATCTGATTGTAAGTGTATGTACCTAATATTGAAATTGATGGATCGTATCCTTAAAATAGCCCAATGCCTATAAAGGGGTCTGTGGATTTATGCTGGAAGCACTTCCCTTTCAATAAAAGTCACGTACACACACACACACACACACACACACACACAGTGAGAAAATTACGTCTGGAAAATGAAATGCTCTACACGTGAAAGATTTCACATGTGATTTGTGTGATTTTTTTCTAACTTTTCTCTAAGGGTTCCTGATGTTTGGGAATCCCTGTGCTATATAAGCCATACAAGAAAGATCGTCTATAGACAGTATGTACTATATAGAGAGCCTACAACTGTCTTAAATGAGTTGACTTTGAATCGATATAAGCACATCTTTGACAGTTAGCAATACAAATCAGGTAAGGTAGCATACATTTAATAGTGAGCTACTGTTGCCTGTTTTGTCAGTAAAATACAGTAGCTTATAATGAGTCAGGATTTGATTCAGGGGTTTTCAAACTATTTGCAGCCAAGGCTAACCTTACATTTAAAATAAATTCCACACACCCCCTCAGGACAGATTTATCCTTCAAATATTCACCACACAAATATTAAGTCAAGTGGTTAGATGTGTATAATAAAAGCTTGGCTATTGTTAGGAGTCTTAATGTTTTTGAATCACTGAAGTGTCCACTGTCAGAAAACGTTGGATTCCAGTTATTACTTGCGTTATTATTATAATCATTTTAACTGTCCAGTCAAGCAGAGTAATAATAAGATAGATTATTATATATATGTAATAATTAATTGTAAGTCGCTCTGGATAAGGATAAGGGCGTCTGCCAAATGCCATAAATGTAAATGTAATAATGTAAGAACCCCATAATAATGATAATAACTCTGATAATGATTGGTTGTAACAAAACAAAACAAACCAAAACTTTCCATTTTGAGAACCAGTTTAAGTAAACCGACTCAGGGGTTATTCACCCTTCACACTCCTCCACAGCAGAATAAAGTGTATATAACTGCATCACCTTGCTGAACCTCACTCACCTGAAGCGGGGGGTTCTCGAGGGTGTCCAGATGTTTTTCCAGGGAACTTGAAGGCGTTTTGGACATGCTGTTCAACACCATTGGACATTGCTTCTCGACGAAGCGGTTTGTGGAGCTTCAGGTTGAAAAGCCTCGGCTCTGTGAAAGAGTAAATACTAGCAGACGCAGACAGCTGGTATCTCCTGGTGCGCTCTCACCGGAGCGCAAAACTGACGAAGTTTTCACGCGATGCTGTTTATTTAGATTAGTTAGAAATTCTGAACCAAGCGACAGACGACAGGACTGTCAGAAAATACCGGCGCTGGAGGAGTTATAAAACAGTCCCGTTTATGATTAAGTATGTTGACTCATTCAGCTGCTGTTTTCCATCCCACACTCAGTATTTCGTTATTGTACGCTTGCCTTGCGCGCGCACACACACACACACACACACACACACAGCAGCGATTCTTTCTTCGGGTGTTAAACAGCATTAAATAACACAGTTCTAAGTTTCAGGAGCTGATTCCTCTTTAGGATCTTATGATATAAAACCCCTTTTTTTGCAAAATATTTGATATTAAATTGTTGTCAGTTGTGTTTTGAGACACATGTAAGATTTAGACAGCACTGAGTTTAGTTTACTTTTTGTATTATTTTGGAATAAAATTCTTTTTCTCTCTGTAAAACTGACCCAAATTCTTGATGTTTTTGAGGTTTTCCAACAACCTGACCCCAATAAACAATCTCTTAGCTTCATTTTTACTGTAAATTCATTCATTCAAGTGGCTACTGAAGATGAATGAATGATTGATTGATTGATTGATTGATTTATTGATTGATTGATTGATTGATTGATTGATTGATTGAATGAATGAATGAATGAATGAATGAACAGATGAATGAATGGATGGATGTTGGATGGGTGAACAAATGAACAGATGAATGAATGGATGGATGGATGGATGGATGGATGGATGGATGGATGAACAGACAAATGAATGGATGGATGTTGGATGGCTGAACAGATGAATGAATGAATGAATGGATGGATGGATGGATGGATGGATGGATGGATGGATGGACGGACGGATGAATGATTGGAACCGAATTACTATTTAAAGTTCATTTGCAAATTTACGCAACAGTTAGTTCCACCCCACGATTATGACCAGCAGCATTCCAAAAGTGCTTATATTTAGTGTAACTGCACTGAAATATTTCACTGTTTGTATCACTCTGGTGATGTGTTCACCACAAAAACATCTAATTCTGGCAACAACAGAGTTATGGCAAACGATAAATTTTTCATGAATATAACTTCTGACTTAAAATATGATTGGCAAATATGATAAACAAATTAATGTGTCCAAAATTTCAGTTACTCAAATTTAATTTATTATTTATAAAACTGTTGAATAAAAGCAATATCTCACTCGCAGTTATACTGTTATATTGAGTAATGACACAGCTGTTTATAAATGCGAGCACATGGCTTGCGGCCTTGTGCCTATAGCCGAATCCTAGCCATGTTGATAATCAGTATAATACACTATTGCTCATGTGATATTGCATAAATGAACGCTCTATTATTATAAAATAGTATAGCAAATTAAAGTATGCCACGTTTCAAAAAGATATTTTCTTTATCTATCAGCACCTTTTGAAAGCCAATGAAGTGGTATCCGTTACTCATATTTTGCAGATGAAACCAGATACCTTTAGCCTTCACATTGTCTTTTGCATGTCTTCTCTGTTTACGCTGTGTTCCGGAGAGACTGATGTTGATTTACTCAGAACTTTTCACATCCTACAGTGTACCAGTCATCTGCTGAAGAGTTTCATTTTTGACACAACTGGCTGAGAGCTCCTTGTTTTCTGATTTACTCTAATATCCAGACATTTCTCCTGTTATTCTTCTTCTTCTGTGATAATATTTTATTTGAGGTCATAAGCTTTACTGGCACAGCTCAGCGAGATAAGATTAACTTGGCCTTTTTGGGTTATAACTTTGTGAGATCTTATCATACAGACACAAAAAACATTGTCATAAACTGGAGCAGCTTTGCTTTCCAATGTACCTATAAGGGGTGCCGTGGGTTCCACATAGAAGCGCCTTAATGATTATCACTAAGAGTAGGCTTAAATAAAGGACATGCGTGTCTCTATGTCTAGAGTATTAATGAGTGCCTGGATTTTGTGCAGAGCCAGCTAGAAGGATCTGTTTCTTGCTTTATCCTAAAAGTGTACATAGCACCATTGTTTGCTTGCTGGGGACTGGGTGATGGAGCACATAAACTTGTCAAATTTTTGCATAATGTATCTGACCTCCACAGAAAATGATGATCATACAGTGGATTCTGCCCTTTGGTACTAAGCAGTTTGTCCAACTTGTCTAATCAAGAGAAGATATACAGTATATAGAAAGTGGTTTCTGCTTTTTGCTGGCAATCTCTACAAGTCTAATTCAGCAATTCAGCAATGAGATGAATAGAAAGACCTTGGTTCCTTTCACTAGATGCCACAACACTCTAACAGCTTCTTCCCTGAGCAGATCTGCTGCTCCAAATGAACTGTTTCTCTGATATGGTGGTAAGATATGGGGGCGTTCTTATGTAAGCATAAGCCTGGCCCACTAAGTGGAGAATATCTTGGCCTATAAATGAGGTGGATGACCAGATTTCCTGTGACATTCTACTATATAAGGGGAATCTCATCCATATATATATATATAAAAACCACAGACAGGTGGTGAAGTAACATTGATTATCTCATTACAATGGCACCCGGCAAGGGATGGGATATATTACGCATCAAGTGAACAGTCAGTTCTTGAAGGTGATGTGTTGAAAGCAGGAAAAATGAGCAAGCATAAGAATCTGAGTGACGCTGACAACGGCCCAATTGTGATGGCTAGACGATTTGGTCAGAGCATCTCCAAAACAGCAGGTCTTGTGGCGGGGTGTTCCCGGTATGCAGTGGTTAGTAACTACAAAAAATGGTCCAAGGAAGTACAACCGGTGAACCGACGACAGGGTCATGGGTGACCAAGGCTCATTGATGCATGTGGGGAGTGAAGGCTAGCCTTTCTGGTCCAATCTACTGTAGCACAAATTGCTGAAAAAGTTCATGCTTGCACCAGGATGAACTTTGGGACGAAGGCAAGCAGGCAGAGGCAGTGTGATGCTCTGGGCAATGTTCTGCTGGGAAACCTTGGGTCCTGGCATTCATATGGTTGTTACTTTGACACATACCACCTACCTAAGTACACCACTTCATGGCAATGGTATTCCCTAACGGTGGAGGATAATGCACTCTGGCACACTGCAGAACTTGTTCAGGAATGGTTTGAGAAACATGATAAAAAGTTCAAGGTTTTGATTTGGCCTCCAAATTCTCCAGATATCAATCCAATCAAGCATCTGTGGGATGTGCTGGACAAACAGGTCTGATCCATGGAGGCCCCACATCACAGCTTACAGGACTTAAAAGATCTGCTGCTAATGTGGACTGAGTGGACTCCCAGCCTTTTATTTCCCTCCACGTTTGTGTTTATTTTCCAGCAGCTACCTCTGGGGGACCCCTAGTGGCCATGAGTTCTACACACTCTGCATATTCATACCCAGCAAGCCTTGTATACATACAGTATTTTTCACATTACATTCCAGCTTAGAAATTGTGGTCTCTGGCTAAGATGAATTAATGCACTGCAGGTCCTTGTGAGCCCTGACATGGCATTGACCTAAGTGGGACTGTCCCAACATACCCAGGCCCCAAAAATGAACAGAAAAGGAGAAATCTGGGTATTTATTGATAGGCTTTTCTATAGTTACACATAGAATAACCAAAGTTTTTAGGCACTTTTTTTTTTTTTTTTTTTAGAATTTATGTGCCCTAAAATAAAAAAATGCATTACAATTTCTTAAATTTTGTACAATAGGTTAAATATTTTGGGTTAGTAATTATAAGTCACTGTCATAGTTGATGCCAATGTAAGTCTAATGTACATAATTAACACCATGCCCATGAGTTTGATTTAGATATAAAGTATGATCTACATTAACCGGTCCATAAATATTTGGACTTTGACAAAGTGATTGTAGCTGTTTACAACAGTATATTGGTATACCAGTATACCAAAAACATAAAGCAGTTTTAACACTAAAGCCGTTTTTACACTGCGTGTTCCCAGTGGCCCTTTATGCTTATTACTTATCATATTGTACAAGATGATCCCAATAAGAATTCTGTAACAGACTGTGCGATAACATGTTCATTGTGTGAGAGTAAACAATGAAGATAGCTGCTATGTTCTGCCATACCCTGTGCACAGCAACATAGCAAGGTTTGTAGCTCTTCAACTGGAACGCATAAAAATAGTTAGTCATAATTGTAAATAAACTCTATAATCAGAGCATTTGTAAGCTAATTAGCTAGCTACCAATCATCAAATACAATCTCAAAACTGTACTTGTCGCTGAAGTGGTTACTCTCAAACATAACTTTTAAGTGTACACTATATCCACAATATCTAGGTGAAAGATACATATTAAAGGTAGAAAAGATAAGGGACCACAAGGAAAGGTACACTTTTTTCCTGAAAGTGTAGATTACTAACCACAAATCCTGAATTCACTGGCACTAATCAGCTTACTTAATTTCATTTTCAGAAGACCTGCAGAAGACCTTCATGAAAATAAACATGTAAGATCATGCAGATCATTTGCATTCAAATATGGATTCACTTTTTCCTCTACTTTATTTACTATTACTTAGAGGTGGAAAGAGCATTATGTAGATTTGTTACAGCTAGACTTTTTTTTGCTTTAGTTTCTAGCAATTAGTTTCTAGTTCCTTTCTTTTCAATTTGGCACATTTTAGTTTTCTTCCTCTGATATATTTGACTCAATTCAACACTGACATACAGTTACAAATCCTTTATTAGTTTGAATTTGGTGCATCACAATAGGTCAAACATCAAAAATGTGCAGTTTGAAAGTTCCAGACTAGCACTGGGGAAAATAACACTACTTAACTATACATTTGCTTTCAGCAGATTTTGGTTGGGTCTAAAATATTGCTTTAAGAAACTCTGAAAGAAACAACATTATATACTTTGATGCGGTCGTATGAGATGTGTATGCATGTGTGAGTGTTAAAAAGTGAGTTTGTGTTCAAAGAGTGCTAGAAGCAGTAAACATGTCCAGCCCACCAAGAGGCCTATATTCTGCAGAATAAACATAAGAAATGGATGTGGAGAGCGAACTCTACTCATCTCGGGCATCTAGAGAAAGACGGGGAGATAGAGAAAGAGAGTGAGAAAGAGCTTGAATGAGAAATGTGATTGTTAAAACAGTGAGTATGATCTCAAAAATTAAGAACACCCTTTCAGAATATCGATTATTTTAACATCTGACTTACCATCTCTACCAGTGACAGATAGAGAAATATCCCAGCTGTGACAGTAAAGATCCACTGTTGTACGTCCATTTCTGAGGAGACAACAAGGCCGATGTAGAGCCCTATGAAGGCTGTGAGGGCGCTGACAAAGTTCATAAGCACAGCACGCCTCACTGACAGACCAGAACTCAGCAACACAGCAAAATCACCTGCAGAGAGACAGCATTCCTGCATTCATAAGTAGTGTTAGGGTTGATGATTTTGGATTTTAGTCCTCTAGCCTATGATGCTGGTTCATGATATGTATACTGTATTAGCACCACTGAAATGCATTACAAGTATTCCAGCATAGAATGGGTCTGTATACTTTTTGTCATTCTGTTTTTCTGGCAGTCACAGTGTACATGCACCAGAAAGCAAGTACTTTAAAAAAAAAAAAAAAAAAAAACTTGTATAAGGTATTAAGTGCATTCTGTAGATCAGAAGACCCAGTCACCCCAACACAGTAACAGTCATTTGTCCCTTAAACAAATGGGTGGCTGCCTGGGTCACAGTGTTGGACAGCTCTCATCAGTCTGACTAGGCCCCCAACAAGCGCACTAACAGGTCATCCAGATACGCTATGCTCTGCTCCGTTATCGGGCCTGCCATAACACACATCATCAGCCATTTGAGGGTGGCCAGCGTGTTACATAGCCCAAATGGCGTCACCCGGAATTGCAAGGACCCAGTCCGAGAGTAAACGTCTTCTTCTCTCTGGCCTCTGGATCAAGTGGCACCTGCCAAAAACCATTATGCTGGTACAATGAGCAGAACCATATGGAGTCAGCAATCCTGCCCAATAGGTCTTTGATACGGGAATGCGGATAAGAGCCCAAATTTGTGACAGCATTGAGGCAGCAATAGTCAACACAGAATCACCAACTGCCATCCTTCTTCCTTGCCAGGACCACCAGAGCTGTCTACAAGCCTCTAGATGGGTCAATGACCCCTGCTGCTGCCACACCTTTCAGCTTCTGCTCGGCCACTTGACACTTGGTGATAGGGAGATGGTGTGGCCACAGAAGAATTGGGGCCACATTGCTGGTGTCAATGTGATGCTGCACTAAGTCAGTTTGCGTGAAGTCTTCCTCTCTCACAGCAAAAACAGCTCTAAGGCTCAGGCATGGACTGCCACATTTGCCACATAAATATAAGAATCAACAAGAATCAATCCTAACAAAAATTTGCAATCAGGTTTCTTTAGATGTAAATATTATCAGTTCCAAAAAAAATTCCAAATCCAATTCAAATCTTTTCCATTTGTTACAGGATAAGATCGAATTCATTATTTTTTTCTGCAGTATGTGATCCATCAATTTTTGATAATACTAGCTCGATACCACTTCTTTGGTTTTGGACTGGTGCCACCAAGTCCTTTATTTAACATTGGCTGATGCTACACTCTTAATGGTTGGTGTATGTGTTTGGCACAGGTGCTTTTCCAGAAATTGTTGTAACAATGTATAGTGAGTGTCCAAGCACAGGAAGCCAGCATTAACACATGACCTGAAATTGTACGTCAGTCAAACAGTCAAGGGTCAAAAACCAAGAAGAGTAAACAAGTCTCAGAACATAAGCATCTCCTCACAGAAAACCTATCTACAATTACATATATTTTAAAATCCATTTATGTGGATTGTCCACCATACGAGTCCATGTGCAAGTCATTAATATAAAATATTTGTGTATTAGAACAAGTGCATTGCATTGCAGCAAAAACTGCTGTCCACACTGTGCTGTTATAGAAAATGCTGACCAGTCAGAATCACGAATCAACAGCTCTGTTGTATAATGTAGTTTAACATGTTGTAACAGCATAAAAACATTTTCCTTCAAATCAGAAGTATCTAAAACAACGTAATTTACCTTACATTCATAACAATGTGGCTGTAGTGGAGTGTGATTTCACTCTAAATACATTTATATAGTGTATAATTATATATTTTAACCTTGCATGACGGTTTGATTGCACAAGATCTTTTTTTTCTCTGTTTCACATTTCCAATTTCTTCACGAGAGGACAATTTAGTTGCAGTGTAAGCTGACTGAGTAGTTTATGGTATAAAATATTTATTATGAGAGACATTAAAGCAAGGAATGAAATGTCACTAATAGCTGTTAATTGTGTTCATTTAAAGCTAAATAAATTGAGGTCTATAGATCAAGTTTCACTTCAAAACTCAACTTACCCATTTCATGGGGAATCTCATGGCACAGGATAGCTACTGTTGTTGCCATGCCAGTTTCAACTGAGTTGGAGAAAGCTGCTCCCACCACCAAACCATCTGCAAAATTATGGAGGCTGTCGCCCACTATCACCATTGCAGCCAGCAGTGGAATGCCTCGTTCTGTGGAAGTGGGGAGAACAAAAAGAAATTAGTCTGTAAAGATGATGATGATGATGATGATGATGACAACGACATACAATACACTTACTTTGTTGCTGAGCAGGTTCGATGCTGGGCTCCACTTGTTGTATTTCTGTACCCTCTGTCTCCTCTAAAGTTCTCTGCACATAAATTTAACATGTCCACTTAAACAACATATCCCACAGACATAATGCTTCTCCATAGGAACACATAGTATACACTGACCAGTTGCATGGTAGACACCGATTTTCCTCTCTGGCCTTCTCCATTACAGCTCAACTCTACAGACAAGCCATGTGAGTGACTCTGTGAGAGAAACCACAACACTACATACTCAGATATACATGCATCCTGGAATGTACACTTGTGGGGTTCACAAGTAGTAAAAAGAGGTAGACAGAGCAAACTCTAGTCACTAGATGGCACTGTTTCAAGGATAGAGATTATACAAGCCTACTTGTATACGGTATAATGAAGCTGTATATACTGTATAATAAATACTACCCTTGTAGTATGTGGTATAGAATGCACCATGCCATAATTATCATCTGTTCCTCAGAATTACATTGGTTCATATTTTTGAGTATTTTTATAGTTACTAAAACTTAAACCAGAAATAATGCAGTGAGGCAATGGAGGAAGATTGCCCAGATAGCACTTATATATGGGTACTACTAATGTCTCAGCAATGTTGCATGGAGCGAGTTGAGAACTCTTGCCCTAGTTAATTTTGCATCACTTACATCATACAAGTGGCCAACTGTGGCACAAGACCAAGAAGGTCAATGGGGTGATTACTTGCTCTTGGCAAGAAGAAGAAGAATCCACTGGCAATTTGTGTAGTCTACAGCTTTTACCTTTAACCATGTCATATTGGCTTTCTAACTAGCTGGTTGCTATTTGAAGAGCTTGTGAGCTAATTAGCAGAATTAGGTAATGAGGTTAGATCTTTCATGTAAACACGGATTAGTTGAATGTTTAAAAATTGATCTGATTTATAGGCTGCTATGTGCAATTTCTTTTTGATACACTAGCTGACCAAAAGTGTGTGGAGACCTGACATTCACAGGTGTATGTGAGCCTTCCTCAAACTGTTGCCACAAAAACACACAATTGCCTAGAAAGTCTTTGTATGCTGTAGCTTTAAGATTTCCTCTCACTGGAGCTAAGGGACCCAAACCTGTTTCATCATGACAATGTCCCATGAAGACATATTTCTGCCAATATTTCTGCTATACTTATTGCTGCTATGCTACAAAAGAGTTCACAGTTTACAGTCCATGTTTTGTGTATTTATTGCCCTGTATATTTAATGTTCTGTGTATTTATTGTCCTGCGTATCTATTGTTCTGTTCAGTGTATTTATCCTGGAGAAACGATATTTTTTCCAACGTTTACAACCTATATAGAGGAATGACAATAAAAACACACTTGACTTGACTCCACTGAACAAATTTGTGATGAATTTGAATGACGGCAGTGCACCAGTCCTCCTTACCCGACATCAGTGCCCAACCAAAATCTAGTGGAAAGCTTTCCCAGAATAGTGGAGACTGTTATACTGTAGCAGCAAAGGGGGAACAACCGACTTTATTTAATTACTCTGTGTTTTTTGGGCCTTAATATGGAGAACCCTACATTGTGTTTCCCTATAAGACAGGGTTCCAAGTAGATCCTTTTTGGAAGCTAATAACACCTAAATTGTCAAGGCCCCTGTTTGTTCCCTTTCCCTTGTGTTTATCTATTTTCCTGTTTTTCTCCTTGTGATGCCTGTGTTTTCCTCCCCCGTCTCTTTCTGTTGTGTGTGTGTCTGAGTGTGGCACTCGACTTTGTGCCTCTTCCTAATTGATCAGCAAACGCACATGCTTTCCATCTGCTTATCAGTCTGCAACACATATAAACCCTGGTTCTTTAGTCACTCATTGCCAGATCGTTTTGTATACCAGTGTGGTATCAACATTAAGGCCTCTTTCAAGTTTATGCTCTGCTTCCTTGTTCTTGTTTCTTATGTAACCCTGTTTCCCTGCGCTCCAGGTCCACATCTGCCTACTTGCCTGCCTGCACTCTGCTACACCCAGTCCTGTGTCACCTCCCTTGTGGCTCTCAGAGTGTCCATCCCTTATGCCACTGACTTGAGTTTGAGTCCTGGCCTCCACAGGTGGACCGAGCCACTCTCCTTCCCCACACATCTCATTATCCTTTAATAAAACCTGTAGAGCCTTCTGTCCTTGAGTCTGTGTTCTGCTTCTAGGTCCAAACTTTCTTAGGCTATATCATAAATATACAATAAACCCATAAATAACCCCTTTCCCACAAAGGAGAAATGACAGGGAGAAGAGTGATTTTGAAAATAGTTTTGAAACCGTGGATTTTTGGAAGAACTTACATGCCCTTGTGATGACATTACAAATGAGAAGATTCTCTCAATAAGAAAAAAGCCATAGATCCCAGCGATTATGCCCATGATCTTCCACAGGTATTCTTTTTGTTCCATAAGGTTAGAGTCATCATGCTGGCTGTCATCATGAAGGCCAAGGATCTCCAATTTTGTTGGAAAATATGGACAAAAATATGTGAATAGTAATAACAGCAGTGTAAGGGCCAGCCATGACATAATTACAAAGCTTTACATCAAACTTTTATTGCTAGCTTCTCAGCCCTGTTTATGAATCCTGAATAACACACAGAGTGGCTAGCAGCATTTTTATTAATATATTCAGAAATTAGTTGTTAGATTTTGTGTGTTTTCATAAGTAACAATATTAGAGTAAGAATTACTATTATATACAGTCAGGTCCGGGAGTTTTTGTGACTTTGCCTTTATACACCACCACAATTGATTTTGAAATATTTGAAATAATCAAGATGTGATCAAAGTGTAGACTTTCAGTTTTATTTTAAGAGGTTCCACAAAAATATGGCATTTACCACTTAGGAATTACAGCCATTTTAAGCAAAGTACTTCCATTTTCAAGGGCTCAAATGTATTTGGACAATTGACTAACAAGACGTTACTTGACCAGGTGTGGTCCATTCCTTCGTTACTTCAAGACAAATGAAGCAGATAAAAGGTCTGGTGTTGATATCAGGTATTGAGTTGGCATTTGGCAGCTGTTCG
>CM074948.1:17874922-17922142 GCA_037577455.1 Pangasius macronema | reverse complement strand
TTATGGTTATATTTACAATTATGTCACTTTGTCCAAATACCCTTGAGCCCCTGAAAATGGAGGTACTTTGCTGAAAATGGCGGCAATTCCTAAACAGTAAATGCCATATTTTTGTGGAACCTCTTAAAATAAAGCTGAACGTCTACACTTCAATCACATCTTGATTGTTTTATTTCAAATCCATTGTGGTGGTGTATAAAGGCAAAATCGCAACAACTCTGTCATTGTCCAAATACTTCCCGACCTGACTGTAGATTATTAAAAGTCATATTTTTAACTCTTGTTTTTTTCCCCAGTGACACCTGAATTACATACAGATCATAGAGTTTTTGACACACACACCGAGAATACTAATGTACTGAAAACATTTTGGTTAGGTAGTATAGTTTTAGGGAGTCAAGTAAATATGTACTGTTCTATATAAGTTTACAATCTAGAGTTAGGTTGGCTACCTCTGGTATCAGATGGAGCAGTGCGTCTCCTGACAGTGTGCCCACAGCAAGCCCAACAAACAGCTGCAGGATGAGATTGTAAGTCTTCTGACAGGAGCTAAAGAAGATCAGGCAAATCCCCAACATTGAACCCACCGTGATCAGCAGCACTGCAATTGAACTGTAGCCATACTCTGTTGAAGAGAGATATAGAGATATACATTTTGTTTATTACAACTTTTTTTTTTTATTTTTAAAATCCGTAACATCCAAAACATTTGGTTTCTTAAAATTATCCTCTCTTGTTAATACTCGGTGTTGTTCAGATAGCATGATAATTTGTTTACCTTGTCTTATAACTGAAATTTTAAAGGAGGAAATCTCGTTCACAGTAAAAAAACAAGTTAAATCATCAAATCTGTTTTGTACAGTGTATATTTTGAGTGTAAACGTTTGAATGCCCTTGAAGAAACGTAGTATTTTAATTCAGGAGATATTTACCATATTAGGTTTCACAGATTCATTATTAAAAAATATTGAAAATAATCAAGTCATGTAGGTTAATATATTCAGTAAATAGTAAAATAGTGGAAAGAAATAGTTTATCTTTTCAAACATTTAGATTTCTTTTTCTCTGTGTGATCTCCATTTCTAAAAATTCTCTATTAACTTATATTAGAGATTAGAGATTATTATATGCCTGGCTTTTGCCTTTAATACTGCCTCTAAACCTTTCCATGTTCTGAACAGCTTTTAGATCCTTTCAGTGATAAGATTTGCCCACCAATTCTTTCTGACGTCCTAGGATCTCTCTTATAACTCTTAAAAGTCTTATATGTCCTGTCTACTTCAAATCAGGTTTGGAAATCAAGATGTCTAAATTTGGCCTTCTTTTATTTATTTGTTTGGTTGTTTGTTTACTTATTTTTCCACGTTTTAATTTGCTGTCTTGTTGCAAAATACAGCTACATTTCATTTTAACTTCTTGGAATTCTTTTTTTCCCCAAATAAATGTAAAATAGAGTTACGTTTTCATTTTTTTCAAGTAGCAATATGGGATGCAAGCTTTTAAATGAAGTATTAAAGGTTTCAGTGGAAGTTATGCGCTACAAGTACCCTACAATAATTATCATAGATCCTTCAGAATAGAAATACTTAAATTTCATTACACAGAAGCTGAAATACAGACTCAAAGTAATACGTTAGTAATAAGTAATGAGTCTTACTCTCAATGTCACTTGGTGTTGATTTCCTAGCTATTGATTGTGCCCCCAATGTCCGTAGTGGGTCGTCGACGACTTACTAACGTCCTGTCTACAAAGACTTCACTAGAGACCTCTAACCACTGAAAGGATCAAGGACAAAGATGTCCAGCAGCTGGCTAGCTGAAAAGCACATCTATATGAGGATATAAAATTTGAGATTCAAAAAAACACTCTACGTGTCTACACAATCAGCTCGCAACTATGCAGCAAACCTGCATTCGCCATGTTGAGCTTGTTGACTTATTCACTTGTATTAAACATCTTAAAATCTTACTGTCATCTCAAATGACAGTACCTGTGTCCAGTCTCTGGTTCCTCTTAGTAATTCCTGATTATATGTGTTGGGGGATGGTTCTGTTTTGCGCCTCATTCTCCTGCCTTGTGATTTGGTAGAGGCAGCTCCACCAACACCAAGTTGGTGTAATAGCTGTTGCAGATCTGAATAAACAATAAGTAACATCTTTCCTATAGGCATATACACACAGTGTTTCTGTATGTGTGAACTTGTGTTTGTAATTACCCATGACATGGATATCTCTGGTTCGGTTGAGAGACTGGAAGATGTAATCAGTGAAGAAAGCAGGCGAGGGAAGGTTTCGTCTCCTTACACAATGGCCCTGGCGCAAGTGATTGACAATAGCCACAGCCAATAGAGGTACAGAGGATGATTCAACACCTCTGCTGTCAGTCACACCCACTTCCTCCATCAGCTGTGCAGCATCAATACACTGACAGCACAAATATACATGCAAGTATTGAAACATCTTTGTAGATTGTAGTGCTCAGACCGATACAAAAGAATATGCCATCATTTTATCACCTGTATTACTGTATATATATTACTGTGGACAAGAATTAGAAATTGTTTCTTATACTGATTTTTAAAAAAAAGCCTGTTTTCTTGAAATTCACATGTTTGTATTTGGGTGTCACAGACAGTTAAAATGTAAGACAAGTAACCTGTGTGTGTTTTGAGGCAGGTCTTTCTTCTGGTTGGTAGTGTTGGTTAATAAGTTGCAAGATGCTCTCTGTTTCATTGACTGAGAGGAAATCTCCATCTTCCGATGAGTGGAGTGAAGTCAGAGCGCGAAGACAGTATGAGAAATCATGATATAAGGGTGATAAGAAGGAGGAGGGTGACAAAGATGAGGCATTGGAGGAACAAATCTGTCTCATGTTGATGATATAATAGAGGAGCATGGTGGATATCTTAAGGTAGGTGTCTTCACTGATGTAGTCATTCCCATCATCTTCCAGTGCTGACGTTAACCAGGCTTGAGGAAAAGACTAATAAGAAGCATAAGAAACATAACCTGTTAAATGGGCTTCATCACTGCAACAATTGTGCATATTAATTGACAAATAGAGAGATTAGTCTGCTTATAAGGCAGGCTGAACTATCTTAAATTTAATGTTGTTTCACCTGTGTAAAAAGTACAAATACCTGATGGATTTTCTCAACAATGTTATATGCTGTGTGTATTGTATACCCAAGTTTGTTTAAGATAAGCAAGAGGTTCTCTCTTAAAGGGAACTTTTTAGAAAAACAAGAGAGGCCACTTTTACTTTCTTTTCCCTCCCTCCCTCTCTCTCTCTCTCTCTCACACACACACACACACACACACACACACACACACACACACACACAAGCACTCAAAGACCTCTTTGAGTCTGTCTGAAAACATGTCATTAAGCAGCTCTTTGTATTTAGGGGACAGGCTTTGTATTTCCTAATCACACACATACAAACACACTAACACAGAATAAGCCACTTCAGTTGTCATACTCTGTACATTCCCATGAATTCCTTTTCTTATTAGAGAAACAGCAAAGTCCAAAAGTGACATGCATGGACAGATTCTTGGAAAAGAAAAGGTTCCTGTTGACATTAAGTTTAAAGCTGCAATGAGGAAAGCTCTGTTCACATCCCACTTAACAACCTCTTGCTTTGGCTTAGCAGATCTAGTGAGAGTCTAAGGAGATGGCTGTAACCAATGAGGAAATTAAAGAAATAAACAATAATGGGGCATAATTCAAAGTACATGGAAAAGAATACGGGAAAAAATAACAACATAAGTAAAAAAATATATATTTTAAATCATTTAGAGCCTGGCCTGTTTGCTGTTGTTTGGTGCTTATGAGAGTTCTGTTATTAGAAGGGGATCCTCGATAATTCTTATGTCAGAGTATTGGTAGATTTTGATTGGTTTTGATTGGCAATTTTATTTTATCACATCATGAAAACAAATGTTCACCTTTTTTACTTTAAACAATGTTTAAAAACACAGAATGCATTTCCTCTCTCAACAGGTTTGAATTAATGTGCAGTTTTGTTACTATAGTGAATTAAATGAACTGTTTTTTGTGTGTTTTAGCCATGCACACCCTTGTTCAATCTAAGCACTAGATTTATTAACCTTGAGATGAGCTGGAAGTGGTCTTAGATTCATTTTTGGAATTTGAGGTGGATTGGTTAGACCTCTTCTTCATACCTTCTTACAGAGCTGCTGGTTTTCTGGACACTGGACAATCCTGAAGAGCTCACTGACCAAAGAACCCACATCTTCCCTTCGCAAGGCTTCCTGACTTTTTGCCACTGGTATCCAGTTACTCAGGCCATTGAGAAGGCCCAGCACAGGCCATAATCTGTACAAACTGCACATCGCAACTAACACACACCTGCATGTGCACACGATCACAGTAACTGAGACCTGCACAGGACACAGGGAAATCAGAAAGAGAAAAGAAGCACAAACTATAAGGGTTTCCGTTATAGACCAAAAACCGTGATGAAGTGCAAGGCATTGAGATGAAATCAAGAGAAGCTGTAGCATGTGAATAGCACAGGGGTTGGGGGGGAGTACGCTGAGAGGGCACTGTTTTTTTTTTTTTTTTTAATGAATCGTAATTAAGGGGCTTTTCAAAGAATCTTTGTAGCAGGAGGCCAGAAAAAGGCCCCATTAATGAGCTTCCTCAAGCATTTATACTGACTCCTATTCTGCCCAAAAAGCATTTCTGAACAAACAGGAGAAAAACAGAAACTTGGAAAAGCTGAAAGAGCTTGGGTTTTGTGTTAAATTAAGAACATAGACAGAAAATAGTAAGTTCTTTGCTAATACTATAGAACAGGACAAGATCTGTTTACATGTATGCTAATGTTCTCACACACAGTATCTAAGCCAGTGCCTAAAAACTGACAACACAAATCCTGAAACATGCACACACAAACTCTACCCATGCATCAGCTATACACAGAATCAAAATGCTCTCCATAACTCACAACATTGACTACACACTATACTGACTATTATGCTACACCAATACCAGCAACACCAAAAACAACAACTCACTCCAAGACTATAAAGTCTAAACAATTTATTTTTAGTCATGCTCTTTAAAATCTCAACTTTAATTATGAAATTACTGGCCTTGCTTTTCTTTCCAGTCCACTGCGTAGCTGACGAAAAGAATATATTCCTTCTCCAAGGTTCAGAAAGCTGGGAGAAATCTATGGCATGAATTCCAGAGCACGGGTAAATGCTTTAATGAGCAAATATGCTAGGGGATTAGCAGCCTCTGGTTCAGGCTCTTAGGTCAGTGGTTACTATGGCAGTATGAGCCTCATTTTAGAAATGATTGTGGGGATCATGTAGGTTGTATGGGAGTCAGAGAGAGAGAGAGCGACAGAGTGAGAGATATAGGGAAACAAATAGAGAAACCCAGAGAGAGAGAGAGAGAGAGAGAGAGAGAGAGAGAGAGAGAGAGAGAGAGAGAGCAGCACTTCATTATATATTCTATAGCTGAACACTGACTCAAACTCATCAATGTTATATCAGGTAAGTACTTTACATTTCATAAAGATGAACAAACACATCTATAATATTTTTAACAACAAACATAGATTCATGCTTCATTCCTTTTTAGTTCTTTAAACATTTATTTACAATAGAAAGTGTAAAATAATAAACAGCAATGTCAATAAAGCACAGCTCTGAGAATAAAAATCTGGTGGTATACACTCTGTGAACATTTACATTGTCCTATATTAACTTGAACATTTTCAGGATTTTTCTTTCGTGATATTCTACATCTATTCGTTGTGCACTAAAGTAGTGGAGTACAAATCGTCTCATGAGATGATTTATATGAGCAGACATCTTCCTACAACCAAGCAGATTGGAGATGTACAAAATTCGTCTATACATCACACGTCACAAAAACATATTTTTTCTTTTGTGTAATTAACATAGAAATGTATTGTCACACTCTGTGTGTGTGTGTGTGTGTGTGTGTGTGTGTGTGTATGCGTTATGCATGTTCATTTTGTTCCATGTTGGTAACTAGTCCCTTGGTGTCTACAGTAGTGACAGATCGTGCAGGGTTGTTAAAGTAGAGTGTGTTATCAAATGTACACTCCCCGACTACTGGGATAGTTGGTCTTTTATAGAAGAGGAAGGCAGCTAGTCCTGCTACAGCAATTATCACCAACACAACTGCTACAGCGATACCAGTGTAGCCATGAGAGGCTTCTTCCACATGTGGTTCTGTG
Organism: Pangasius macronema; assembly: GCA_037577455.1. Lineage (NCBI taxonomy): Eukaryota > Metazoa > Chordata > Actinopteri > Siluriformes > Pangasiidae > Pangasius > Pangasius macronema. Next base: position 17,915,897 of record CM074948.1, on the reverse strand, counting down.
GGGCAAAATGAATAATTAGGAGCATTGAAAAACTGTTCTAAATAAAACTCATAACACAAAATGATTTCATAGAATCAGAGTTCCCTGTTTCATCTGCAAGTTTATTTAGCCTTGAAAAGGCTTTTTCAGATCAATGTTAATGTTAGAAATGAAGCAGCTGATTTAGAGTAAATGAACTTTTGTACTCACGAATTGCCGGCTGTTTCTCAGTTGGTGGTATAACTAAAAGAGGATGAGTATATGAGATGAAATTTCACAACCAGTTTAAGATACAATATGCTGTAAAAATATTAAAAAAGACTTTTCTTTTTTGAGTTTTCTATAGGGCACCAGTTTTAGACTGATGATTGATCAATACTGTACGTGTGCATGTGCATGTGTGTGTGAGTGTGTATGTGTATGGCTTACTTTTGGGGGTTTTGCAGATATAGGCTCTGTACGCACTGCAGTGAGAGTTTATCCACAAGCCGCTTTCTGATTTAGCCTCCACACAGTCGCCTTGAGTGCCGGGTGACCGTGGTGCCCAATTAGTGTAGTCCACCACAGTGTTATCAATCCACAGCCACTCACCTGATAGATAAACACATACACACAGTTGCTAGTTACATAGAGGCCCCTTTGGCTGTATCTAATTTGATATTGAAGCTACTCTGAATGGCACGGTTTTAATATAAGTTGGTTTTAAACCTGTGTAGCTGCGGTGGATGCCAATCCAGAAAGATTTAGCTTCATCGTGAAGAATCTCAATATTCTGGCGGATGAAGTTGGACTCCAGTGCATCCTCCACACTCACCAATGATGCACCTGTGCACAGAGGTGGATCACTGTTAGCTAATGCTTTACCAATAAGCAGATGTTTGTAACAGGCTACTTTCATTGTCCTTACTTTAGTACCATAATTAACAGTGTACTTGTTGTTGCTTTACCATTGTCTGTTATATCCCCTACAGGCTGTATGCTTAGTATGATGGGAGACAGAATTAACCAGAAATTTTAGGTGTATTAATTAAAGTTTCATACTGAAACCCATAGTCTCACTCCAGTATAATACGATAACAATATGGTTCCAAATTGTACACTAAAGCTAAATATACAAAGCCTGGAATTCAAAAAATACAGAAGCACTGAAAAAAATATGATTTGAGCAAGAGGTGTTCCTTGGACATATTGGGGTTTTTCCAGTATATAGATAGCATAATCTTTTAAAAATAGGCGATATATGTACAAAACTGAAACATATGAAATATATATGTGCCTACCCATTCTCATACACTCCACTGAAGCATGGGCCCAGTTCTCATTCCTTGATGCTATAAAAACATAACAGTGTCCTTTGAAAGGAATCCAAACCTTGGATTTCTTTGGTAGACCCGTCACAGGACCCTCGACTCCCCCTAGTCACCCGCGCTATAGACGTATCATCTTTTTTCTTTATTCGACAATTCATATACATTTATTTTTAAACAGTAAGTAATAAGTCAATAATCTGAAGGACTCCAAAAGTTATAACTCGAGTTAGTTGAGTTAGTGTAGTTCAGAAAGTTATAATTCAATCCAAGCGTGAGTGCCACACGCAGTGTTTTCAGAACATCTCGGTGTGCTGATATGCTTATAACTTAATCTTAACTTAGTCTTAAACTTAATCTTTGTTAACCACTTTATCCTGTTTTCTTACGTTACGACCTAGACCTTGTATAAAATTTATTTCCACGTTCTGTCTGTTGTCTCCGACAAAGTGTCTAATGTGCCAATGGCTTGTTGTTGCTACGTTTTCTCAAAGGTACAAACACAACAGCATTTAGAAGTATCCAACCTGTGGAAATGTCAAAAAATACACATCTGGCTTCATACACCCATAAACATGTGGTGTTTTTCTATGGCCAAGGACCTTCTTCCGCTGATTTCACTCAAAGAGCTTAGTACTGCAGTGATAATCAAAAGTCTTAATCACAGGTGAAATCTCTGCAGGTATAATGAGCACTAGGACCTACCTGGTGAGCGTTTGCAGACAGAGTAGTAGCTTTTGCTGCATTCTGATGTTTTCCATGTTCCATCTGTGTCAATGAACACACAGGCCTGGTTTCTCAGTGGCTCACCTGCAGCCCATTTAGTGTAGCGCAGTAACCAGTTATCCATCCAGCGGTATCGTCCATTGGTCTACAAGAAACAGTAAAGAAGATACTCACATGGGGAGGGGTATGTGTGAGAAACCAAGACAGGATGGTATCTCTAAGAACCACTTACTAGCTCATTTTCCCATTTTCCCATCATTCTCTAGACCCATGGTTTGCCACCAGGCATCCATGAAGCATAGTCAGGTACATGGTACAGTGGTGGAAATCACAAACCACCATTATCAATTTATTATGATTTAAAAAACATCAAACATCTCAAAAACAAAGTTCAGGAAAGAAACCCTCTGTGGCCCCAAAAATAGCACAAACATTGTTGTACAGATTTAAATAATAAGCCTAATATTTGAATATTTGGATTATGTTTATAAAGTAAATCTGTACTGAGGGAGTCCATGGATAATTGTTTTGCAGATAAAAGGGTCCCTGGTTTCAAAATGTTTGAGAACACCTACTCTGGCTTACTCTTTATAGAAGAAAAAAGTATGTAATAAAGTCAGAGTTTCATTTGAGTTTCATTTCATTTCACTTTTCATTCTATTTTTGGAAAATCCTGGATCACAGTAAACTTCGAATTTTTATTCAATTACATTTTAATTGTTGTCTTATGGATATGGGGAGCATTGGCCATGGATTCACTTTAGTGTATTCATGACATCATTGTAAGGAACATCTGTCTATATCTCCTGCAACTGCTTCTCTTTTCAGTGTGTCTTTACAAACTGTTTGGTGTGCTTACCACATTGCTGTTTAGACCAATCCACACAGGCTCTTTCAGTCTGCCAGTCTTGAGGGTGATTAACGCCTGGGTCACAGAGTCTAACACACTAGCTAAGTCAGCATCGTCTGCTTTGCACTGCCTCCTTGCCTCATCCCAGCTCATCTTCTCAGTTTGTATCTTATATGAATTATTTCCCAGTTTAAAATATGACGCTGTTGACACTGTTGTCGCTGGAACTTGGATCTGAGAATCTGGGGCAGATTAAACACACATTCCTAAAAAAGGTCTAATGAAATTGACAATAATGTTGAATTGACACACACTGATTTCCGAAAGTTCACTGTTACTGTAATAGTTCCACTCACCAATACTTCTCTTGCAGACATAACCTCGTTTCTCTTCACAGTCCTCAACCTTCCACATGCCAGTAATCCTGTCTGGTGCCTTCACCATAATGACACAGTCAAACTGCAGAGATGATGATTATGGAATTATATAATATCCACAGAAAAGCAATTTTTGTCAGCATATAACAATACATTGCCAAATAACACATATGTTGCAATCAGATTAAAAAAGGTAGTTAAACAGTGGCAAAAAAATATCAAAAAGTGACAAAGGATCTCCAACAGACCATGGCCTNTCAAGTGTGAAAAATGCCTTAGAAATCAGGGCCATATTTACAAAGAAGTTTAAAGGTGCAAAAACTTAGAGGTAGTCCAGAGGACTTAGCAGAGTCAAGAGCCTCTTAAATAACAGGTACATCACAGGTTTTTATTAATGTGCTCATTCTAACAAATTATCTTTATATAGTAAGAACTCATTTGCTGGGAATTGTACAGCAGACGCTTTATATAATCTAAGAATAATAATAAATAGATTAAAATGCACTCTTAGTTAACAAAGTACATGTACTCTATATGGCACAAATCAAGACATCACACCCCTATGTGCTTTTTGAGCTTCCCATTTCAGATTTAGTCCCCCTTTGCTGTTATATTAACCTCCACTCTTCTGGAAAGGCTTTCCACTAGATTTTGGAACATGTTTGTGGGGATTTGTGCTCATTCAACCACAAGAGCATTAGAGAGGTTGGGCAGTGATGTTGGGAGAGGAGGCCTGGTGCACAGTTGGCATTAAAGTACATCCAAATGGTTCTGTGGGGTTGAGGTCAGGGTTCTGTGTAGGTTGCTCATGTTCTTCCACTTCAACCTTGGCAAACCATGCCTCCATGCTTTGTGCACAGGGGTATTGTCATGCTGGAACATGGCTGTGGCCATTGTTTCAGGTGAAGTGAAGTTGTAATGCTACAGCATGCAAAGGCATTTTAGACAAGTGTGTGCTGCCAATTTTGTGGCAACAGTTTGGGGAAGAACCACATGCAGATGTGACAGTCACGTGTCCACAAACCTTTGGCCATGTAGTGTAAAATGTATAATACATTAACATATAATACCATACAGTCATTGATATGGTGAAGCTTTCATTAAGTAGACATTTATTTAACATTTCTGGAAATATTAGTGCTTTGTAACAGTCAGTATGTTTTCCACCATGCGAAAGTCTTCAGGAAAGAGGATGCTGTGCTTCGTGAGATGTGTTCGGATTGCTTAAATGATAATGACTTTTGCTTCTGCTTCTGCTTCTTTGCTTCTTCTTCTGCTTCTTCTTCTTCTTCTTCTTCTTCTTCTTCTTCTTCTTCTTCGAATTTAGTGGTTTTAGGTTTAGCAAGCATTTGGATAGAATTTTCATGATTTTTGTTACAGACCTCATGCAGGATTTTACACACTGTTATTAAAGCTGTGGTTAATGTAAACTAAGAAACTCCTGACTCAAAGGAGCTACTCAAAAAAATCTGGCAAAAATGTACATATGTGCATACATAGGATTTGTCAAGATTAAGATTCAAATTTATTGTCATTGTGCAGAGTACAAGCACAGAGCCACTGAAATGCAGTTTTTGCATATCTCAGCTTGCTAGGAAGCTGGGGTCAGCCATAATACGGCACCCCTGGAGCAGTTGTGGTTAAGGGCCTTCTCAAGTCCTTGACTTTCCAACCAGTAACCCAGAGCCTTAACCATTCAGCCACCACTGACACCACTATGGAAACGTGTTATATAGAACAAGAAAAGAAAACATAGACGAAAGTGGGTAACCATCATAAGGTTAATTCTGTTCAAGATAAATGTCTCCATTTTCAAGCTTTATGTCACTTTAATGACTTGATCCTTGAAAGGTGGAAAAGGATGGTTTGATGGTTTAACAGTTTCCTGTGGTAGCATCATAAGGTAACGTTCCAGGAATCAGGAAAGAAAAGGGAGAATTTTTCATATGAATAATTATACCATGATCTAGATTTTTGTACTGAATGACCCCTTTTTTCGAATCGTTTTTGTAGTCTTTTTACAAGTGAAGTAACTTTGAACTAATTTTTTCCTTTAACTTAAACATAACCAGAATAATTCCCCAGTGGAATAAAGAGTGGTTGACATCAACTGCCAACTGCAGTCAAAGACTGAAAGTCAAGCACAATTATGGCAGACCTACCCTGGTTTCTCCTGGAAAGTCATAGTCCCACCTTGAGAAGAGATCCTGTATTTAAAAGAGTAAGATTTTATAACAGATTTATATTTTTAAGAATCCAGTAGTATATAATAGATGACTATACGTATGACACAAGAGAAGATATCCAACAGTAAGAACGTGACCACACATAAAGTCAAAAGTGTGCTTTTGTCAAACACAAGACAAGGAAATTCCTTTTTTTTAATTAGCAAATGGAATTAGCAAATTAGCAAATAGTTCCAGGACTCAAGTCCAACATGCCAGGTCAAGATGCCAGGTCCAACATGCCAGGTATCTTGCAGCATTAGTGAGAATGTTCCACTGAGTGTTTTAACACTCTGGCTTTAAATGACAAAGTTAGGAATCTAGATGAAGACCCAAAGACCCAAAGGCGCAAGTGGTTTCCAAGTGTATTGTACAAGTAGACCACATACAGAAAAAAATAGTTGAAAGGTTTTCTACAGAAAGAAAATATTAGGCAGCTAATTTCATTTTATTTTATCTTAAACCCCAAAATGGCCATACCCAGAACACTGATCAAAAGACCATATGATATAAATACTAGTCTTCCAAGGGCCAAAAACATGTTCTTGCACTTGTTGTGTTGTCTCTGGTTTAGAAACATACACTAAAAATATGACAAAGACTGGACATCACAAATGTACAAAACCTGAAATTCCAGCAGTAAGTTTACAAGCTCACTCTGTTAAGCGCCATTGCCCTCCAGGCCAGTCTCACCATTTTACATGATGATTCCTCTTCTCAGGAAATTTGAAGAAAACATGCAGAACCAAGAGCAAAAGTGAAATCTAATGGATTTGATGCTACTTTCTATTGTGGTTCCAGAAACCCAACTTCTTTCAAATGCTCACTGGCAGAAATGACAAAGAGACTTCCAGCACTGAACAAGGAATATCTGTTGCAAGCAATGGAAGTCAGCAACCTTGAACTGCGAGGTAGGATCATACAACATGGACAGAAGAAGTAGGCAAAATGTTTTGTTTACATATGGACAGTTTCTATTGAACTACATTGCAATCACACTTAAGGAATCTGTGTAGCTGAAGATCTGCATGATCCCCCAATGCCACACATCCTGAAATGTTGTGCTTCAATCTTATCACCAAGAAGACAAAGTTGCTAGACTGGAACAACTTTAAGGCCTTGAGCCTTAGCTTAGCATGTAAAGTTACGTAAAGAAGAGCATTGCTTTCACTAAGTAATTCATAATTAACAAGTGTGTGATTAGGCAAAGTGATTATGTGTATATATTAGAGAAACAATTATGTGTATATAACAGAGAAAGGGCACTTGCATCTACTCCATATGCTCTGCGTCCATCTGGAACTGACACTGGATAACCTTTGGCCCAGTTGGTGAATTTGACACCTTTCCCATCTGTCCAAAGGAAGCGCATTTCCCAGTTGATATCATTCAAGCCAATCCACATGTCATCACGTGCATTGAGCATCATAGTGGTGAGAAATGCTGAGAAGAAAGAGAGAAGTTAAACCAGGCTTAGGGTTCAATTTTTGAGCACAATTTTATTTTACTATTACAAAGGTTATGAAAGACAATTGTAGAGGTGAAACGTTCAGGAAATATTTTGCATTCTAGTTTAAATAGTACCTTGCTCTGCTTGACTCAGAATGGACACTAAGTTGCCTCCTTGAGAGATGCAGTGTATTCGAGCATCATGCCACGTTTTCTCTTCGCTGCTATCTTTCCCTACAAATTTATAACACTGGGGAGAAATTTAAATTAAGTCAGATGATAAATTAAGTCAATGTTTCGTTATTTCAGTGACATTGGGACTCATTAAGCAATCTTTTAGTAAAATTGTGTGTAAATGTTTTTCGTGTAAGCCAAACCAAACTTTTGAGCGGTAAACCAAACCAAAATTTTCAGCAGTATGTTACAAAAGTCTTGGAAATGCTGATTTTCTTCGTATTCGTGTGCATATGTTGATAAATGCCAGTCACCCATAAATTACCAGAGGTGTGCCAAATTACAGAAAATATTAATTATATGTGAATTAAGTGAGGTGAAAAGAAAATGGTTTGCCATGAAAACCAAAGAAAAATATGTATCTACTGAATCCAGGTGATCATGGACACCAAGTACATCACAGGGAAGCAGGGGAACCACTTTCTTTTAATCAAAGCCAAATGTCTTGGTGACATCTTGGCCAGAACATGCAAATGCACCCTCCCGATGGCGTATTGAAAAAGCAGGAAGTGTCATAGAAAGGCCAATGATGGCACACTAAGAAGTATATGGCACAAGTTCATTACAGATCATGTATCTGTCACCAAGTGCTGGTCCTAAGTTTTACACAAATAATAATACACTCACACACCTCTCGGGCCCATCCTCCTTTTATACAGTGGCATTCTTAATTGAATAACTGGTCTTGTTTGTTTTATTTACATTTTTTTCCCTTGCTTTCCTTAGTTTTGCTTTATTTATTTTTCACAAAACAATTATTAAATTTGTGTGTGTAATTAAATACATAAGCTTTTTAACTTTGAGAGTGTAATCCATATATAGTGCAGTAACTGTATACTGTTTGAAGCCAATCAATCAAGGTTTACATTAGTTAGTCTTCTTATGTATACATTTACACACACTCAGGAGCACAGGTAGAATGCAGTTTTTTTGTTTGTTTGTTTTTTTTTTCAAAATTATAGCATTTTCATGAATATCAAAATTCTTGTGCAAATGCTCCTATGAACCATTTTATGAATTAATTTACTCTTATCCAAATTGATAAATGAAGCCCACTGTCTGATGTAGGCAGCCATGGAGGGTGGAATGTTTAGAATATTCATTAGTTTATATCTTTGCAGCACAATTGTTTTGGTCAAGGTAAATTCACTCACTTTTCCCTGAAAAGCTGTCCAGTCTGAACTACAGCCCCCCTTTGGTGCAGTGGTAGGAGCCGCTGTGCTGCTGACAAAGTTAACTCTTCTTTTACAGATAGAGGGTAATTGTACTCCACAATTGATATCATTCCAAAATCCTGAGGAAGAGATGATTTCAGGCATCCCCAAAATTTATTGACAACAACCAGATTATTCAGATTAAAATAGATGAGGTCGTCTTACCCATACTCCTGTATATGGCAACACAGTTTTCATCATTGTTGGCAAAGTTTGGTTCATTTTGGTTCCATGCTGTATAGACAACTGGGGAACCATCCACCCAACTGTAAGTATAAGATAATGTTAATACAACTGATGGAAAAATACACCTACCAAAGGAGTTTCTGAACTTTTCCTTCTGTAACCACTTTGTTAATGTTACCTAAAAGATTTATCCAGTCCCACTGTCATTCCAATGTAATACTGGTCCTCTGTGCCTCTTGAAATCTGTATGAGCGAATTCATAAAACATGAATAGCTTCAAAATTGGCATTATCAGAACAGAACAGAGGTACTGGGTTGGGTCCTTTACCTGTTTATATATAAACTTCCTCTCACTTTGACCGGTAATGACAATAAGGTCAGAATGGTTCTTCTTACAGTATGCCCGAGCATCTTCCATATCCAGACGCTCGTTATTAATGTAGTACTGACTACCATTGAACTGGATCCAGCCATCATCTGTAATGTTAACCTCTGCTGTGGAGCGTAAAAGACACACCAAAAGAACACCAGTTTGTAGAAATTATAATTTGCTTCAAGGTTTAATCTATTTTACTATGATCAACACATGATGACTAATCAATATTTTAGCAAACTAATTTAAAGGTGGTCAAAATTAATAAATTAAGTGAAATGATACCTTGGGGCGAGCCTGTAGGTATAGGTTTTGGAGTTGTACCTGTTGTAAGGGTCAGAGATTTGAACATTTGTACTTACTACAGAATGATCACAGTAGAACAATCGTTTGTTGTTAATGTGGTGGACCATATACACTACAATGGTTGTGGTGTGTGTGTGTGTTTTGTGTTGGCTTTACTACCTACCCAGTCGTATCTGACAAATCCAATCATTATAGGCTTCACAGTCCCTATCATTCCACCTATGACCATAGTAGAAGCTGGATTCTGCACAAAGCTCATTAGAATTGTAATTATTGGGCTCCCCATAGCCCCAGTTCTCATAGTTTGACTAACATACAGGAACACACACACAATGGAGGAAAATTAACACACATATCATGGGCTTAATATACAACTTGTAAAAGCCTGCACATGCAATATGACTATGTTGGTCTAAATTGCCATCCCAATAAAATGGGTAACTACTATTCATTAAAAAATAAAATATATAATATTACAAAGAATACATATAATTACCCATAATAAACTAGTGCAGGCAGAGAATCATTGTAATCAATGACTGTTGTACTTATTTCAACAAACCCCCCGATTCAGATTCCATTTTATACTAAACCATTTACAGTTTGCAGTATTTTCAACATGGCATCTAGTTTAAAAAAACAACTTAAGCAATGAATAGGATCATACAAAAATGGACAGCAAAAATAAAATGAACTCACTGAACTTCCATCCGACCATGCAAATCCAGCATTATCATCCAGAATGTTAAAGCCAATCCATGCTGGATCATTTCCCCCACCATACCTTTTAGAGGACAGTAAATAATATATATACTAAATAATGAACTGATTAATATACTAATTAATATTCTACACTGCATCAATTTCTTACAAAAAAAATCCTGTTAAGTTACAAAAATTATCTAACTGCAAACTTCTAATGTAGAAAACATACTTACGGTAAATTTTTGGTTTCAGTTTCAGAGTGAAAGCTAGCAAGATCACCACCAATGGCTTTGCAAAAATCACGTGCCTCAAACCATGTTTTCTTTTTCTCTTTTGCATTTCTAAATACCTAAGAAGGTAGGAAAAAGCACAAGACGTATGCTGCATGAGAATGTGTATCACTCCATTGTATGGAGGATTATATCCACAAGGCAAATTTTCATAACTGAAAGCGTACTTTGATGTGGTCATACTGGTGTCTTTTTGTGTGTGCAGTGACTGTACCTGAATGCAATTGGCAGGGTCTTTTTTTATCCATTTGGAGGGGCAACTGAGAGGTTGTGTCAGAGGAGGCTCTCTGGTTGTAGTAACACCCTCTGCTATTTTCTTACAGATGTACTTCTCTTTACTGTCACAGGGGATTACATCCCATAATCCTGCTGAGGTCCCAGTTCGCATGGCAACACAGCCCTGGCGCCTATCTGAATGTCAGGTAGACAATAAAGTCAACATTATGACTTTAATAATTCATAAAGTTCATTACAACATTCAGGTTTTTTTCCAAGAAAATATTTAATGTAAACTATAGGAATTATTAATAATGTCCATACCTGGCATTCCTACATTAAAATGTGTAAATTTGACTGTTTGCTTATTTGTCCACTCAAAGCGTTCTGCACGCTCTGTATTGGATAGACCAATCCAGAAATATTTTTCAGGCCGTAAGCCAATCTGGCTGATGAGAAAAGCATTCTCATACCTAAAATAAAGCCCACATCACCACATCACCACAAGCATGCAGGTCCATGCAGGTAATTAGTTTAATTTATTGACATATAAAAACAGTATTTGACTAATATGTGCATTACCTGTCTGCAACTTGTATGAGGTTAGCTGCACTCTGGCCACATGCTGTTTGGGCCTCATTGAAGGTTTTGGCTTCTACAGCAATGCTGTAGCAGTAGGAGTTGAACCTGATCCAGCCCTAAAAGAACCACAGAAACCAGAACCAGTTCAGTACATGTGTTATATATACACAGTACTGTGCACAAGTCTTAGGCAAGTGTAAAGAAATGCTGTAAAGCAAAGATGCCTTCAAAAAAAGAAATTTGCCATTTTCTATAAACATTTTCTGTTTATCTACTATAAAGAGCAGTAAACAGTAATGAAGGAAACAAAGGCAATATTTGGAGTGACAACTCTTTGCTTTGAAAAAAAAAAACATCAGTAGTGTCAGGTACAATCTGTGCAGTTTTGTAAGGAAATTACAGGTTAGTTTTTCTGAGCTTCTTGAAGAATCTGCCATAGTTCTTCTGGAGACTTTGACTGTCAGACATGTTTCTGTTTTTATAGGTAAATCCTGAGAAGCGAAACTGAAAAGTTGTGTATTACATAATATGTTACTTCCTTTACTACCATACAAACATTTTCTGTAACATTTAATTATGTAATATTTTTGTTCAAAAAGTAATGTTTGGAAATCTAAAATAATTTACTGTCAGTATTCTGTCCCCCAGCTTTGGCTTTAAACTAAGGTCTATGGTAAGCTAAAGTAATCTATATAGATTATGAGGTCAGGTTACTAGAGCTTTCCCATGTGTGAATAGGTTTCTTCTGCTTTCCTCCCACTTCCCAAAACTGTGTTGGTATGTGGACTGTCTCCATTAAATATCCCATAGATGTGAATATATGTGTGCATGGTGCCCTGGGATGGATTCAAAGCCCATCTAGGATGTATTTAGCCTCACACCCAGTGTTCCTGGGATAGGCTCTGGATTCACCATCACCCTGACCAATAAATGATAAGTGATTACTAAAGATGAATGAATGAAAGTGTTACGTCTATGTACAAAGAGATTAAAGACACTTAGAGAGATTATACATCAAAAACCCAATGTGTAGGATGTGGACATTGCTTAATAATAAAAAAAATTAACTAGGGTTCATTACCGTCAGTGTTTTTCAATGGTTGTCATACGACAACTCAGAGAAATCATATGCCAAGAATGGCTTTATTGCACGTAGTGTTAGTTCACTATGGGAAATACAGAGTCACAAGGAACCTCCTGTCACAGCCACATCAGCATTTTCCTATTGCACTGAGTCTAAACCTTTGATTGCAGCAAGATTTTTTTATGCTTGATTGTTTTAGAAACAAGGAGTCAGCAACTGTTCATGCCTTTTCAAGAAGAAAATCACATCTTTTGTCCACACCCTTTTCATCATTCTCTCACGAAAGGAAAGAAAGTCATTGTTTGAGCAAGTGTCAGCACAGTACTGGAATGAACCTTAAATGGTTGAGTATTTCACAATAGCAAGCAGGATGTAATATGCTGACACCAATCCAATAATGAAGAGTGACTCAGAATACTGGCCTATCTGGGTGATGTTTTTTCCTATCTGAATGAACTGAACCTCAGATTACAAGGAATTTCCACAACCATACTCAATGTGCAGGACAAAATTGAGGCCATGATTAGGAAGTTGACTCTCGGGTCTAACTGCATTGTCATCACATGATTTTTTTTTTGTCTTGAAATGAACTCAGATTTCTGGATAGCCTTGCGTGCTTTGGCAAATGGCACTGTAAAGACTTTACAGCCCTTCTTGACAATGTACCTTTGTGAAAGTGGGTTCTAAACACTTACTAGCAGAAAGAACACAGATATAAACACAGAGTATGCATAGAGACTGATTTAAGACTCGGGCTCTCTCCAATACAACCAAACACTGGAGACTTATGCTAGTCATATCAAGCATACCCATCTCACTAAATGGTAAGTCATTTATTTAAAATATGCATGATTGGTTGTATGCAATGAAGAACTTCCCACAGCCTATCAAGACCCAGGTGAGTTCTTTTCTTACGTTGGTGGGGGAACTATAGGTGCTTTATAAATAGACTCTTCAGCATAATTTCCCTCCTCATGGAATTGAATATCTAAGAGTCTGAAGTACAGCAGCACAGCCAAGACAGTACTTCCTGCAAACCAATGCACTGACAGTGGGACTGGGACCAGTCGTCTCTCAATAGTTAGGGGGCAAGGTGTACCCAGAAGACATGCACTACTGCCTCACCAGGAGGCCCTTCACCCTTGTCACAGACTATGTCCACCTCCACTGGATGGTGTGGCGGACTATGAGGCAGAGCCTCTAAAATGGGTATCACCAACCTCTGGGTATCACCAACCTCTGAAGACCGAAAAACCAAGCGCAGCACCATGGTCAGCGACACCTTGGATGAAAAAACAAATGCAGGCAAACTTGGCTGCAGGGTGATGATTACACACCTCTGGGACTGGCAGTTCATCCAGGGAGAAACCAATACACAGACCAAATGGTAGCAGTGAAGGCGAAAAAGTTCTCTATATATAAGTAAAGTCTCCATGACCCCCTATCTCATGATTACTTGACCACAAACTGAGTAAAAAAGAATTCAATAAAAACTGCACACACTTATTCATTAAAAAAATTAATTGAAACAACTGGAGAAACTCTGTTCGTTCTTACTCTCAAACTTTTTTAAAGATTTTTTTTTTAAAAAAACATATTGGGCAAAATTATTGATTTAATATTTAAAAGCAACAAGCTGTTGTTTCCTGTTGATCACTTCCTGATTTCCTTTGGTTGAAAGAGGTTGCAGACCCATATGTTTACATTAAGATATTACAAATAACATATACTGTATTTGTATACTTATTTGTGTACTTATTTCCTGTGTTTCCAGCTAGAAACAAAAGAACAGTGCAAGTACTGGGCATTTTGTGTTGCTGTTCATCTTCTTCTTTCGTCTGCTCCCATTAGGGGTCGCCACAGCAGATCATTGGCACGGATATCTGAGCTAGCACAGTTTTTATGCCAACATAAGGACTAAATCACGTTTAAAGGTGTGCGTGCAGAGAAGGAGAGGGTATGACTCACAGCAGGACATCCAGGACTGATCACCTCAGGTAACCCTATAGCTTTGGTGGAGGCTTTCTTCTTACACATGTAGCCATACTCCTTTTCACACATGTGGTCTGCCCACTTCCCATCCTAAAGCATGATATGAAAGTACTCGTAATCACTTCTCAGACTGAGATGTTTAATATAGGAACACGCTCAGTGTGTCATCTTCATGCATTATACCAGAACAAAATATGTTGGATTTAGTAGCGACTGTACCTTTCCTTTCATGAGCACGCAGTCTTCTCTGAGGATAGCTGTGTGTGAAGGTTCTCCCACAAGCCACTTGGCAAAGGTGACATGGGTTCTGTCTGTCCATTCAAACAGGTTCTGAGTCTTCTGATCATTTAGACCTATCCATAATTCATCAGTGGGCACTGCCAAACAAACACACATGCATCCAAATCAGTATCCAATTCAGTGGGGAAACAGGCCCATAGGTTAGGACTATATGTAAGTCTCAGGGTCCAAAATTGTAGATTTTTGTGTCCATATGTGTGTATGAGGGTGGGTGAGTTTATTTTTTAAATTATATTCATCTGACTTGATCTGATGAATGACTTACTGTTTAAGCTGAAGCTGTAAACTATCTGTTCAATTATAGACATTCATTGTATTTTACCTTTTTTTCTGTGTAGAGACCATAATTATGTATTTTCTTAAACATTCTAGAGATCTTATTATGGTTATATGCATCATGTTGCTTTGGCTTCTAGGCTAATCCAAAAAAAAATGATGTAAGCAGGTGCTCTTACAGTATCCACTCTGTGATATAATAAAGCTGTGTTCCTCTATATTGTGAATACTGATTAGTTCGGCTCCTTCTTTACGACAGGTTGTCAGAGCATCTTTCCACATCATCTTAGTACGTGAGAGAGAGTAGCAGTGACCAGCATACGGCACCCAGGTGAGTGGGCAGAAACTGGGCTGGTCTTTATCTATCAAACACACACACAAATCACACAAGTAAGAGAGGGACAGAAAGTTGAAAGGTGGAATATGCAAATGTGTATACTTGCAATAGTGTATGTGCCTCTAGGTCTTACCCACTGAAGGTGTAATGGTAGTGGAGTTTCCCTTGCGGCAGATGTATCCCAGTTTACTACTACAGGCTAGACTCTCCCATTTAGATGCTTTCCCAGCATTAAGTGCTGCACAGTTCATGCCAGGCTCCAGTAAGGGGTGGCCTAAAGGATGAGGTGTTGGTAACAGCATGATTGGAAATAGTCTTAAAGTGTGTGTGTATGTGTGTGCACTCACCTGGAGCCCAGTTCAGATATCTAAATGGGTTTCCATTGCTCCATTGCCAGCCACTTTCAAAATCCAGACTATTCAGTCCAATCCAAAGAGACGAACCAAGTATATTAGTTAACCCTGAAAAAAAAAAATATATTATCTTCTATATTATATGTAAAAAACCTTTCTGTTACAAAATAATCCTTGCATTACTTGGGTTTACTGATTTGAAGTCAGGTCTGTGTACCTGATATATATGTTTGTTCATGCAGTTCCATGATGCTGAGTAGATCAGCGTCTTGCTGCTGGCAGCTTTTGCGAGCCTGATGCCAGGTCAGCACTGATTGAGTGTTCCTCTGGTACAACACACCTGTTACTGGATCAGTGTCCCAACCTGATGATGCTAACACACCACAGACACGGAGTTTTACAAATACACACACACACACACACACACACACACACACACACACTCACACACACACTGTGCAATAAAAGGGAAACACTTTATCACTAAAATGTTTCTGAAGTGTATTTATTCATCAGGTGTCAATTCATCTTGACTCATGGAAAAGATATTTTAACTGGCATTTAAATCCAAACTAGTTTTTTTCAATATTTTAGGCAATCATGGAAGGCTGTATGCTTTTGCAAGGAGGCTCCCATCTCCTATATTGTATCTTCAATAAGAGCTTTTTTTTTTGACAGATGTCACTCTAAGTAGGCTACCAAAGTGATCAGGGAATAAACTACATCGTGTTAGTTTACTTGTGAACTAGCACGATTATTTCTACACACGTGGAACATAAAAGCTCCCTAAATAACATCAAGGCAGCAAAAATCTTTCACTTACATCTGCAATAAAACAGGAAAATATAGAGGAAGCAACTTCACAGGAAGTGAGTTTCAGCAGGTCAGTTCCCAGACCTGATTTTGGGACTGACCCCAGTTTATGGCCCCAATATAGCACACAATAAAAAAGGAAAATTATCTGTTCCACCTAACACAGCACTTACTACATAACTCTGCCTATCCAAAAAGTGTCCACACTCAAACAAGTCTACCAGTGAAAAATAATTAACTTAATGTAGGGGTAAAGTTAATCATTTCATACCACACACATATCCAAGCAGATAACTTCTCGATCATAGCATATTAATTATTAACAAAGATTTCAACATCTCTTAAAATGTGCTACTATTAAAGCAGGGTTCTCTTACATTTTGTTGGACAGAAACCCCATTTCTTTTCCTTGTTGTAGTCTGTGACGGTGGCGCACCACAGCTGTCCATCCGATCGCCCCTCAAGGGTGCACTCAGCATGCCACTTCTCTTCAAACATAAAGGGAAACTGACAGGGGCTGCCCAAAGCATTGCCACCAATGGTGAATGTCTCTGCAGAAAATATGCAAAAAGAAGTGTTAGTGAGAAGAGTATGGTTAAGATCGGCCTACTCTTCAGACTTATATTCACCTTATACATAAAATAACAGCTACTGAACTGGTCTTCTGAGCATATACATATAAAGTAAATTGTTCTTAGTTACTCCCTACAAAGTTTTTCATTCATATTGTGCAGTCGAAGCATGGTAACTACTCATAGCATGTTTCTCCTTAGCACCTTTATTTGGCTTAATTTTTTTTTACGCACTTAAATCTGTTGCTGCTTGACCAGGCTTTATGGAACATTCAGAATCCAAACAATGGCTTAGTTCACAAATCTACCATGAGTAAAATACATCATCAAGTTCAGCAAACAGCCATATGTCACATCAGTGCATAAAGTCAGCTGTGTATGGTCAAGTGATCAAGCTACCTACCAAATTTCAATCTTTGATCAAAGATGCATTATATAAACCTCTACAAACTCCCTATATGAATTCAGAGTAGACTACCTTGGTATCCGTGAGAGCACAGGTCATTCTTACTGCCATATATTTCCCAGCGGCTCCAGGAACCTGTCCCTGAGTACAGCAGTATATTGGGCTCATGGCGATTGCCGTAATTCAGATGCAATGGTTGGCCCTTTATACCAAACAGAGTCTCATTCTTGCACTCCCACATCTGCATAGGACTGAGCTCATTGCAGGGAAGCAGAACAACTCTAACCCAATCTTTAAGGTCCTGAGCTCCAAGGCACAGTTTGTGGGAGATGCTTAGGATCCGAGAAGAGGAAATCCATCGGAAGCGCAGCGTGTCTGAAGACAAGACACAGTTGCTGGCTTGTACCATATTGGGATCTACCACCTTCAAACATTTGTTGTGATCATCGTTGTAGATCACGAAAGCACTGCTGTCTATACAAAGAAAAGAGAAAACACAGAATATGGTCTAATTTATTAACTACTACGAACCGCTACCTGTAGTCTTAGTCTGAACAAAGTGTTATCTATAGAAAATATTGTACTTAGATTTTCATTAAAACAGATTTTTGCAGAACTTTCACTACAAATGTTAATGCTCTAAATGATTTAGAGTGCTATTTCCACAAGTCAAGATATATCACAAGTATCACACCACCTCAAGTATTTATAATAACATCTGTTTCACCTTGAACAGTTAAGTATTTAATCAATATTTCGTTATTAAATGAAACACATTTGGAATCTACTGAACTATCTCAAATGATCTATCTGTTTGCACACATGTATCTGTCCTATCCACACATATACACATATTTATTACATACCTATCTGCACGGTGTAGTGCAAAGTCATGCAGAGGCACAGCAGCACAAGCAGAGGAAAGTGGAGCTTCATGTCTGTCCTTTAGTTCATAATCCAAGAAGAAAAATCCAGGGAGTGAGTTGTCTCTTTATGTGTTTGTATGTGTGGATTTCTGCTCAAGTGTGTAGTGTGAAGCTAACAAACCATGTGGAACAAATACACACCCCTCATTTGTTTTAAGGTTGGAGTGTGAATCCTTTTTGGGGTGGGAGTTAAAAAACAGGAACAATGTGGCAATCCACGCAGAGGATCTCTGTCTCCTTCTCTAACTCACTCATGCACATTTGTGCACAGACACACACTCTCACAACACACACCACTTTATAAACTGCACTAGACCTTTTTTTTAATAATGTCATTTATAATTTTGATTGTATATTCATAATCGATGTGGTCGAGTGAATTGATGATTGAATTAATTAAATTATTGTCCAGAAATGTTCTTCTCATTATGTCAGGAGAAATTACACTCTGTATATGTATAGGGTAACTGTCCTTTAACAGGGTATTGAACTTCTGAGTCACTTTTAATGGAAAAACTGTAGAAAATAACTCATCATTTTCAAAATTTCAATATGTAACAGACGGAAAGGCCACAATTCAGTCTCATTCTGAGAACTGAGAACTATGTGTGTTTGTGTGTGTGTAAAGACACACACTTGAGTTCATACTAAGATGAATTGCCATCATTAAATTCTCAGGAGGTCTACAGTAATAGATAATATTAGCTTAGACAGTAGTTAGATTTCAGATTGGTATGCACTATTTCTGCATCCATCAGTAAATAAACAAATTAGCCCTAGGAAAACTTTGTGAAAGTAATTTATTGCATAGCAATAAAGGCTTTAGGAGAACTTTCACTAGAAAAGTTTATGCTCTAATTGATGAAGTGCTATTTCCTGGTGATGTATGGGGGGAGGGGGGGAGAGAGAAAAAAATGCTGATAAAGTAAGAGAGAAAGGCAATAGGAATTTTAGAGGACCTGCAGCTCAGCAAGAAGGAAATCTGTTGCAAACACTGAAGTACAAAGCAGGGAAATCCTGTTTCCTCCCCTGGGGTTAGAAAGAGTTGAGGTTGGCATATTTAATACAAGAAATGAAAAGCTGGATCAATGAAAACATTTTCACCGTAGTAGATCAGTTGTAAAACTGTTTTTTTTTTTTAAATCAGTAATCCATAAATCTAAACTCAATTGATGCAATTTAGTTTTATGTTTTCTTTCTTCTTTTTTTTGATGCAGCAGTTCTCAGAAAGGGGCAGGTGGTCAGTTACAACTGAATAAGGAAGGTATCAGAAAGACAAAACAATGTAGAACATGAGAAATAAAAGGAAAAGACAGGAGAAACTTTCACAAGTACAAATCTGGTATTTCAGAAAAATACTATTCTGTTCATTTCCCGTTTTTATTTCTGCATTTGTAGATGGCAAAATACCCTTTAGCTTTCTGTGTCTGAAGTTTGAATTTCAGAAAAATAAAACTAGGAAGTTGGATTCAAAGAATACACATTTTAGAAAAAAAAAATAAAATCCTATTTTTAGACTTTTATGCTTTTAGATTTTGGAGTGTAGCTGTGGCAATTTGTGTCCATTCAGTCACAAGAGCATTAGTGAGTTTAGGCACTAAAATCGGTTGTAGTGTAAGGAGGCCTAGTGTGCATTTGCCATTCCAATTCATCCCAAAGGTGTTCATTCGGGTTGAGGTCAGGGCTCTGTGCAGTCCACTTGAGATCTTCCACTCCATCCGTGGCAAACCATATCTGCATAGACATCACATGCATAGGGTCACTGTCATGCTGGAACAGATTTGGGCCCTTAGTTTCAATGAAGGGAAATTCTACTGCTACAGAATACAAAGACAATCTATACAATTGTGTGCTTCCAACTGCGGCAACAGTTTGGGGATGAACCACATATGGGTGTGATGGTCAGGTGTCCACAAACTTTTGGCCATATAGTGTAGGTCTTGTGGCACAGTCACTCTCCTTTTATCAGCTCTTTATATAACATTTTAAACTGTTTATTTAGGTAAAAATGTTCAAATTTATTATTGCAGGTATTTGCACCTTAATGTAAACAATGCTTATCCATATTGTGTTTCATCCTCAGATTTAACAGTTTGGAGAGTTTCATAATTTCTCAGGCTTTATTGTCACTTACTCATTAGGCCAGTCAGAATATCCTCTTAGTGGTTGAAAACTTTAAGCCTGGTAATTGATTACAGTAAATATAGGCACAACAATTTCTTCAAGACAAAAAGTGGACTAGCTTGACCTTCCAAAACCACCAGACCAGGAAGTTGTAGGTGAAGGCTTCTGTATGCAACCTGCTTGGTGGCAAAAAGGCAGTGGAAAATTGGCAAGTGGCAATTTCTTTACGGGAGCCCAGAGCATTGGTAAATCCCTCAGTTAGTGTTTCCAAATTGTACTGGCACTGCTCCATTGCTGAGCATCACTGAGACTGTCATGTATCATGTATTACTAGAATCACTTAAGACCTGATAACCCTTTCACTGTAGCACCTGAACATGCTGAAAATTAACTTTTGAACCAATTAGATTTTCTGTTTATGGAATGAAGGACAATGATCTTACTACTAAGTCTAAAACACAGAGAGTTGTTAATGCAGTCAAGCAGAAAAAACAGGAGCTATTAAAACAATAGACATGGAAACGACCAGGCAATAGAGTATTAAGTTTGCAACTTGATCTACATCTGTGGACCAGATCCAGGCCAGGAGTGAGTTTTCTCTGGCCCCAACTCATCTCCCACACAATATTTTAGATTAAGTAGAATATTTGAAAAAGAATATGTCCCAAATGTATAACTACGTAGAGTATAGGCACTATATAGGAATTGAGGAACCAGATGTCCATTGCAGGAGCATCTGTCTAGACCAAATTCCATGGAAACATTGGCAGCTGGTATCTAGAATATAATAAAAGGGAGCAGAAGTTTGGATAGCAGTAGAATGTCTTAATAAATTCTGGGGATGAATTTGGCCCACTCAGGTTGCCAATCATAATAGTGGCTTCTGAGAAACTTTTCAAGTTATTGGTTGGTCCTCTCCACCTGTCCATTGGATTGAGGATGGTAGTCCAAGGTAAGAATGACTGTCATACCCATCTTTTCCATAAAGACTCTCCGCAATCTGGAAGGAAAATTGGAGTCCACTTAAGTGACAGTGTCCTCTAGAATCCCGTAATGGTGAAAGACCTGTTCAAACAGTACCTCAGCCACCTGATAGGAACATGGAAGGGACATGAGTGGGATCAATTTACATGTCTTAGAAAATCAGGCTATAAACTCCACTGTTTGGTGTGACCAGGGCCATTGAAATATGGGGAATGACATAAGCATTCCTACTTGTACTGATCTAGAAGACGTAGTAGTGGTGCATGTGCTGCATGATCTGACATATCATGCTACATCATGGACCAGCGTAGGCCACCAGCATTGTTGTTGCAGCATTTGTGTGGTACGAGAAATACCTGGGTGTACCGTGGCAAACATAGTATGTGCACACACTGTGGAATGTACACTTTATTTGATGGGCATTGGATCCGTCTCATGTGTGTTCTGTATCTCCTCACCAATCTCCCAGATTATGGGAGCTAGGATGCATGAGTCTCGAACAATGGTGGCTCCTTCATTTTTAGACGGGTCCTGTTTATGATCTTGTGACAATGCATCATCTTTTCCATTCTTAGACAGTGGATGCTAGGAAATATTGAAGTTAATTTGTGAGACGAACAGAGCCCACCTTCCTTCAAGGAGTCAGTCTCTTGGCTGTTCAAATGTGCAAGAAGTTGTAGTGGTCTGTCAATATTACAGATGGGTGCATGCCCCCTTCAGCCAGTGTCTCCACTCTTTCAGTGGTAATTTGATGACCAACAGGTCTTGATTCCACACATTGTTGTTGCACTCTGCAGAGTACAGTTTATGTGAGTAAAAGGCACATTGATATAGTTTGGAAGTGTACTTCTTACCTTGGTGTCCAAAGCATCCACCTCCTTCATGGAGAAAAGCATAGAATCAGGGTGCTTTAATACAGCCAAAGTGAACCATTTTAAGGTCCATGATGGCTTGTTTGACAGCAGAATTACATCTTATTTTGATTTTCTCTCCTCTTTCAGTAAAGAGTTAAGGGTGCTGATGTTCCTAAAGAAATGGCTGGGTGTGATTATGAATTTGAGATGGTGGTGCCAAGGGTATCTTTCCAAGCTGTGGTCCAACTCTCCACTTTAGCCACACAGCCCCAGTCTACTTCTTCTCCTACTTTCCTCCAGTGAAAGGTGGAAAGTACCTATTTGTATGGGCTGCTGTTTGGATTTGGACGGCCGTCTGTGACTAGTGAGAAAGTCTCTTACATTGTTTCCATTCTCAAATTAGATTTTTTAATCTGATAGACATAGGAAATATGTGAGAGTCCAAACTCACACTGCATCACAGCATGCAAGTTCACATTGTACTTTTTCCTTCAGTACTCTTCGGAACTGAACACAAAAAGCAGGCTCATTCCAGCTGTTAAAAGCAGCTATAGTGTAGTGGAGTAAGGAAATATAGCATATATTTGGCATATATTATGTTAGACATGAAGCTTTGTGGTGGGTGAGCAGTGAGATGTAGATGCTTATATATCACCTCCATAGTGGAGCTGAAATGTACAAATGTTCCTGTTGATGATCACCCAACATCTTTGCTAGATTAGTGATAGCTTTATGGCGATCACTGCCATTTCTTTAGTCTGATATTTTTATACTCAGTACATGTTTCCAGTTGGCTGGCAGAATTGTGGTTGGAAACAGGAAATGGTCAAATCAGACAAATTTTGTAATATATGAAAAACAGGATCTTAACACAGAGAAAGCAAAAATCACATAATATTACCTAACTAACTAAAATAAAACTAAATAAAACATATTTTCTGATTGTAGGGGAATGTGTGCTCAGCTGTAATCTCACAGTGGGCTGCTTGGCTTTGTACTGTTTGTTAAACATAGGGGTTTTCCCAAAAGCCAATAGGGCTAGCCCACTACAAGGTAGAAAACAAAACTATCATGTTAGGTCACTAAAAGATCAGTGAATGAAATACACATACTGGTGCTGACAGAGTTTAAAGCACATAAATACACAAATACACAAAACAACCACTTTTACCTGTCACAGTGTAGCCAGACTACTTTCATGACAAAAAATAAATAAATCAAGTGGCCTATCCAATTGATCCAGACGCTTTTCCAAATTGGAAAGTACTATATTAATTTATAATTAAATCAAATTAAGTATTATATTCATTTATGTTTTAACATTAAGATGCCCTAGGCTCAAATACTGTAGATACTAATTTCATATACTAGATATTACATATACAGAATTGTTACTGCTATCCTTCATGAAAATAAGCCAAACTGAACATTAGCAGCACTTAGAATAAATGGTATTTTGTTAGCATATGGGTATGCTGTTTTTGTTTGTTTGTTTGTTTTTATGAGGTATGCACCTGAATACCACATCAAGTCAGATTACAGTTTTTTTGGTGTTAATCAAGAGACTGAGATGGGTGTTGCAAGATTTTGTGTCTCCCCAAACATTTTATTTTTTCCATATAACCATTTAAGACCTCACCATCTTTCTTTTGTGCAGCGCAATACCAATGTATATTCTTGGACCTGATTGTGCCTAGTGGTATATTGAACTGGTTCTGTTTTTTAACGCATTAATTGATTAATGCAGGTCATCCTTTTTTGTGTGGAAAGCTGATCTTCCCAGTAGTGATGGATGACAAAGGAATTTTACTTGTGTGAAATCTTTGTTGGTAATTGTTGGTCAAAGGCCATAATACATTTTTTTTCATGAATTCATTAATTAAATGAATTAACTCATACATTTGAAAACAAGTCTTCTCTAGAATGTAATGTTCTTTGTAGGTTTTGTCTATTCTCTTCAATTAGCCTAAATACTATTCCTTCATTCTCATGCAGAGAAGATTCTTTTTTTCTTGCAATGTAAGAGTAAAGCATTTTATGCTGACTCCTATCATTCAGTCATATCATTTACTGCTATCATTCATTACTTCAATGGGTTAGAACAAGGTTGCTCAGATCTGACTACTGAAATTTGGTTAAAAAATTTAATGTTTTTAGTTCTGGTGATTTATATTAAAGCACACGTGTATATTTAATACACTATTGTTTCTGTAGTAACAGCTCATACACAGATATCCTGTCCAACCTCGTCACTCCCAAAGAGAACCTCAACATCTTCAGCTCTACTTCAGATTATGCAATTATAAGGTATAATAATCCACTTAGGGATGGTAATGACATCAAACCGGATCACACCACCCTGGCATAGATTTTTTTTTTTTTTTTCATATAGCCATACAGTGTGTTGGGTTATCCCTTACCGAAATGAAAATGTTACAATATATGTAAAAGACATCCAGAAATTAATTAATGTACATTTTGGAGCTTTATACGTATTTGCTATAGTAATAAATTGGTTATATGTTGTTAGTAAATTATAGATAATTACAAGTATCAATGAACATCTAAGAGTAAATGTAGACTGTGGGCTCATATCCACATACATAGCCTGGTTAAAAATCAGTTTGGCTACTTATATGAAATCATGAGATTTAGCATTGTCTAGGGTAAAAGTATCACTACACCATCAGTATTTTATATTTTGTATTTGTTTTATTGTGCAGAGAAATGCTGGCACATGAATGACATATTACTGCTCATTAAGACTGGTATTTGTTAAGAAGAGTGGGTTTTGTAAAACTAAATTTTGTTCTAAACAGGTTCCGAGTAATTTAACCTCAAGCAAATATTTCTACTGTTGTCAACTGTTTTTACTTTTCACAGTAAATAATAGAAGGAAAGGGTATAATGCATGTGATTTCCTGATGATATTCCAGGGGCAGTTAAGTTAAGTTAAGATGTTTTAGCATTTCCGGAGTTGAATTCCCAATCCACAGTGCTATCTCATGGACATTACAGGGGCAGGTTTGACATATTTTCAGTCAGACCTGAGTCTGTAGTTAAAATTATGAGTAAAAGTATAGATATGTCTCTTCTCTTTCTTTCTTTTAAATAGTAAAAATAATAAGTGACTGAATCTGTTCAGTGACTTCCCTGTTTGTCAGATGCCATAGCCACTATTGCCAGAGCCGTTCACCTTCTGACCAATTAGATTCGAGAATTCAGCCATGCTGTGGTATAAATTACTTCATTTTGTAATGTTCCTTTTTTTTAATAGGTAAAAGATTTCAAGACAGGGAGCAACAATGTGTGCATTTTAATACTTAAAAAATGTACATTTAGGTATTACCTTGCCCCTCGCTTTTACCTTACCTTACCTGAGACAATCTGTGATAGTATAATACATGAAGTTATTTAAATAATTTTTAGTAAGTGGTTTATAACCTACATGATTACCAACCGTAACTAGACAGAAGGCATTATGCAGGACTTTACAACTTACTGGATTGATACAATTTCAATGCATAGTCAATAAAATGCAACAAATCTATTAATACAGACTCATCAAACTGAAACGTCACTGACAATGAATAATTAAAAGATTCAAAATGATTTTCCCAGTTTCTGGATCTTTCTTCATAGAAATATTAGAAGTATTGAATCTGTGTGTCCAATTATTTTGTGTCACCGAAGCCATTGCCAGGTGCCTCTAGATTCATCCAGATACAGAAAGCGTGTCAGTAAATGTCAGTGGATAAAGGTATAGAGTAGACACATTCCTGGAAATAATGAGGAAGTGCGACAAAGACTCATCGCAGAGATGAATTCTTCAGAATATTTCAAACTGTACAGTCAGCATCCTCTTTCCCGAATCTACATGTCTCTCATGCACAGTGTCATAAACTAGTTCAGTGTGTGTACAATGAGTATCAGCAGGAAATAGCAGTTCAGACCAGAGGTTAAGAAGTGTCAGCATTCTGCCTGTTCTGGTACAACAAATCAAATGACAAACAAAAAAGAGTGGGAGGAAAAAAAGGAACATGAAAGAACAAAAAACATACCCTTCACACTGGAAAAAAAAAAACGTAGTAAATAAAAAGAAATCTCAAATATAGGCTAATTTATCTGATCTTTTTATTCCATTGGCAGATTGTCTTCTTATGTTTCATGTGAATGAGGACTTTACACTGCAGTGTGAAAAATAATCTCAGCAAGTGAAATCATCTTGAATATAGATAAATTTACCTATTATTTCTTATTATGAGTTCAGTATACGTAATTATATATTACTCACATTATTTATATATATTTACTAATTTCAACATTTTAATTGTCTTATTCAATTGGCAGATAACTATCAAATATTTAGGAGCTAGGCCCAATGGTGGAGGGGAGAAGAAAAGGGGGAGGAGAGAAGAGAAAATGTTCTAAAAGCTTTACTTCGTTCACTCATTCATGCCAAGCCAAATGCAATCAGTTTTCTATTCAAACCATTTAGATTAAAATGCAGTTATTTTAAAGATGGACTTTGAAAAAAGAGACAGTGGCATGAGCAATTTTCTTCATGTCTTTCAGTCATTCTTTATTTTCTTTGTTGCTGCATAGAACAATGATTAGTTAAGGAGCAAGTAGAAATGATTGTGTTGCAAATCTATAGCACAGTAGTTTTGTTGTTATTGACGAGTGAAAAAAGGAAGGGTGGTAGATTAATAAAGATGGGTGAAGCAAAGGACAACAAAAGACAGGGATTGGAGAGAGATAAATGATCAACTAATCAAACTAAAATGGCAAGAAATGTCTTTGGCTAATGGCTAAAAAGGATTATGAGATTGATGTAGGGATGCTTATTTGGGAACAAGGAAGGGATAAGGGTGATGGCAAAGGAAGCACTGTGTAAAATAGATTGATTAAAAAACAATGGACACTTAATTGAGAATGAAGAGTCCAGTTTCCTCATTGATTATGTAAGAAGAGGAATAACACACAAAACACAAAGGGTCCTGTTCAGAGTTGGTGAATTAAGTTAAAAATTATGTAAATTTTTTAAGGCAGAAAATTCATCCATATTCAGACTCTGGTTACTGAAATTAATTATGTACAAATCATGCCTCTGACTTTGCCAGGTTGTGGTTGTGTAGCTTTTTTTTAGCTTGCGGACTGGTAACCCCTTTGTTTATGTGAAATATGCTGTCAATTGTAATACCATGTGACATAAATACAGTCAGGTCCGGAAGTATTTGGACAATGACAGAGTTTTTTGTGATTTTGCTTTTATACACCACCACAATGGATTTGAAAGAAAACAATCAACATGTGATCGAAGTGTAGACTTTTAGCTTTATTTTAAGAGGTTCCACAAAAATATGGCATATGGCAACATGTGTGTATGTATGTATGTACTGTTTACTGAAAAATCTTATTGGACAGTACGACTCGGACAGTATAGTACTGTGAGTCAGAGCCTTGTTTTCAAGTTCTAGTTTCTTTTCCTGTTAACCCGTGCCTGTTTATTTTGACATATGTTTTTGGATATGTCAGTGATTACCTTATCCACCTATGTTCTGACCACTGTCATGGATTTTGATGATGATTTTCAGATTTGCCCTAACAAAACACACATTTACTGTAGGCACACACATTCTGGCAGTCATAAGTCTGCACATTACAGTTAGCTTGGTCATAAATTAATGCACTGCACTGAAGTAGACGGAGGGGGGCAAAATGAGACATTCATAACCAGTAAAAAATTGATAGGTGCGTTACTGCCTCCCGAGACTGACTCTTGTAGACACAGGCATAAAACAGCATTTACTTAACTTCAAGCACAGCCACATAAGACATTTCTTACAACCTGCTTTATGGAGGTTCAAAATTTATATCACCCCACTTCATTACATTCACCCATAAACAGGCTTCTTCCCCTTCAGCTAAATACAGTATATACTTAATTATTATGTCTGTAACAAAAAAGTTGCGGATACTAAAGGTCAATTAATATTGAAAACAAACAAGCGTTTAAATTCTCACCAGCTGTGAAACACCATTTTCACACACATAAGAGCAACATACACTCCATAAAAAATCTATTGCAATAACATTACTCGACTAGATTAATTAAATTATCTACCGTACATAATAGTCAGTAATATCACTTTCAAAGGAATGGCAAGAGAAACTCACTTGTGTTGTCATCTGCCAGTGTAAAATACATGCAGAGGGATGCAAATACTGCAAATTAACAGTGCCCATAGTTTCCTTTCATGAGAATGCAGTCCTCTCTGAGGTTAGTTCGGTGTGTACAGTCTCCCACCAGCCACATGTCAAAGGTACCATTGGTTTTATCTGACAGGTTGTGAGTCTTCTGATTCAAACATATTCATATGTAACAAAGAGATCTCATTTGCAAAGAGTATTATTGGGTCAAAGGGCAGAGTCAAAACAAAGTCCAGGGCCAAAACCAGAAGAGAGAACCGATCAGGGCAGTCAAATCTACAAATACACAGTCCAGAGAAGAGTCAAAATCAGATTTCAAAAACAGCATCAGAACAATAAAGTCTAGGCAAAAAAGGCAAGAAACATGATCAGGCAAAAAGGGTCACCCAAAAGGCTAGCCAGCAAACTATGGTTCAAAAGCTACAAGGTTGAAGGTATACTGTAAGGATTCGCATCTAATGAAAATTCCATGTGCTTTTTTAAAGTGTGCAAATAGGAAGTGTGTGAGATAATGGAAGTGAAAGTGAGTTAGAATTCCAGGGAAAGTGCCCTGTGGAGGCCAGGACGGGAAATGTCAGGGCCGGATGTTACATCATGATTCATCAGGTGCACTGCCGAACATAGACATGCACATTAGTTCAATGGAATGAGAAACAACTTTTCAAAAGTTATAGATGTTCATTGTATTTTACTATATCAAATATGTATTTTATTTCTGTGTAGAGACTAGTGTGCTATAGTCTGCTGACTACAAATTTTATTCTGACCATGCTTCATAATACTTCAGATAATCTGGACTAATCCAAATATAATATATGCGTATATGCCTTTACGGTATCCACTAAATCTGTGCTCTTCTATTTTATATTATACTGGCCAGATGGGTTCCTCCTTTATATGACAAGCTATCATCTTTCCACCTCATCTTAGAGTGCTGGACAAAGGTAAGAGAGACCAGCATGCAACTCCCAGTGTCTGGGCAGAAACTGGGCTGGGCTTTATCTATCAAAGACACACACATTCACAAAAGAACAGAAAGAAGCAACACAAGCAAATTGGGTTTTTTGTGACTGCATGCATACTACAGGCCAAAAGTATGGAAGCAAGCAAGTTATTCTTAAATTTAAAAAAATATTTGACGTTGTAAACCATTTATATAACACAACGTGTACCTTTATATCCAGTTAAACAATTGGTTCTTCCACAATATTCTACTGGTTTTCAGTACCTTTCATGTACCCTTACTCCAATGTATTATGCAACTGACATTGGTATTTTTTGCAACTTTTTTGGTAATAGTTCAGGATGTTTTTATTATTTACACGCACCTAATTTAACACATTAGGTGCTTGTAAATAATAGGGTTTGATATCATCAGAAAGACAATAAAACACATATGAGCTCAAGTTTAACATTCATTTTCAAGTGTGTGTGTGTGTGTGTGTGTGAGTGTGTGTGAGTGTGTGGGTGTGTTAGTCATGTGGCAAACATACTCAAAAACAGAATAACCCTGTTTCCTCCTCTGCTGTACGAGATTGACGTATAATATGATTGAAGAGCTAACGCTTTTTCAGTTGCAAATTCCCTAAAAACAAACATTCAAAGCTGAAAAGAAGTTAGAAAGATCATAGGACATAAAGCAAAGAAATTAAACACACCATAAGCATTTACAGTTTGTGCACAAAGCCATTTTACCAGGAAAATACCACTTTCAGTTTCCATTTTTATTTCTGATATTACAGAGAGAAATATACTCTTTAGCTTTTTTGTGTCTTTAGGTTGAATCCTATGTTAAAGGATAAGTGTAAAAAAAAAAATACTAAAGTAAAAATAAAACAATAATAATAAAAAATCATTATTTTTCTTTTTAAATCAGTGCAAGTCATAAGTACTTTTTTTTCCAGAAAAGAGACCAGGTGATTTAAGGCATCTATGTGTGTATACACATTTAATCTACATGACAATTAAGATAAAGTAACATGAAGTAAGAAATAACTAAAATCACTTGAAACAAACAAAGTGCAGTAGGTGAGGTTTCAATTCTTATCTCTCTTATTAACACAGGACTTATGGCACTGTCAATTCTTTATAATAATAATAATACATTAAATCATTCATTAAGTTAGTAAGTAAAATTATTAATAAGGACTTTTATTTTTTTCTGTAATGAGAAAATACTCAACATTATTGTATCTAATAATTTTGCGATTTGAAACCAAACCATATAGCCTTACTGCAGTTCAGCTTGACTGTAACAGTCATAATTTTGTTTCCCTCTGCTGTTCAGTCCACTGTAACTTTCTCACTGATCCAATTAGAACATCCTCTCAGTGTTGAAGACTTTAAGCTTGGTCATGAAGTTAAAGTAAATGTAAGCCAAACACACCAAGAAGTTCTTCATCACAAACAGGACTGGTGTGACAAACCCAAAAATGGCTAGAAGGGCCACTCTCAAAATGAGGAAAGGGAGGTCCTGTAGGGCCACTCCCAGGGGTGAGAGAATGGGATTGTGAGGCATTAGAGCCAATCGCAGCATTGAAAGAAAGCTGAAGAGGTACACTGGTAAAGCCCAACCTGAGAAATAGACAGAGGTATGATTTGCAACTCGCACCATTTCAGCTGTGTCCAACCAGAACAGGAAGCTATCGGCAAAAGCTTCAGCACGCACATCACTTGCTAGCAAAAAACGAAGTGGTCCTGTGTACGCAGTGGCATATTGGAAATTTCTTAAGGGCAGGCCAGTGCCTGGACAAATCCCAGATATAGTATATGGTTGCCTCTGGTTATTGCCTGACAGTATTGGCACTGCTCCATTGCTGGGCACAGCTGAACCTGTCATGTTGCCTGGAATCCCTGTAATTGCCCCACTGGCGGGCAACCCAGTGACCATCCCATTGCCTGATAACCCTGTAACTGCAGTTCTTCCAGGTAACCTTGTAGTGGGCCCATTAGCTGCTCTTGCTCCATTCTGTGGCCCCACACTAGTACTTGCTGCTGCAGGAGATGGCCGTACTGTGGCAGTACTGGCTATTGGCATCATCATCTCAGTGTGGTTAAGGGTTGGGATGTCTGCATTTCGATGTAATTCATTAGCTAAACATACAACAACAAAAGAATGCTGGTTTGTTTATGCTGTGTCCAAAGGCAGAACTGATTAACTGCCTTATTATTACTACTACTAATATATTAACTAAGGAAAGATTTACAGACATGAATAACCATGAACTTTTACAAATAAAATGTGCATTATGTGAAATTGCATTTGCATTAATTATTAATGGCTTACAAAAAAAATTCTTATGTAAGCTGTGTTAGTTTCAGAAAATATACTGTTGATACATTCTTAAACACAGAGGCTGATAAAATATAATATGTAAATATAATAGGAATGTGCCCCTTGTTAAATAAAAATTTCTTTCTACAAAAACAAGCAAACTTGTTACTTATTTAGTTGGTCTAACTACAGTTGTTAACATCAACAATATTTATACAGAAATTCACAATTCTAGTCATTTTTCTGGCAACTTGACATTCTGGGAGAAAGTTCTAGCATACTAGAGTGCAACAACAGAGAAACAGAGTACCAAGGGGCTGTGGCTGTGTGACTGAAGCTAAATGAATCATGTGCTAATAAAGAAATGTCATAGCCTTTTGTATTAGAATGCATAACACAAAGAAAATGGATATCAAATTTCCATGAGAAGAAAGAAGTGGGAAAAGTCTGTGAGAGTGGGTCATGTTTTAAGAAGGTTTAAGATTTGTCTCATGAATCAGACCTAGACCAATTTATAATATCAGTATAGTGTATTATAGATGCTATCTGGAGAAATTGTTTTGCTAATAGTTTAGTGAGACCAGCAAGAAATGATCTGGCAACAATGTGAAAAGAAAAAAAAAAAATTTTTTTTTGCCCAATAGTAACCTAATAACTCTTTTTATATGTGTTCACTCAAATGAAAATAAAAAGTGTTCTTACCCCGGCCAGTAAGCCTGCAGTGACGGATTCTTTCCACAATGTCAATGAGGATGAGAGAAAATAGAACCAATGACTCAGGTAACTCATTGAACGTATCAAATTGCATATCATTTCTAATCTGCACCTAGAAAAGAGGTAGGGAGAGACAGAGAGAGAGAGAGAGAGAGAGAGAGAGAGAGAGAGAGAGAGAGAGAGAGAGAGATTTAAAACACATCAAGCTGTGTGTTAAAGATGTGGGCCCTATTCTTTTCTTGAAATACCACTGGGAATTTATCTAAGGCAATGCTGAATCCTGCCTGTTTAACTGGTGTTGTCATATCATCATCATCATCATCATGGGATGAGAACATTTCCTGTTCCTAATTATTCACTGTGAATGACACAGGCCTACTTTAGCCTGGGGATGCCGTAGACATGTCCCCACCACTTTCTGAAATGTCAAGTTCATAATCTGTAGAAATATTTCATATAATAGCTAGGATTTGAGTTAGATTCCTGACAAAGCTATAGCTATCTGTGGCTAGGAGTCCAAGAGAGCCATATTGGCTGTGCTCTTTGGACAGAAGGGATGGTATACTCTTTCTCCCCTGTCAATAACTAGCGACACTAGTCAATCATGGGCATCTTTGGGCTCATGTATGTGGAAGAGGGCAGATAGTGCTTTCCTCTGAATGTGTTATGCTAAAGATGTTGTTAGCTGGCATTACATGTCTCTGAAGAAACACCTGTTAGCCCTCACCCTACCCAGTTGGTAGCTGTAATATGATAGGGGAGAGCTGTATGGTGGGTGGGAAGTACCATGTTGTTTACACTACCTCAGCTAATTATATCGAACTCTGTAATATTTGCACTATTGTCACTTGGTCACTTTGGTCACTTGGTCACTTGGTCACTTTTGTGTTGTTCTGTGTTTGTCTTATGTAGCACCTTGGTCCTGGAGAAACATTGTTTCGTTTCACTATGTACTTGTATANCTTGACTTGAAGTGATGGAAAAGGTGAAAAATAGTGGGGAAAAAAACTCTTTCCTCTACACACTGCCTAGATGGCCCATGTGTGTGTGTGCACACACACTGGTAGGCAGCTGAGAACAACAGTAGAGTTGCCAGGGATTTGAAGCAGATACACAACAGTTTTTCTCTTATATCAGGTCAGGTCCTCCAATACCTTTGAGGGCATGTATGAATATATGGATTATAGACAGCTTGGGGTCCTGATCAAAAAAAATCCTGAAAGCCCAGATGAAAGACACTTACCTACAGTGGAAAGTGAAGGATCTGGATACGATCAGGCATTGTGTGCATGTCTGAGTCACTGGGAGTAGACTGGCATGGGAAAGAAGATCTGTTCCCAGTTCTCCTGAATGAGAGTGAACAGAATTTTGAACTTATAATGGAGACTGTCAGCCCAGTGTTGAATCCTAAGAGGCTTCTGCCTGGAACCAGATGTAGCAAGCAGGGCTGAAAAGGCCAGGTGGTCTGTGTGCAATGTAAATGGCTGCCAGTAAAGGTGCCACTGTTCCATGTTCAAACTCACCCTCAGGATATTTCTCCTTGGCTAAGCTGAATGTCAAAGACTTGAAGGCAGTGGGCCTTGTGCCATGATGAAGCTGGTTCGGAACTACAATATATGGCAAAAAGTTTGTGGACACCTGACCATCACACCCATATGTGGTTGTTGAACATCCCCTTCAAAAGTTGTCCCCCTTTTGCTGCTATAACAGCCTCCACTTTTGGAAAGGCTTGATTTTGGCACGACTCTGTGGGAATTTCCCCTTCAGCCACAAGAGTATTAGTGAGGTCAGGCACTGATGTCAGGAGAGAAGTCCCAGTACACAGTTGGCATTCCAGTTCATCTCAAAGGTGTTCTGTGGGGTTGAGGTCAGCCCTCTGTGCAGACTCTTCAAAACCAACCTTGGCAACCATGTCTTCATGGACTTCACTTTGTGCACAGGGGTAGTGTTATGGTAGAACAAGTTTGGGCTAGGTCCATTAGTTCCAGTGAAGGTAAACTGTAAGCATATAAAGACATCCTATACAACTGTGTGCTTCCAACTTTGTGGCAGTTTGGGGAAGAACCACATATGAGTGTGGCAGTCAGCTGTCCACATATTTTTGGCCATATAGTATATGTTGGAGCCATCAGAAAGAAGAATTGTGGGTATGCTAGAAAATATGGCATATGACATTCTGAAAACAGCTGAGTGCTAAACTAAGTCATGCATATTTCACATTAAACCAGCATGAGTAGCAAATTCCATGAAGTTGATGCAGCATGACCTGTAGATGGTCCTCACAGAGGTCTAGCTTTAAGAATGTGTTGGAACTAGTGGTCAGGTCCTCTGCTGTAGACAGGGGATACTTGTTGCCAATGGAAGGTGAAAGACAGAAGGTTACCATTGCTGTGAGGCCAAATTGTGAATGTTAGATGTGTGGCAAAATGCTGGACAACAGGCAAGTTCAGCAGGTATAACATCCAGCTCTATGATGCATATCTGAAAATGACAGGTAAGTTGAACTCATTGAGTGTGTAGTCATAAGAGTCTGGCAAGTAATAAAGTAATAAACAGGTAAGGCTAGGTCAGTAGAGACAACTGAAAGCCCTGATGAAGTGATTCTGTAGTTCGGGTAGCTGAACTTCAATTCCCACAGCCTGGCTGCGCAGTCAGAGTAGATTGTGCAATGTTCATATCAGGATTGACATTCAACTCATCAGGGGTAGCAATTTGTACCTAACAGGTCTTTAGCACAGCTGAATTGGCTAGATGTGTTTGTCAAAGCAACGTATCAATGCTTCCAGTTTGTGCTGGCAGCTATACTAAGTCACTCTGCCAGTCATTTTAATAACTGTGGTTATTATAATAGCAGTTATAGCTGTCATAGCCAGAGCTGTCTGTGCCCAAGTAATGTTGTTCTGTTATACACTAGGATGGGATGGTTGGTATATTCCAAACAGGGATGGTACATTTCTTCTAATTAGTGCTTTCTCTAAGCAGTGGTGCAGTGGTAAAACATCTTTACAGATCCTAGACTGATCCATTTGCAGCTCTCAGCCATTACAGATTATAGGGCATAGAGCATATGAATGGCACTGTGAGTGATACGAAACAGCAATAAGTCTCTTGTGAATGTCCAGTAGCTTTTTGTGAATTGCTCCAAGGAATTGTTGCAGTTTCCTAATGGTTTTGGCAGTGCAGCACTGTGTAAACATTCCCCTTGTCACATGTACAGAACCCATTTCAATTCAGAATGTAAAATAAGAATGGCATAGAATTCTAGACATTTCCCCACTTTAACAAACAACATGTATCACAGATCACTAATAGTGAATATTATCCAACATGTTCTATTTACCTCAGAACTGGCTATTAGGAATGCAAAAGTGGGTAGTGTGGAGAGGAGCACATACGCCAAAGCAACAGGTCTCCTAAAGAGAAAGAAAATTCTAGTTCATACTAGTTACAAAATCATACAAAATGCTATGAATTGTGTGTTTATGTATGTGACATTTTACATGACATTTTACCAATGACTCAGTGACAAACACATAACTCACAAAAACAAACTAATAATAATAATAATAATAATAATAATAATAATAAAACAAACATGTAAATACTTACATGCTTCATGGCAATGTTTTAATAAAAAAATTCCAGACAACATTTTCATTATCTATCTCTGAATCGGAATAATCTATATGCAATCTATAAGATGTAATTATGATGCTACATCAATAGTTAGACACTGATTGTGAACAAAGTATACATAAACCTATGAGCTCTCTCTGCTCTCTCTGTCTCTCTCACCACTTCTTTCTCCCCACCAGGGCTTTCTTCTTCATGAACACCATGTACTTAATTGGCAGCCACACCAGAAGTGCCACGGTTGTCAGGTAGGCAACAGATGAAGACACGATCAACCAGTAAGCCATGCTAGGGTTTCCACCAGAGGGCTGCATCTGTCTCTTCGTGCTTTGTGCTAGGATGAAGGCAAAGCGCTGCATCACGATGAAAAATGGAACACAGAAGGCGGCAAACTGCAGTACTTCACAAATGGCAAACTTAATTGTGCTCCCTGAACCCATAATGCAAAGGAGATGCACAAAAAGACTAATGGGGAAAAGGAAAGGGAGAAAAGGGAGAAGGTGCTGTTGGATGAAAATCCCTACGAAAAGGGTGCATTGTGGCTGAGTGCTAGCATGTTCCACACACACATACTAGTGCTAGACCACTGCTTACTCTGCACAGTGATAACACAACCCCGTTGTCCGGTCCGGGTGTGTGTGTGTGTGTGTGTGTGTGTGTGTGTGTGTGTGTGTGTGTCACACACACAGACACACACACAGACAATATGTTGTTCTATGACTATTACTTTCAACACAGACTTTAGCATTAGGAAACTAATAGCATTAGGTGCCTGTGCAAAAGTCCAGCATGTCTGAAACATGATCCACTTGCACACATACACATAAACATATATAGATACACACACTAGCACTACCGGACCATACGTTTGCAGTACATTAAATTATATTCATGTCAAGAATTTTGAAATAATTTAAATGTATGTGCAAATTCTCTAGCAGAAAGATGACCAGTATCTTAAGCATTTGTCCACTGTGGAGAATTTTGCATGTGGGCTATTTTTTTTTTTTTTTGTAACATCTGATTCTGCTGTTCACTTCTCACTTCATGATTATAAATTGAATAATAGTATTTTTTTTCTTATTGGGCAGTTTTTCTATAGGATAAAGATTTTCACATACGGGCCTGCGGACATGTGGGTGTCTTTTGGGTGGTCATCCTCTCATTGTGAGTTTACACATATCGAGGTAGTACACCTGTGACTACCGTACTATACCTTAATGGTACTAATACTCGAAAACTTATTTAGAAAGATGAGTGAGTTATTACAGCTTCATTGTGTGTATGCGGGGTGCTCTAAAATGGTCTTATTTTTTCACTGAGTGTTTAATGTTTAGAGTTTAAGATTAGGGATCTTTTATCAGAAACCCCCTGTTATATAGGCTATAAAATATATCTGCATGTTGGTAATAAATAACATTGTAGCCTATGTGTATAGTAGAAGGATCAAGATTATGTGAGCTGCACTATATTTGGTGGTGTCTTTGCTTAACTCTGATTTCTGCTGGGTGCCTGGTGGGGGCTAATTTTAGAAGCTACTGTGAAGTACTTTCTCAGACACCGCCTCTGGCCTACAAATGCTTATCAGCTTACACAGCCAATCACATTTGCCAGCTAGTGCATAGAAAATGCTCCTTGTAACTTCATTTGTCTACGAAGATAGATAATTATAACAAAGCCTAACCCACACAGTTCATGCCACATACATACCTCAGCTATGTGATGCAGAACTGTACATAACACAACAGGTGGAATAATAACACTGCCATATTAATTCTCCTATTTATTATATCACATCCTTAACATATCCCTAAATCTACAACAGAGAACTGTAATATCTTACAGTAATGCCCTTTCATTAGCTCATGAGCAGGGGGATTCACTCAGTATCTTCTGAGTCAAATGTTTGTTCTCAGCTGCAAAAAAATATGTGCTAGTGGCATGACCTACTGACCCCACTGTGCATGCTGGGAAAAGGAGTTTTAAGGATCCAGTTTTTCAGTTTACTGTAGTGGGCTTGTTTTCTGATGCTTTTAAAGTTATTCCATGTACAGTATTGGTTATTACATTTATTTTTTACATGTTATTTACATATTGTCTTGTTTTCTGATATCTTAGACTTTAAATGTTTGAATTCATGTTAAGTTTGTTTTACTGGGGAGATGGGAAACTTGTAGGGAAGGCATGGACCCGCCCCTTGTTCGTTGATTGACAGCTGTGCTCGTGCACCGTTCCAGTCTGTGACTCGTTGTCGGTCTCGCGCCCCGGTGCCATGGCGTCCGGAGAGGAGGACGGAGCGCTGGAGGAAAAGGAAACGAACAACAAAAAGCGGACGAAGAGCATTATTGCCACAGCATGGCTCATGTTCTACAATATCGCCATGACAGCCGGGTATGTGAGGATTCACCTCTTTACTTTATAGTTTGTTGTTTTTATTTTTATTTATTTATTTGTTTACTACACTCCGCTCCACTTTACAGTGCAAGCTTGCGTTGCTGTTTATAGTTTCAGAGCTCTGTTGTGTTGTAGCCGTTTATGGTCAACCTCAATAACCCACAGCGCGAAGAGAACTGAGACAGAACGCGTCGCATTGAAGTCTCTCATTCAGAGGCGTTTGACTTTGTCGAGTAAGCAGTGTGAGGGAATAAACCGGGCTTTTCTTTGGGGCCGTCGGCGCGCCTCTGTCTTGCCAAATACGGTGTCCGGTGCTGCGCGAGCGTCATTCTCCATCAGTGCAGCGCGCGCGATAAGTTTAGCCGCACGCTGACACCGGAGCTTCACTCTGACAGAGCAAAAAGTTTCAGAACACACGTGTTAATAATGCGCATATGCATTAAATACTCACTGTGGAGTGTTTAAAATGGAAAACTCTCTCTCTCTCTCTCTCTCTCTCTCTCTCTCTCTCTCTCTCTCTCTCTATCTATCTATCTCTCTCTCTTCAGAGTGGCAAAGAGGCAAAACTAACAGTGTAGACGAAGCTTTTATTTGTCACATATACATTACAGCACAGTGAAATTCTGTTTTCACATATCCCAGGTTGTTAGGAAGCTGAGGTCATAGCACAGGGTCAGCCATGATCAGGCCCCCCTGCAGCAGAGAGGGTTAAGGGCCTTGCTTAAGGGCCCAACAGTGGCAGCTCAGTTCTGATCAGTAACCCAGAGCCTTAACCGTTGAGCCATCCCTGCCCAGGCTGCCAGTTTGCTACAGCGCTGGCATGCAGTGTGATAAAGTAAAATACACAGCGACTAGTGTTGTTAAATGAATAACAGCTATAGTAGCTACCCGGTAGCGCTTTTTTTTCGTGTTGAGTCCAAAATCTCAAAGTGCTTTATTTATAAAAGATTAGAAAGTCAAGTTGAGCATTAAAGATAAATACGTCTATATTCATTAATGGATTGATTTGAGAATTACTCATAAACAGTGTATACTATATGGCCAAAAGTTTGTGGACACCTGACCGTTACATCCGTATGTAGGTCATCTCCAAAGTGTCACACAGTTAGAAGCACACAATTGTCTAGAATGTGTTTGTATGCTGTAGCATTACAATTTCCCTTCAGTGGAACTAATGGACCCAAACCTGTTCCAGCATGACAGTGCCGTTGTGCACAAAGCAAAGTCGATAAAGACATTGTTTGCAAAGGTTGGAGTGGCAGAACAGGAGTGGCCTGCACAGAGCCCTGACCTCAACCCCACTGAACAGCTTTGGGATGAACTGACAGGCAACATCAGTGCCTGACCTCACTACTTCGGCTCTTGTGGCTGAATGGGCAAATTTCCACAGCCACACCCCGAAATCTACTGGAAAGCCTTCTACTAGATTTTCGCTACATTTAGCCAAATGCATTTCTGTAAACAGCCTTGTGTGTAATATGACCTGAACCTGAATGCTAGTGGTAGAACATACTGAAATATCTTTTAGCGTGTAAACAGTTTCTTTAAGAATATCTCCGTGATAACACTGTACTAATACTGCTATAATGTGTAATATAGGAAAGTCGTAACTACCCATACATTTTGCAGAGAATGTGTGTAGCTTTATTAAATGTATTAAATGTAATATGTGTGATCTAGCTGGCTGGTGCTGGCTGTTGCAATGACACGCTACTATCTCCAGAAAGGCACGCATAAGGGCTTGTACAGAAGTATAGCACGGACACTTAAGTTTTTCCAGACCTTTGCTCTTCTGGAGGTAAGTGTTTTCTCTTTTTTTCTCCTCATCTTTCTTTGTTTCTTTCTTTCTTTGTTTCTTTCTTTCTCAAATTGCTAGTCGATCATTCCAGCCCTCTCAGTCCCTCTGGGTGTTCTTAGAGACAGTAATGTCCACTAGAAGTATTCTCTTATATTTCATCTATTCCTGTTTGTTCTTCTCTACTTTTAAGTTTTTATTTCACCCTACTGTTTCCCTTTCTGTCTTGTTTCCATCCTATATGTCAGGTTGGGCACTGTGCAATTGGTATGTACGTTCCAAAAAAAAAAAAAACACACAAGCATTTTAATATATGCTATACGGTTGTCGAGGAGTGGATGAAGATGTGTGTTTGTGTTTTGCAGGAATTGTACGGACGTCTGTGATTGTGACTGGGCAGGTTCAGACGAGAGCTTATAAGTACCAAACCAAGTAGTGTGTATCATAGTCTGTCCACTCACGTTGGTACCTTTACTGATCTGTGTATGAAAGTGAAATTTACTACAGTTACAGAAACATGTTTTCAAGATTATTCAGTGAGGATGCTCAGGCATTTTGGGCTCAATAAACCTATAGAATTACTTGCTTTTTACTATTGTTTTCAAATTTTAAACCATTTGAGTGATCTACACATATTTCTTAGACTCTTGTAGTAATTGCTGTTGGGGTTTCACCAATGGCTCTCTACTTTTGATTAGATATTAGATCAAGTGTGTAGAAGTAGTCAAGTTGGACCAAGTGGCTTTGTTGTGGTGAAAATAAAAACATTTCACAACACAGTCAAGGACTATTTAAACTGCACATTACATTAAATAGTATGTCTAGTTAGTACTGACACACTATTTAGTATGTTAGCATGCAGTTTTGGGATACAGCCCAATTATTCACAAATGAGTATGCAATTATTGGCTG
>CM074948.1:17855695-17872574 GCA_037577455.1 Pangasius macronema | reverse complement strand
GTTTTTCCTTGCCACCGTCGCCACTGGCTTGCTCATTAGGGATAAATTCACAGTGATTAATTCAAATATTTACAATATATATTTTGTTAATCCATTTATTTCTGTAAAGCTGCTTTGCGACAATGTGCATTGTTAAAAGCTCTATACAAATAAAACTGAATTGAATTGAATTGAATTATGTCTAGTTAGTACTGGCACACTATTTAGTATGTTAGCATGCAGTTTTGGGATACAGCCCAATTATTCACAAATGAGTATGCAATTATTGGCTGCTAATACTATCATATACTCAATAAAGAATTGGAGCTTTATAACCACCTACATGGCACCATGAATTTAGTAAAACAGATGACTCCAAAGGACAAACCCTTTGGACCATCCTTTCCACTGCTGAACATCTGCTAACAGCTGATTTTTTTAGTATTGAAAGTTTTCATTTTGTGCTCACTTTTTATGCCATTTTTGAGGATACCACAGACAACATATTTATTATCAATGCATTACACACTGTTGTAGAGTTCTTTGCCATCAGACTCCTTTAATTGACCCCCCTGCTCGAATTTCATCGAGGCTAATCAA
The DNA here is from genome assembly GCA_037577455.1 of Pangasius macronema. Taxonomy (NCBI): domain Eukaryota; kingdom Metazoa; phylum Chordata; class Actinopteri; order Siluriformes; family Pangasiidae; genus Pangasius; species Pangasius macronema. The sequence goes on along the minus strand of CM074948.1, from coordinate 17,871,995 downwards.
TTACACAGTGCAGCTAGGCAAGTACTGATTATACATACATCTATTAGAACAAAAACTTGAATTCTACCTGAACATTAAAAAAAAAAAATGTCCCATTCAGCATAGTGTGGCTATCATATTTCAAAACTGTATATTATTTATACCAAGTGTAATGTTGCCATCTGTATCCTGAATAGATCAAACAAGGCATGTACTGTATAAAACACTGCCTAATAATAAACAGAAATGAATATATAAATATTTTTATAGTAAGAAAATAAAATCTACAGTCAAATGACGATATATTTGCTCTTGTGTGTTATTCAGAGAGGGAACCATTACTTACTACTGCTGTGTTTTGCTTCTTTAGGTTCAGAATCAAGAGAGTGTGATCTTGTTCTTGGTGGTGTGGACAGTCACTGAGATCACACGTTACTCCTTCTACACTTTCACTTTGCTTAACCATCTGCCTTACTTCATCAAATGGGCCAGGTACAAAAACTAGGCTTGTCAAGTGGACTAAATATAATAACTTTTGTTCTCAGGGAGTTTTTCCTTGCCACCGTCGCCATTGGCTTGCTCATTAGGGATAAATTCACAGTGATAAATTCAAGTATTTATAATATACATTTTGTTAATCCACTTATTTCTGTAAAGCTGCTTTGCGACAATGTCCATTGTTAAAAGCGCTATACAAATAAAACTGAATTGAATTCATTCAGGATGTTTAACAGAGTACAAACAGCATAGTGCAAAGCTAATTCTATTTAATTTGGCACGTGTATATACGGTTATGTTGCTAATGCAGTGTTTAGTCGCTGAACAGATGGTGTTAATGCATCTTTATCCATATCAAAAAGTTCTCTTTAGTTCGTTAAAACGTTTCTGCTAACTTTTTAAAAACATTTTTTCAATGTTTTATATAGCATATGTCATTGGCCTGTTCTTTTCCTGGTTTATCAGTTGTTCAGTAACTATAATACATGCATGACAGTTTTATAACAAAAACAGCTGAAACTCAGGGGTGCCTTGCAGGCAGCATATAAGCAATATGTATGCTAGTCTTGAATAAAGAATATGTCTCCTATCTGGGGTTAGGAGTACTGGGGTATCTGGGATAACATGTCCTAACACATGTCCTGCTGAGGATGTGTTTGTGCTGTATCTTGGCCTCTTGTGGACGACTCATGTTCAGCTGCCCCTGTTTTTAAGAGTGACTGTTTTGGGCACTGGAATGCCTGTCCACTATTAGCATCTATTCACTACATGCATACAAGGTTTTGTACTACTCCCAAAGACCTTACTCACCTTGTGCCACAAAGTTGTTTAAACATATATAGCCTAAATATAGAAAACTATAATTAGCATGCACTACCACTACCACAGAATCCCTAGACAAGAGAATATTATGTTGACTAGAAAATGTTATAAATTGTCTCTTCTTTTCTTTAATTCCTAATGAAATTGAAGTCAGTTCTGAATCTTCTCGTATGTTGTTTAACAGTTGTACCCTATAGAGGTCAGCTATAACTACAAGAACCAGTTAAACCTGAAACAGTTAAAAATTGAAACCATCCTTAAACATCTAAGAAATGGTTCTGCCAATTTTTTTTGACTATCCTGAAATACATTATGTGTGAAAATGCAGTTTAAAAGGTTTTATATTACACTGTTTAAAAATGGTACATTAGTGTGTAACCTATACATTGCAGTTACTAGTAATAATCACTATGCTATTGTAGTTTATTACTATCTAACTAGCTAACTGGCCTTAGACTTAACTACACATAGCTGCACAGTATCTGTTATTCAGTGTAGCGCTCCGTTTGAAGGATGGATGTGAATTACTTATAACTAGTTCAATAAGAAGAAGTTTACTACCATTCCATTTTAGCTGTAGGTTAAAAAACATGTACATTTCTGCACATTTCAGTACTGTTAAAAAATCAAGATCAAGACTGATATGCGTGTTAAACAGATGTAATTTATGTAAATTAAGTAGTGTACATGGTGAACGGAAGCTCAGTCCAGCGTTTAAGTATAAGAAAAGGAGTCTATGGGTCCAGTATTCAGTCTCTACTAAATACTATTCAGGACGATTTAGGATCAGAACCTTTATCAGGGTTTATTTTGTGTTTAACTCATTACATTAGTTGACACATTACATTATCACTTACCTACTTCATATAACAGAGCTCTAAAATATGTTATACTAAGCATGCTGATTCTATAGAATATCTAGTAGCTTGTCTACTGCCTGTAGGTTTGTTAATACTTGTCTTACAGTGTACTTAAGTATGATGTTAAATCATATAATGTTAAACCCCACAAACCCCAGCCAGTCTATGCAGTCAGTTCCTTTTGTGGAAAAATTGTTCTGAATATAATCTGACTAAAATCTCTCATATTGTCTCTGACTTTCAGATATAATATGTTCATTGTCATGTATCCTTTGGGTGTGATTGGTGAACTGATGACCATATATGCTGCTCTGCCATATGTTCGCAAAGCGGGCATGTACTCTTTAAGACTCCCAAACAAATACAATGTCTCCTTCGACTATTACTACTTCCTCATCATTGCAATGCTCTCCTACATCCCACGTAAGTATCATTCACCCATGCTCATTCATACCACTATGTCTAGTAATTCAGTTGAAATTATAAAAAACTGTGAAACAGTGGAAGTCTATTGTAGTTGTTGAAACATGTTGTTGAGACCTTGGAATTATAAGGTTCTACCTGATTTGTGTGTTTTTATGTTATTTATATGCCACTTAATTTACCAGTTAAAGTTGTATCTGATTTGGCTTTATCAAGGGTCATAATTCTGCTATTGTAAAGTCACAAAATGATGTTTGATGTTTGAGTCTGAAAAGATGTATGGTTGGCAAATCTGGTATGTTAGCATGTTTGTGCTTGACATATAGACTTCAAGACTGCTTTGTTAACGGAGTGCAAACGTCAAACCAATGTGGTTTAGAAACCAGGGAATCATCTGGATTTGGTCGGTCAGCTTCTAAAGTCCTACTCATGGAATTTAACCACACTCTTAAATGGGGTATTGTGGTGTGTGAAGTTTTGGGGTTTCTATTTTGGAGCCAGACAGCTGAATACTTCAGCTACACAAAGGGACACCCTGCAAAATATTGATTTAATGCCTAGTTTTAGGCCTCCATGTCCCTCCTATTTCAGATTCACGTTTGTGATTTTTCTCATGCTTTGTTTTCACATGCACAGTGACATTTATTTTTTTGCACTGTACAAAGAAATTCAGGTTATCCTTATGTAACTCATTCTTTTTGTCTTAGTGTTTCCCCAGTTGTATTTCCACATGCTGCGTCAGAGGAGAAAGGTGCTTCATGGGGAGGTCATAATAGAGAAGGACGAGTAGAAAAATACCGCACCATACCGACCACCACAGCAATCAATCAGCAACCCAACATACAAATTGCAACACATTGGAAATGCTCCAGCACCCAATCTCTACTACAGCTACTCTTCTGTTATCGAGAACTGGGTGCTCTTCACTGGGATGGAAATGCTCCCAGTATTCCTGTACACATCCAAATTATGGTCAGTTAAAAGCAGTGAAACTTTTGGTTATATTTTATGTGATTCATCACAAGAAGGACTGCCACTGGAATAAACGTCATCTATTTTGGATTATATCTTTTTTTTCCTCACATCCTCTTCTATTTGGAATGTAGCCAAGAGTGAAGAAATGGCAAAGAAAGGGTGAAATGGTAATTTGCTGATTATTATGAATGCCATTTGGAAGTTTTGAACTGGCATGTTTACTCAAGAAACACCAGTAACATTAGTGCAGGAAAGTTTTTTTTACATTTTCGTATTAATTAAAACACATTCAGAATATCTTTACATTTAATGTTAAAATAGAAAGACCACAAAGTTTTTCCTCACTATTTATCACTTACGTTACAGCAGCCATTAACAGCCATCACCTCACCAGCTTTTCTATTTTCTTATTCTTTAATTGAATGACAAAAAAATTTGAGCATGCCTTTACTGAGAACCAGAAAGTTCACTGTTACAAAGTGCTGACACCAGAGATTTCTTTAGGAAATGTCAAATAAGCATCTCCATACCGAAAAGTTTGCCATATCAATGTTTATCCATTTTTCTTTGTTAAATAACATGTTTTTTTTTCAACCCTTTATCCATTTATTAGTCTTAGATTATCTGCCATACAAGTCCCTATGAATGAGCTGTTACTATAAAACATAAACATATTACATTACATTAATATAACCGCAACTACAGAGTTGTGCTGTTAGAGAAAGTAAATCAACGCTTTCTGACCAATCAGAATTGAGAATTTGACCACGCTATGGAATAAATTTAAATATATTTTATTATCAGGATCTTGTCAGCAAAAGTGTGTCCAGTTTCAGATGTTTTAGTTTCAAATGTATGTACATGAGTGTGGTGTCAGGATGAAGGGGAAAAATGTTGCAAATATTTGAAATATTTTTCAGTACTTTGATTGCACTATCACTCTTTGTTTCTTACATGTTTACATCAATAACTGGTGTTTCAAAATTGGTGAGAATTGTTCAGGGATAAATAGAAATGGAACAGCTAACTGACAGGTCAGCATGATCTCACTTTGCATATTTATACTCTCACAATTTCAGATTCGAACAAAGTCGAATAACTATATAAAGAGTGGGGCAATAAATCAGTTCTGAATCCTGACTAGCTCTGTCAGTCTTCATAGCACGGTGTCATGGTGTTGTGTTTTGGTTCATTCCATGTCAAGTTACGTTGTGTTGACATCCATCACAGATCTTGTAACCACTAAATCAGAAGATACAAAGTGACAGATATACCAGACATACACTTTTCCGTGGTTATGTTTATTGAATGGAATGACAATTGTAAATGTGCAACAGCCAGTGCCAAACATTCGGTTTTCTTTCAATTTCAATGTTACAAACAATTCATTTTTGTCACAAGTTGTTTTAGTTATTACAACTCAATAAGACAAAATCAGAATCTCACAACAAGCTCTGAAATGCACAGTATCTAAATAACATGTAACACAATAGCTGAAATAAAAGCACTCAACCAACAAACCCAATTTTTTCAAATATGTCATTTACATTAGGTTTGAAAAATCAAAGACAAAATCTGAAATATGCCATTGCATACCAGTGTTATTTCTCTATATGATTTTACTCATGCCATAGATTTCATCTAATACCCCACAACCTACAATAACACCAACAACCAAGGTTACCAGAGTGTTATCACAGGACTGTACCATTGTACCATTTGATGTATGAGGCCACCCAGGTTCATGGCTAACAGTACATGGTCTTAAATTTATTTTATGAAATTACTGTGAGTGAAATACTAGATTTTGGTTTTGATCAGTGTAGAACTTACTGTATATTATAAGCCAGTTTCACTCTGATTCTGACTGAAATGGCTCCAAGAACTGTGATGATTAGGTCTGGAGTTGGAAGCTAAAAATAGCATGAAAAAGATGGCATGGAATGGTCTTTTCATTTTATTTTTGTCTTTTTTAAGAAACAAATTTGTTGAGTAGTGTCTCTCTCTAAGGTGCTACTGTTACATAATTTCATTCTTCCGTGCAGCTGAGGAGAAAAGGGACAGGAGTCAAAGGCAAAGGATGCGAAACAAAGTGGAATGATAATTTAAAAAAATGTGAATACTTAAGAAAATGAATATGTTCATTTAAATAAGTGCACTGCAAGTTTTTAAGTGTATTGAATAATCATCATGATGATTTTCTGAAATAAGTAATAAGGAAGAAAATAAAAATGACTATAACAATGCACTTATGGTGTAGACATTTTTTAATTACTTTCTTATTTATCACATGAATAATAAGTTGAAAAAATGCAGTTAATCATTAATTTTAGAAGAATGAACAAACATAATAGAAATGAAATCCATATTTATTACATTGTTCTATTATTTATTTATTTATTTATTAATAGGTAGAAATTAAGTGTATGTGTCGGTCAAAAAGGGCATATATAAAGAAATGGCAGATTAGGACTCATTGAAAAATACAAGAACAAATGCGTAATAAAACTATTCAGAATTATATACATATAATAGTAGAAAATTACATAAAGCACTGAAATACACATTAATTTGCTTCTTTACACATGTGTAGCTCACAGCTTGAATGTTAATGGCTCCTTGATATTTATGAACTGTCTGTCCAGGAATGAGACCATCATTTAATGCCAGCAGACAGGAAACAAGTCACCTTGCACTGAACACTGCAGCTTATTACTTCTACTACATGGTCTTTCCTCGTTCGTCGCACCTGCATCAGGTTTACTTGTCAAAGAGAGTCATCTATCTCTGACACAAGCTGCGAGGTCATTTGACCATATTTATCTGCTCACTGGGATACACTGTTGCCACACTGTTCCATTTTCACAGATTTCAACTGTTTACTGCTCTCTCGCAGATGAAACCAAGCTGGTCATCACAGTAGAAGTCGTTCCACATGCCTCCATGAACAAGGCCTGCGCAGTCCTCTCCTTCATCATGTCCATGGCTCCAGTTATCAGGCTGACCAGGCCTCCATTTCCTACATATGTGCAAACACGCACACACACACACACACACACACACACACACACACACACACACAAATACAATGCAACCCACCTCCTAAGGCTACATCCCAGCAAAAAACAATGCTTACACAGACATGCACATATATACTTACTTGAAGGTAGGCTCTGAGCCATCCACCCAACGCCAAACATTCTCTTTTTGTCGATCTGTCAATCCTAACCAGAAGTATCCTCTACCGACTGTGTGAAGATGTATCCAGCCCTGAGGATATAACACATTATATACTTTTAATGTAACATACCTTACCCATGACCATATAATATCTCCTGCATACAGTGTCTATGCTGTTTTATTAGCCTATATAAGCAAAATTATTCTCAAACTGTAGGAGCTGAAACCAGAATTTGAAAACATTTTCTTGTTTTCTCAGAGTTGTTTTTTTTCCCCCAATCTCAGGAGATTTCACCAACTTTTAGTTCTCACCTGTTCTTCATTATCATTGATGATGACCATGGATGAAGACATGCCATTGCACTTTTGAAGAGCACCGTCAAAAGTGAGCTTTTCAGTAGAGAAGAAGTAACAGCTGTTTACGAACCATACCCAGTCAGCAGGGCAGCCAACTCCACCTATATAACACATACACACATAGCTCTGATGTGGGTAGAGTGTATTTACATCAGTGTCTATTTACACCACCCTTCTTGATAGTACCATCTAAACTGACTGTGGCTAAGATGTTTCATTTGAAAGGACATAGCAGATTGTGTGGGTGTGTTTATGTGCGTCTATGATTGTAATGCTTAGTGTGTAATTATGTCTGCTTATCTAATCACATGAAAAAGTAAGTACCAGGGAACCAACCCCCTACAGCGCGCTCCCAGTGCTGGTCCCAAGCCTGGATAAAATTGGGGAGGGTTGCGTCAGGAAGGGCAACCGACATAAAAAACTGTGCCAAATCAAAAACGCGGACCAATGATCCGCCGTGGTGGCCCCTAATGGGAGCAGCCAAAAGAGCAACATCAACTCCATAACTTTCTTAACTCCATAAAGAATTCAAAGGCAGTTGTGAAATGGGTTATCTTTTGCAACAAGGCACATCTAAATATTTTATCAAACATTAATTACATCATAGACTATTTTCAACTTTGCAAATATGATTCGTACAACCACAGAGAGCGCAAATGCAAACCAAGGTGTCTATCAATAGGCATATGAAAACTGATGGTCTAAAAGGTAGTACACGGGGTATAGTGCTATTGGATTTTGCTTTATGCCAGGCTCCCCACTAAGGATACACTGGAGACAAAATCCAGGAGAAGAAGAAAATGAAGGAGGAGGCAGTGACATTTACAAACTTTGTCACATGGATAATGCCTTGACCATGCCTTTTTATCAAAAGTACAAGGAGGACTTAGGGTGGAACTCTAAGAAGGAAGGGAAATAGAGAACATGGGCTAAAGTTCTCTGTGGCTTCTGCTTAATGCCAAAAACAGTTAGAAGAATGCTAGTTGTCTACAGGCCTTTCTCAACTGCATTTGGCTATACAATATATGGCCAAAAGTATGTGGAGACCTGAACATCACACCCATATGTAGGCCTTCCCCAAGTTGTTTACCCACAATGTTGGAAGCACACAATTGTATCGAATATCTTTGTATGCTGTAGCATTATAATTCACTATAAATCACTGGAACTAAGGGGCCAGAACCTGTTTCATCATGACAATGCCCATGTGCACAAAGTGAGGTCCATATAGACATGGTTTCATGTGGAAGGTTGATGAAGAACTCAAGTGGTCCGAGTGGTCTGATCCCTGACCTTACGCCCAACACCTCTGGAATGAATCAGAATACAGACTGCACACCAGGCTTCCCCACTTGACATAAGTGCCCAATCTCACCAATTATTTTATGGCTGAATAAGCATAAAGCCCCACAGCCATGATCCAAAATCTAGTGGAAAGCCTTCCCTGAAAAGTGGAGCCCGTTATAACAGCACATGTGGGTGTGATCAGGTGTGATCATGTGGTCAGGTGTCCACATATTTTTGGCCATATAGTGTAGCTGGGATGTAGCTGGTGTAAGCTTGGGAAGACCTGCACAAAACAAGTGGGGCAGGGTGACCTAGAATTCTGACACAACCCAGATCATTCTCAAGGAATGTCCTTAGAATTGCTTGAAAGAAAAGCCACTTAAATTAGGTGTATTTGAGATTCAGGTTGATGTGATCATGGAATTGCTGGTAGCAGTTTCATTCCTGTCAATTATGTGCAGAAGCTACAAAAAGCCCTCTGTCTGGATCTTGTTTATTCTTCTAATTTATTAAGTAGGATGACACACTCATTGTTCATTCATTGGTTTAGGGCTTACCAAAGTGAGTTTAACAGGCCAGTAGGGAGCAAACCACAGACTACCATAGATGAATTGGCACCCTTTGGGTCTGACAAATAGGTATGTTCAAATGCATGACTCAGGAGGAAATTTGAGTTCCAGCTCTCTTTTACCCCCATCGCCCCCCCCCCCCCCCTTTCCCATATGATGATTTTTAATGCTTCCTTTGAGAAAGCTAAATAATTTGTTTACTTAGAATGACACCACACATTCCTACTCAAATGACTAATCTGTACAATTTGTACAGAAATATCAAGAAGAAAATCACTCCAAATACACTATATAAGAGCAATATAATGTAGCATCCTATGTATAGTATCATTAAGTTTTTTTTTGTTTACTCCATTCTACTAGCCTTCAAAAAGTATGAGGACTTCTAGCATCTAGTTCAAGAGTTGCCTCTGGACAATATGTGATTATGTGATTGTACCTGATTAAGACACATATAGTAGGTATAGTCGGTGCACCCAATTCTTCACCAGGTCACCAAGTCTTGTGCAATGAATGTCAAAATCACTTTTCTTCAAGTGACGGTCATGGAACCACACTGCTCATGTGTGATGTGTCTCACCTGGCAGAGATCTCGAAGCAACTAGTGGTGAAGCACCTTCTGGTGGGGCAGGTATCGTTGGCACTGGTGCTGCTCTTCCTGGCAACCCTGGTAGTCCTGGAGGTCCCATAGGCCCTGGTGGTCCCATGTGTCCTTGGTCCCCTGCAGGACCAACTGGTCCACGAATACCCAGTGGTCCTTGAGGACCCAGGGGCCCTGGCATCCCATCTCTGCCTGGCAGTCCAGGTGTGCCAGGCTCTCCTTTTGTGCCTTGGGGTCCTGCACGGCCTCCTGACCCTCGTGAGCCCTTTGGTCCTGGGCTACCACGAGGCCCTTGCATACCTGGGACACCAGAAAAACCAGGAGGACCGGAGCTTCCTTTTTCTCCCTGAGCACCTGGAACACCTGCCTCTCCTTTATCACCTCTCTCCCCCTTCTGACCAGGAGGACCATCTGAACCAGGTGGGCCTTTTTCACCACGGGGACCCCTTGAACCAGGAGGGCCTAAAAGGACCATAAAAGAAGTATTGAACTGGTTGTCCAGAAGGTTTTACACGTTACTGTGGTTCTACAACTGAGTGGAGGACCACCAGAGTGGAGTCCTTCAGAGCTAGTAGAGTATTCCTGTTTACTCACACTCAACTTCTCTGACCATTCTAATCAACCCCAGTTACACAGGTAGCCTGGCAGTCCTCCACACATTCACAGAGCCATGGTTACATGCATAACTTTCCAATCCAAACTAAAAATAAATTGAGCTGCCATATGCTATTTCTATACTTGGTGATTTACAGAAATTAGTACTTAGTTGTTTTTTTTTCACTAACTGACAAACTAAGTTTGTTACAGTCCCCTCCGAAAGTACTGGAACGGCAAGGCCAGTTCTTTTTTGTTTTTGCTATACACTGAAGACATTTGGGTTTAAGATCAAAAGATGAATAGGAGACAATAAATCAGAATTTCATCTTTCCTTTCCTGATATTTCCATCTAGATAGAAGATTGCATTTGTTGTTAAAAAAAGGATATACCAACATGAAGACCAGAGAGCTGACTATAGGAGAAAAGAAAGCCGTTTTGAAACTGAGAAAAGAGGGAAAATCTCTCAGAGCCACTGCACAAGCATTGGGCAAAGTCAATACAACAATATGGAATGTCCTGAAAAAGAACCAACGGTGCACTAACAACCAGAAATAGAAAAAGTTAGCCAAGGGAAACTACAGCAGTTGCTGACAGAAGGATTGTAGAGGCTAAGCAGAAAAACCCAAAAACTACAGTCAGTGACATCGCCCAACAACCTCCACAAGGTAGGGGTGAAATTATCACAATCCGCTGTTTGAAGAAGACTTTGAGAGCAGAAAAATAGAGGCCATACCACAAGATATAAACCACTCAACAACACAACAAAAGACTTCATCAGAGGGAAAAAAGTGGAAGGTTTTAGACTAGCCAAGTCAATCGCCAGACATTAACCCAACTGAGCATGGATTTTACCTCCTGAAGAGAAGCTTGAAGGGAGAAACACCCAAAACACCCAATAACTGAAAGACAGTTATTGCATTACAAGCCGGGAAAAGCATAACAAAAGAAAAATGCATCACCAGCTTGATGCAGTTATTGCAAGCAACGGATATGCAACTAAATATTAAGTGTTATTTACTTTATTTCACTTTAAGCCTATCTATCCCTATACTTTTGCTCACCTCTGTCAAATCTAGATGTAAATATCAGGAAATGAAGCTGAAAATCTGATCCATCATCTCAAATTCATCTTTTGACCACAAACCCAAATGTCTTCAGTGTATAGCAAAACCAAAAGAACTGGCCTTGCTGTTTCAATACTTTCTGATAGAAATCTATGATAGTGTATGAGTGCCTGGCCTGCATAACCTCATACCCTGCAATACTGTAAAATTGGTGATGAGCTGGGAGTGCTTGCTGTCCACAAGCTTCATTTCTTCCATGATAATGGAAAGACTGCTGACTTCTTTGTCTAGCCGAGCTGACAGATCATCCTGCTGGGCCTTTAGAGCAGACCCGTCTGCCTGTGTCTCAGCCAGAGTCCTGTTTATATTCAGCAGGAGATCTGAATGTTGTCCCACTGTGTCTGAGCAGCTCCGCAAAGCACCCAGTTCTCCGTTCACTCCCCCCAGCATCCATGTAGTATAGCTCACGTTCCCTGTGACCCTGTCAACATTTTCTTCTGATGCATCCAGCCTTTCATCCATTCTGTCAAAGCGAGCACTTGTTCGACTGCCATAATCCTGCTGCTGTTCCTGTAGCTCTCTCAGGTTTGCTGCGTTACCATCGCTGAGTGTGCTAATATTGAGAATTTGACTGGAGATGCTAGCTAGCTGCATGTTCACCTCCCCTAGTCCTTGTGCAGTGGCCAGAACATGGGTTGATGCATTAAATTCAGCTTTTTCCAGATTAACGATCTTTTCCCTAATCCAGTCCTCAATGCTGCCCACTAGCTGGGTCTCCCTGCGCAGCGTTAGCACGTCACTATAGACACTCTGCGTATTCATATCTGCTGCTTCCATTGTACGCTGCAGTGCTGCTGTCGTAGTGTCCTGCTGCATTTGAGTGAAGTTGAGGCGGTCGATAGCAAGCTGTAGCATGCGCTGTGCATTGATGTGTGTCTGCAAGTTGTGCTGAAGGTGTGCAGTGTCCTGCTGCAGCACAGGTGTGTTTGCAGCAACAGCAAATAGCGTAGCATTAGCAGCATGCAGAGCACTGGCATGGGCATTTAACTGTGAGCGCAAATATTCCTGCAGCGAAAGCACATCTTGTGATGAGGCTTGAAGCTGCTGTAGGACAGCAGCATTGCTGCTGACGGAGTCAGAGGCTGCAGCTAGCTTTTGACGCAACGCTGATAACCCAGAACGAAACATCTGCAGCTCACTCGAAGAGTTCTTCAATGTCATACCAGACTCGTTATCTGAGACATGACATAAGGGATAAATTAGACATGAGAGAAATGAGAGGAAGAGTAGAAAGAAAGTGGTATTTTGACAATTAAAAATAGAAATCTTAAACTGACTAATGGATTAATGGATTAAATGAAGGCTCTTCATTTTAAATTCTGTATGCAGTTGGTATTACATTGGAACTTACCTAATTTTCTTACATCTGTCTCCATAGCAGTGATTTTGCCCTCATAATTGTGCATTCCCTTAGTAACGCCATCCACTTTCTGAACCACTAGAAGAAACATAGCGAAATACAACTGACTTATCATCTGGATGATTGGAAAATTGATATAGCATTTATGCAATGATCAGGAGGTAAGACTTTATGGTTTCACATCATTGTTGTAAAGTACTATGATGCAAAATACTTCAGTTACTTGTTTTTCATCAATTTGAGACTGATAAGCCAATATTGATCACATGTAAAAAAGAATGCTTATGCAAATAAATAACTAGTGATACACCAGTATAATATTTGATGTTACAAACCTCTCAAATACTATGCAATACAAATATGTATCCACATACAATAAAAAGTCCCAAACACCACAAAGTGGAAACATACACATCATGCAGAATGCAATAAAAAAAAAAGATTCAAATAGTGTTTAGCCTGGCTTAAACACTGCATTATACGGAGAAAGAGAAAGGGCCAAGTTGGAACAGTGCTAAATGCTTTGATCTTTGCTCCAGCTATTAGTAGTCTCTCTCTCTCTCTCTCTCTCTCTCTCACACACACACACACACACACACACACACACACACACACACAGACACAATAACAGTCACTAGCCAAACCATTGTTAAAGTATATGGGACCATCTGGAAACTAGGAGAACAGAGAAAAAGGTTTACAGATACAGTTAAGTGATGGTGTTGATTACTAACATCTGCCTTGTCCTTGCAAGGTCACCCTCACTGTAATTGTAAAGTATTATGGGTGTGTGGGCACACACACACACACGCACACACACGCACGCACGCACACACGCACACACACAAAGCTGTGGTTACAGCCACTATAAAACAAACAAACCCACTTCTGTGTCCATGGTAATCAAACAGCACTAATTCCTTATTCTTGGCTGGAGTAAGACCCCACAGAAACCCTGCACATGATCTCATTCACACACACAAACAATCAGAACATGAACTAATATAAACATGCCAGTAAAAGTAGAACAAACCTCCCAAACAAAATACATGAAACAAAACAACCAAGATGAGCCAAGGACTTTAAGGTCATTGGTGACAGAGTTCATGATTATCCAAAATATGGAAAAGTAAGCAAGGAATGACCATGTGCATGTGTGTTACCTTTGTAACCCAGTATGGCTACAGCAATGGTGAGTAAGATGCAGAGAACGTAGAGCAGGCCTATAGCTGCCTTCAATGCCCACTCGCTCTTACACTTAGTACACTGAGTTCCCTCCTGAAAACCTGCAATCAGATGCACCATCTTTAGAAGTCACCTTAATAATAATCTCAGGCAAAAACACAAATTATAGAAAATTTAACAGCTTCAGAATGGGTCCAGAATGGTGTTTCATCCCTCCACTTCTTGTAGAATCTGTGTGCATTAAAGCTGTTTTGTCGACTTTTGGAGGTTGTCATTTAATGTTATTTTTTTTCATAGAGGTATGGTAGCCTGGGAAAAGCCTTCATACACTGAAAGTCTGACACTCTGAAAACTCCAGGTTTTCCTGAACTGAAATATTTTCCTATTCCATTTGTGTATCTCAACCACAATTACAATTAAGTGCTAGCATTTTAATTTCTCCAGTAGTAAAAAGGGAGAAAACTGAATTTACAGATTCAGAGCATTCTGACTCCAATGAAAAACATCCACTGTCTAAAAGCCGCTACTGCTAGGCCAATGATAAAATCATTTACAAATATTGTAAAATGTGAAAAATCTTCCACAGAGTCATTATTAGACAGATGAACTGTTGGTAAAGGACCTACTGGTATGGGATGTTTGTTATTAAAAGATGTAGCAGCATGGCTAAGTGTCAAACACATGCAAAAACAACTGCACAGTGATTCCTGATGCCTAACTATGTGCTTTAATATATTTATTTTAGATATTTATTTCATTTATTCCATACTGCCATAGATTTTACAGCGTACTGAAGTAGCTCTAGTCGTACCTGTATGTAAAAAGATTTAAAGGACTCTATTTATAAAGAATGAGCTCTTACCAAACCTCTTGTATCCAAATGACTGGACGTCCTCTTCTTCAGAGAACTCGTCTGAGAGAGAGAGAGAGAGAGAGAGAGAGAGAAAGAGAGAGAGAGATGATAATGAACAATATAATTTGTATCTTATTCACATTCGCCCTGTCAAAATAGTGATAGTCACATCTATCTTTCAGTGCTACTGGATGTCATCTCCCTGCTGCGTCTAAATGAGACAACATCACATGATGAGCTGTCAATTTCAACCAGATGTTCAACACACGCGCGCGCGCGCATGCCAAACACGCAAACAAATAAATAACACACGTTATTTAAGTCCTGTAAGCCCACCTTTCATCTCGCCCGACACACGCAATTCAATTCAGCAGAAAAGTTTAATCTTCAGGCAAAACCTTGCGTTAAAAACTCCGTGAAAACAAAAACAATATTTCATCGACTGTGCAAAGTGAGTGCAGAGTGAACGCGTCCTCCTCTGCGTTACTGCGTGTCCTGAGCTCCACAAAAAACTTCTGCACGACTCTTTCAGACAAACGCAGTAATTCGAGTCGAATCCCGAACGAGAAGTTTTTAAGCTGCGAGCTGAACTAGAACCAATTCCCCGAGACTATACTGTGTAAATTTCCAGCGCTTTCGGGCTCATATTCAACTCCGAGCGTTTCTAATATTTCAGATAGAGGGGAAAAAACGCCTCTATCACATCACAGTTCCGCTAGCACAGAGCTCTCGCCTCGCAGTGGTACTGCGCGACAGGGTTGCCAGGTCTGCATAAAATAAAAACACAAAAACAACAACAATCATCCCACAAACCGGCTCAATGGTCATTAAAACCAAATAAATAGTGTAGTGTTGTAAAACCAGACATTAATCCTAAATAGGTTTAAGTCCTAAAGTTGTCTCGAATTATTATAGATATTGTCTTAAATAAAATATAGCTTAGACAAAGAGTAGCTTGTATAGTGGCTTAGTGGTTATCACTGTTGCCTCACACTACTTGTAGGACAAAGGTATGTGGACACCTGAATACTGAACATGCCATTCCAAAACCATGGGCATTAATATTGAGTTGTTCCCCTTTGCTGCTATAACACCCTCCACTCTTCTGGAAAAGCTTTCCACTAGATTTTGGAACATGCCTTTGAGGATTTGTGCCCATTCAGCCACAGGAGCGCAAGAGGCTGGGCGTTAATTTTGGAGTGAGAAGGCCTGGTGCGCAGTCGTCTTTCAGATTCATCCCAAAGGTGTTCAGAGGCGTTGAGGTCAGGGCTCTGTGCAGGCCACTTGAGTTCTTCCTCTCCAACCTTGGCAAACCATGGCTTTATAGAGCTCGCTTTGTGTACAGGGACATTGTCATGCTGGAACATGTTTGGACGCCAATCTTTAAAGCTACAGTGTACAAATACATCCTATACAATTGTGTGCTTCCAACATTGTGGCAATAGTGGGGAATTGGGGAAGAACCACATATGGCTGTGAGGATCAGGTGTGAACATACTTTTGGCCATACAGTATATACCTATAAGAGAAATATAGCCTTACAGTAATCTACAGTCTTACAGTAACTGGTTAGCAAGTGCACTCACCTTTAATAAAGCATTAAGCTACAGTCCCATTAGAATGACCAAG
>CM074948.1:17845541-17855680 GCA_037577455.1 Pangasius macronema | reverse complement strand
CTGGAAGCTTCATACCAAGTCAAATTCCTTGTGTGTGTGTGTGTGTGTGTGTGTGTGTGTGTGTGTGTGTGTGTGTGTGTGTGAGCACACTTGGCAATTAAAGCTCATTCTGATTCTGATAAATATATTTCGAGGGAAAACCCGTGCAACTGGCAACACTGCCGCGCAATTTCTCGGCACCGCACCTACGCCATACTGGAAAGACCACGTGACTCGTGAAGCTGCCAAGTGCGCGAAGGTTGAAGGGATTTGGGGAGATAGTTCTTTGGCGTGGCGCGGCTCGGGGTTACATTACCAAACCCCAGTGGAGCGCTCAACCACGGGTCAGACATCTGCAAATCATTAAGAAACGTTTCAAAGCTTTCGTTTAGCGCGCGCTGGAAAGGAGGCCAAACATCCCGAAAGCAATAGGAAATGCGCATTTTAGAGTGTGGAAATCCAAGTAACCGTGCGTGTGCGCGTGCGTCTCCTGATCTCCTGACACGCATACACACACTTCCTTTTCTCTGCACTTAGGTACACACAAACACTCATACCCACAAAAAAGAAAGCAATGCAAGCAACTAACCGCAAATGATCTGCCAAACATCCAGATGAAGTGCTTCAGAGGATCACTGTGTGTGTTCTCTATAGGGTGCTGTGCGCTGAAGTCAGAGTCTTTGTTAAAGGTCTTGTGGCACAGCTTCACTGCCTGGATAAAATCCTGGTGGATTTTTTTTCCAGCTCCCTGCTTGTCCTGATAAAAGGGCTTTCACCCCCTTTACTGGCTGTAGTGCACCACATGGATGGGTCTTGGTTTACAAAGTCAACAAATGTGAGCAGAGATTGATTCAGCCCATATGTATACACACCCAGCTCTGTTAGCTTGAATAAGTTCTGCAAAATGACATGTATTCATACGCCATGGTTATTTTTTACATATCTGGATGAGAACATTTTCTTTAAACATCTTTTAGCATCTTATACCGGACCATTATAGGGCACTGAAAGAATTTGTTTTGTTAATGAGATACACTATATGGCCAAAGGTATGTAGACACCTGACCATCACACCCGTATGTGGTTCTTCCCCAAACTGTTGCCACAAAGATGGAAGCACACAGTTGTCTAGAATGTCTGTATACTGTAGCATTACAATTTCCCTTCACTGGAATTAAGGGGCCCAAACCTGTTCCAGCATAACAATGCCCCTGTGCAAAAAGCAAAATCCATGAAGACGTGGTTTGTTAAGGCTGGTGTGGAAGAACTTGAATGACCTGCACAGAGTCCTGACCTCAACCCCACTGAAGCTTTGGGATGAATTGGAAAGCTGACTACATGCCCGGCTTCACTAATGAGTGAGCAAATCCACACAGCCATATTATAAAATCTAATAATTAGAATCTAATTATAATTATTTATTAATTAATAAAGCCTTCCCAGAAGAGTGGAGGTTATTATATCAGCAAAAGGGGGACTAAATCTGGAATGGGTGTTCAGTAAGCATATATGGGTGTGACCATTTGGGCCATATAGTGTATATTAGATTTTGGGGGAATGATTTTGACATTTCAAATCATTAACACTTACAATTGCAACTTGACACTGACACGTTTGCACAGTCATTAATGTCATATTGTATATTATGAACAGTTACTCCTATATAGTCCAGTGGCTATCGGCCAATATGCGTTTTTCAGTGGCTGATACCAATGTTTATAGAGCTCACCGGCCGATATAATGTTTTTTTTTAATTTACAGTTTGCACATTTGTAAATATTACTGCTGCTATTTTCTTATCAAGTAACTTCATCTCGTTTTTTGAACAGTGTTAAATGTGACAGCTGCTGTTATTATTGTGTAGTTGCACGCAATTTGCTACAGGCTATTGTACTATTGTTTTTGTACATAAGTCAATATTGCACACTCACACAGATGTACTACATATTACTGCTACATGTGAACATATTACTGTTACTACATGTACTATAATATTGTTTTGCACAAGTAAATATTGCATGTTACTATGCTATTGTTTTGCACAAGTCAATATTGCACACTCACACATACAGATGTACATAGTCTATATTTCTATATACATAATCTATATTTCTGCTTCTGCAATTTTATTTTACAGTTTGCACTTGTCTTGGCATTCAGTGTGGACAGCCAAGAAAGAATTTCATTCATACAGGGAAACTTGTTTTTCCTCACTGTGCACATGACAATAAACACTTTGAACTTGAAGAACATTCCATGAAAAGTTATACATCTATATATAGATATATATAAGAACAGATATACATCTATTTTTCTACTGGCTAGGGTGTCTATGGCATCGAACTGTCCCATAGAACTGTCTGGTAAAAAGTTGTGAAATTTGGCACACAGATTGGGGAGGGACATAAGAAGGAACATTCTGACCAAATTTAGGCCAAATGCTGCCAACGCTCTAGGGCCACCATCGAGTCAAATTTGGGCCTAATTTAGAAGTACATTTGTGGTCATAACACTTGAACCTTGTGTCCAAAATTTAAAAGCCAGGCATCACTGGAATCCCTGACATCAATTTTCACCTAATTAGATTTTCCACCATATTGGATTTTGTCAAAAACAGTTTTTGTGCTACTCTTTTTCCAAATTTTGTCCAATCATCACCAAATTTGGCACACATCATCTTCAGAGTAAGCCTCACAAAAAGTTATCAAAGTTCAAAGAATTTTGAATATTCCAAACAGTTTGCCTGTAATGGACCAATGAATCCGATGGCAAAGCCACCAAACAGGAAGTGAGGCTGTATTTCAGCGCACTGACACAAAACTTGGTAAGCTTCTTCAGGACCATGACCTGAGACTATGCAACAAAGTTCGTGCCAGCGTCACCTACTGGGCAAAAGTTACAATAACATGCCAAAAATGCTTACATCTAACTGCCATTTTTTTGCTACTCCTCCTCCAAATTTTGTCCAATCTTCACCAAATTTTGCTCACATCATCTTGAGACCTGTCTGAACAGTCTGAAATTTATCAAAAGGAATTTTGATATTAAACCGTTCTTCCGTAACACACTGGCAAATGCAAAAACAGGATGTGAGGGTGTATCTCAGCAATGCATCTACGTATCATCACAAAACTTGATAAGTATCTTCAGGACAATGCCCTGAATGTAACTAAGACGTTTTGTGACTGTGACACCTTGTGGTCAAGAACTGTAACAACTTTCATTTTTCTCCTCATATCATTTGAAGTGTTTGTGATAAATACAGTTCATTTTTCCTATAATTCCCTGGAGTATGCAGAAGTGAAGACACACCAACATCTGAAATTCAAGTGTACTTCCTGTCGACCATCTTAGCTTTTGTTTTTGGTACTCCTCCTACATATTTTCTCAAACATACACATCATGAGTGACACTACAAATCACTCTTGAATCTCTTTGCCTAAAGTTATGGCTCTGCTTTCCTGAGATTGCTTAGGCAACAATTATAACCAGTCTGTGAAAGTGTGGCTCACTGAGTCTGGGTGCTTGGCCCCCGAAAAAGCTGCTTGCAGCTTTAATTATTATTATTATTAGTAGTAGTAGTAGTAGTAGTACTCGTACTAGTAGTCTTTTTTTTTTTTGACAGTTCACCCAAACCGCCACGTCATTTCAAGCAGGCCAATCGGAAGGCTTCCCGCTGTCTGACGACGCAACGCAACAATCTTATTGGATCTTTATTTTATCAATCACGTAAGAAGGTAAAAAACGCGCGAGTATTTAATTCAGCACATCACAACAGGAGCCTGTTTTAAGCAAAACTGCTCAGGAGCTGCAGGTTTTTTTTTTTTACGCTAACCCCTGAGCTCTTTTCCTGACATAATGCCAGCCACGAGTGAAATGTACACGGCCGCAGACTGTAAGGCTGCAGAGGAACGGAAGCGCGGTGAGGACTCGGCTCCGGTCTCTCCGGTCTCTCAGTTCTGTGATGAGCGCGGCTACCTGAACCAGATTCAGCACATTCTGCACAATGGGGCGAGGAAAGGCGACCGCACGGGAACAGGAGTCGTCTCTGTGTTCGGCTTACAGGCCAGATACAGCCTGAGAGGTGGGTGTAACATTCACAAAACTTTACAGCTGGTCCACTTTTTCAGTTGGGCCAGTTCTTATCTCTCAAAGTCTCAGCAGAAAAACAAAATGGCTTCCCCTCCCCCTTCGCCCTTCAAACTAGGGTTACACGATATTGAACAAAAACATAACTGAGATATAACTGGTTAAATAATGTGAAAAGCAGTACGATAATGTTATAACTGTGTAAAATCAATTTAAATCACATGTATATATTTAAATACTGAAAATGACCTAACATACATGTTTCATGCTTCATGTTCTGAGGAAAAGAAAGCATTCTCTGATATGTGTCGTCCTAAAACTTTCACTTTTCCTAACTTTTCGAAATATTAAACTCTTAAATTCAGTTATCGTAAGCCCTTGCCATATGCATATTGCGATATTTCGATAATTTTGATATATTGTGCAGCAATACCTAAACAACCCTAAACAGCTCACAATCTTCCAATGAGCCATTAATGCAAATATTTAGTTTTTCACTTAACACTGTAGACTTTGCTGTATGGCTGGACACAAACAGCTTCTTACAGATCTGTAGTATTAACATGAATAGTGTTATTACTGGCACCGTGAGCCAACCCGAGCCAAAGGCAAAAGGCTTGATCCAGATGCATTATGGGTGGCTATGTAGTTAACTTTATATGTTCTGCGTCTCAATTGTGACCCAAATCGGGGTATATTGAAATGAGTATCCCAAAGGTACCCGGATGGACTACTATTTCCGGTATTTTTCAGTTAATATAGCCCACAACTCTTTGCGGAAGGGAGGAGGGGCTTTGTGACTGTTTGCTTCGCATTGTAAAGAGGTGTAGAGGAAATGCAGAAAAATAAGTCAAGGTTAAATTAAATTATATAGTATAAATGTTATGAGGAATAATGAATGAAGAAAAGCTGAAATGCAACAACGAGCTTGTTTACGGTGAAAGTGTGCATAAGTAGGCAACAGTGTTCTCTTCCATTACATGATGTGTTAGTATGTCCAAAACAAAAAAAATTATAATGTTAGTATGTCCCTGTACTTACATTTACATGTATGCATTGGCCAGATGCCCTTATCCACAGCGACTTACATTTATCTCATTTATACATCTGAGCAGTCGAGGGTTAAGGGTCCAGCAGGGGCCCAGCAGTGGCAGCTTGGTGGTTTGAACACGTGACCTTGCAATCAGCAGTCCAGCGTCTTAGCCACCGGTCAGCAGTCCAGCGTCTTAGCCACCGGTCAGCGTCTTAGCAGCAGTCCAGGGTCTTAGCCACCGGTCAGCAGTCCAGCGTCTTAGCCACCGGTCAGCAGTCCAGCGTCTTAGCAGCAGTCCAGCGTCTTAGCCACCGGTCAGCAGTCCAGCGTCTTAGCCACCGGTCAGCAGTCCAGCGTCTTAGCAGCAGTCCAGCGCCTTAGCCACCGGTCAGCAGTCCAGCGCCTTAGCCACCGGTCAGCAGTCCAGCGCCTTAGCCACCGGTCAGCAGTCCAGCGCCTTAGCCACCGGTCAGCAGTCCAGCGTCTTAGCCACCGGTCAGCAGTCCAGGGTCTTAGCCACTAAGATGCTACTGCCAGTACTTGCATACTATTTTGCTACACACTCAAAAGTACATATGTTTTCTTCACAAAAAGAGTACATACTTTTAGTGCATAGTGTAAGTACACACATTGAGACGTGTTTGAGCGCCTGTCTGCCCCAGCCCTTTAACCATTACATGCCCATTATGTGATTTTTAGATCAGTTTCCTTTGCTAACAACGAAACGTGTTTTCTGGAAGGGGATTTTGGAGGAGTTACTGTGGTTCATAAAGGTAAGTGATTATTTTCTGATAATCTATTTGCTCTGGTTGCCAGACTGCAATAATATCGGAGAATATGACTAAGCTAGTTTAAGTGAATTTAAAATGCAGCCTTCAGCTTATTCGCTTCTTTGCCAAAGCGTCAATGGTGATGAACTTCATTTGTGATCTTTAGAAGTGTATAGGTGGTGGACTACAGTGCACCCTTTACAATGAGTAGTTTTAATTGTACATCAGCTTTTTTAATGCCTAACTTAAACATTTATGAATGATACAAAATATAAATAATAATCATGTACATATTGATGCATTTCATGCAAATCTGAAGTATATGTGGGAAAAATCTAAATGAAAGGAAGGCCCTGTAACAATTTTGCATGTATTACTTTACAACTTTTCAAATTGGATATGCACTCTGAAGGTGCAGTAGTCAATATTTTTCATTTCTTACTAGTAATGTGGAAAATTATGTAGAAAGGATTTTTAAAAATAGTTTAAGCCATTGTCTCAGAACAAGTGTATTAAGTAGCTATTTAACTACATAGCTAACGGTTCGAGAGTCGGACTTGTAACCCGAAGGTGAACCTGAAGGTTGTGGGTTCGATTCTCGGTTAAGGCAGGGATTGTATGAGCATTCTCTAACACCCTCAATACCATGACTGAGGTGAGGCAAGGCACTGATCCCCCAACTGCTCCCTGGGCCACAAGTCACTTCACTTCACTTCACTTCTTGTCAGTCATTTTATAGACATGCCCCTAACACCTCTTCACACTCCCTCATAAATCATTATGAGGAGAATCTGCATGTTTACAGAGTGGTAACCTTGCTTTTCAACTATTTGAAAACTGTCATGACTGTCTTTACTAATGGTAACTCTAGTTGAACCAGTATAAATTTTGGGGGTGGAGCTTTGTGTACATGATGGAAATGGGAGTAAAAAAAATCATTCAAATCATAATCAATGCCACCCATTTAACCATTAGAGACCTGTTATGAATCTTACCTTTAATATAATCCATTTGCTCTTGTGTTTATCTAGTTACACACAACTAACATTGGGGCACACATTTTGGCTTGGAGAAAAGGAGAGTCGCCTGAGAGTTGATGCAGTCCTGCTCTTGCATTAAATGATGACTTCTGAATTTTAACAGTAAAATAATGTCATGGCTATAGCACGTTTTAGCCCGCAAACGTAGCTAGCCAGTGGCCGTTATATATTATGGAAGATGTTATGACTGTACACTCTGGTTTAAGAGTAATATCAACAAATTAACCTTAAAAACCAGGCTCAGCTGTTGTAGTTTGACTTTGCTTAAGGTTCA
Organism: Pangasius macronema; assembly: GCA_037577455.1. Taxonomy (NCBI): domain Eukaryota; kingdom Metazoa; phylum Chordata; class Actinopteri; order Siluriformes; family Pangasiidae; genus Pangasius; species Pangasius macronema. The sequence goes on along the minus strand of CM074948.1, from coordinate 17,848,495 downwards.
TTCAGCATGCTTGGATGAAACGGAGTTTGCATTACATGCATTAGTCAAACTGGTTTAACTTTACATGGAACGTTAATACTTACATTTAACTTGTGGCTTAGTCATAATCTGAGTTACCAACAGAGGGCAGCAATCTAACACAGATCTTTCTTGTAGGGTTCAACAAATGCGAAAGAGCTCTCAGAGAAAGGTGTGAAGATTTGGGATGCCAATGGCTCACGGGAGTTTCTTGATAAGAATGGATTCACTGAGCGTGAGGAAGGTGACTTGGGCCCTGTGTACGGCTTCCAATGGAGACACTTTGGCGCAGAGTACAAAGACATGCATACGGGTGGGTGTTGTATCTATAAAAACTATTGCAGCATGAAACACTACAATATCCAGAAATTAAAGCTACATAAAGCACAGAGTTGTGTGGTCAGAACAATGATTTGTTTACAGATGAAATGTGCATTATTATATAATTTTGTCTGTAAAGGGGCATGGCAAGGTACATTAGCAGGACAGTGCACAGGATGACACAAAATGCAAATGTACGGCATTGTGAGAAGAGTGTGAAATATACAATAAATACACAGGATGACAAAGCAATATTTGGATCACTGGTTTTATGGCATAGTTGAGAGAGCTGAACATATCTGAGCAGTTGTATAGTAATTGCAGTAGAGAAATAAATACTAAATTTATTCAAATTTTGAGGAAGATTATGAGCTGATTTGTTTTTGTTTTTTTAAACCAGGAACATTATTTTCTTTTCATTCCAAACAAACTTTAATTTTATTTCTAAAATGGCTTCCAGATGGTTTTAAAAAATGCTGGCATGCCACAAATGGCCCATGCACAACTGTGATGTAGAAAAATTGCAGGACACACAACAAGCAAAATATAAGTATGAAACAAGAATCTGATTGAATCCTCAGTCATTTCAGAAACCAACAAAAAGCAAATTTATGCCTGTTGGCTTATGGACAGAATATCTAATCTAATTATATATGGAATAAAATTGCCATTACTTAGCAAACTACTTGTTTAGTAACGTCACACTATATATTGAGAAAAGTCCTTGTAAGGCCACATTCAGAATTCATGTGCATATCAGATGTTAACAGTTTGCCAACTTTAATAAAAGTCATATTACTGACTGCTAGAGTGAATAATCATGATGTAAAACAGGAAGTACTGTGTTTCAGTAAAATGCTGCATTTAACCGCTCTAAATGGCTTGTTTATACAATGTATTCTAATTCTGACTTGCATTACCAGATTATTCTGGTCAAGGTGTTGACCAGTTGCAGGAAGTCATCAACACCATCAAGTCCAATCCTGAGGACAGGAGGATCATCATGTGTGCCTGGAATCCTAAAGGTACAGACTCAGACCATGCATAGTATCTCATTTGTGGTATATTGAGCAGAAGCACAGACATCTGATGTCAGAATAACCTTCCTGAATTTACTATAGCATCTCATCCTAAGTGAATTGGGAAAAGAAAAAAGAAAAAAAAACTCGTTCAGCTTATTACTGGCTTTATGGAAATTCAGCATTCTATAAACACTAGAAAGTCTGTAAGATATTGAAGGGAAGAAGTGTTTCAGCAGGTTTCTCATAAACATTTCATATAGTCTCAGACCAGGGGATCGAACAGATTTCCTTGCTCCTGTGTAATGAGAGCAAGTAACGAAGTAATTCATGACTTCTCTGCATGTGGATTGCTTTGTGAGTTCTTTGATGCAAGGAAACTTGACCTTCCATGAGAACAGTATCATATATTCAATAACACACCATTTATCAAAAGCAGCATTTACTCTTTTCTCATATAAGCTTTCTATACAGAGATTAGAAAATGGGAGAAAAAAAGGAAAATTGCTTTAGTCCTGATTTTGAAGGTCATTATTTTATTTAACAACATCTTTTTTTAAAGTGTGATCTCCTTTCCTCTTCTCAGATCTGCCCCTGATGGCTCTTCCACCCTGTCATGCCCTGTGCCAGTTTTACGTCTCGGATGGTGAGCTGTCATGTCAGTTATACCAGCGTTCAGGAGACATCGGCCTGGGTGTCCCGTTCAACATTGCCAGTTATGCCCTACTCACATACATGATTGCCCATATCACAGGGCTCAAGGTAAACACACACACTTCATATAAATTACTTATATTCTGATTTTTATAGGTATCTCTCAGTGTAATTCATTAAAGCCAATTGACTAACATTCTAGTTTTACTTTTGCAAACAGCATTTTTTTTTAGCTGTTTACTGATTATCATCCACATATATTTCATTCAGTGGAAATGTCAGTGTAAGATTTTTACACATGTTAATTTCCTTAAGACGTATAACAATACAAACTACTATAAATGTATAATGACATCTGTTAGAATGTTTTACATTATTTTCCGTGGGAATTTAGGGTAGTGTTGCCACCTCATAGCTTCAGGATCCCTGGTTTGATTCTGAACTCGGGTTACTGTCTGTGCAGAGTTTCACACATTCTTCCCATGTTTGTGTGGGTTTCCTCCGAGTTCTCAGGTTTTCTCCCACCTCCCAAGAACATACTAATAGGTGGCCTCTAGGTGTATGTATGTATGTGTGTACATTGAGACCTGTGATAGACTGGCTTCCCATCTAGGGTTCATTCCTGACTCTTGCCCAGGATAGTCTCAAGATCCAGCTTGACCCTGACCTGGATAAAATGCTTACTAAAGATGAATGAATGCAGACCTGCCAACCTTAAACGATTTTTATACGTACAACCCCCCCCACGCGCCGGCCAACTAACTGCGCCCATCAATGCACACCACAACCGCACCCCATCAATGTCCTCCCACCACTACATCACGGACACAAGCATAATCATTGTAAGCATGTACACCGTGACGCTCATCACTGCACCATATTGAGTAGATGAACGAGTAGTCCTGACGAGTGGTTGACAACACTGCCGGGTTAACATTGGGC
>CM074948.1:17812336-17831456 GCA_037577455.1 Pangasius macronema | reverse complement strand
TACAGGGGCGTGGTTCGGGGGTGGGGGTTTTTTTTATTTTAATTTTAACCTTAAACCCCCCCCCCCAACACTACCCCCCCCCCCCCCCCCCCCCCCCCCCCCCCCCACACACACACACACTCCCCACACACACACACTCGTAAAAAACAATGACAAACATTAGCATTCACTTGTGGTGTCAAATGTACGCTTCTCGCTCCCTCTCTTTTTTTTTCTTCTACACGTACAGCCTAAGTAAATCCATGACGAAGAACGCGCGTCGGTCCTGGTGGAACGAGGTGAGTGACGTCGGCAGGGAGTGAAGAGGGCTCGCCTCGCCACGGCACCATAAAACTCGCGCTGCCGCCCTGAGAGTGGGACATATGATGGCGGCACGCGGTCTTCCAGGCGTCCAGCGCAGCGGAGAAATCTGAGTACCGCGCTCCAGAAAGTCTAGAAGTCTTGCGCGCTGCTGCCGGGCAGAGAACAGAGAGAGAGTGACAGGGAACGCCGTACGAAGAGAGAGAGAGAGAGAGAGAGAGAGAGAGAGAGAGAGAGAGATTTTATCTAGCACCCTCACCGGACTGCATCCCGCTACTTGCACCGCTGTAGGTTTGTCAAAGCCAGCCAAACTTCTAGATCATAAAAGAAGAGAAATGTATAAAACAAACTGTATGGATATTTTAATAAATATTTTAACTTTAACTAATTGGATACGCGGTATGTGTTAGGCAAAGTTGTAAATGCGTAGTGATTTAAACAGCAATCTATCCCTTTATCAGCTCGACTTAACTGCGTAATTGCTCCTCTCCACCTCAGTGTGGTGGAACCCGGGACACCTGCTGCGCTTTATCCACAACTTTAGCTCGTTAGATCCTCCTTAAAATCATTCAGACATTTGCTTGAACACATTAACACCAGGTTAGCCAGTGTGTGTGTGTGTGTGTGTGTGGTGTAGTGATGTGAATCTTTGTTTCTCCTGCAGAATGATCATGTCGGGGAGCAGAGGGACTTTAGGCTTCCTCATCTACGCGCTCCTGGTGCAGTGCAGCGCGTCCTCTCCGCTCAGGTAGGACAACACGACCGTGCGCAGGACACACGGAGCGGAGTGGAGGTGCGGAGGTGCGGGGACTCCGCCGGAAATAACCGGCAAAAAACGGAACTTTCTTTTACAGTCACTTCCCGACAATATGGGCAGAAACAGACGACGCGATTTTCCTTTATCGATGCATGGCGTATTCTTATGGTCTAAAAGAAAGATTTTTTTTTTTTTGTGGAGATTGTTTCGGTTCTCACAGGAATTACAGGTGTTGTAACACGAATAGCCCCAAAAAAGAGCCATCATTTCAGTGGGAACCCTGAAAGGTTTCTAATCGAGCCATAATTTTTTTATAATTTATAAATATTGTGTGTGTGTGTATATATAAATATATATAAATAATATAAAACCGAATTCAAATGAATTTCCACTGGAACGCGGTTTATCGCTTCACTCCCAGATACCGCCCACTCCTTTATATTTTCGTGTAGAAAATTAACTTAAACTTACATCATGAATAACGCAAGCTTAAGTTAAACTTGTAATTGAGTAGTAAAAAATGAATAATGGAATGAAGCGCGTTTGATTTGTGAGATTTAACACGCAGTTGTTCCATGTATTAATCATCACTGTCAGTTTTCTGAAGCTCGACAGAGGGAATCTCTTGGTTTTTCCATCCTGAGTCACTTTAGTGTCGCGGATCAGGTTATTTTTATACGCCAAGCATTTGTGAAAGTGGGGAAAAAAATGTTCCTGGTACAACCAGCATCCTGTAATGCCGTGCTGTGTGTTGCAGGCTGGAGACTGCGGCTTATGATGAAGATGGCACTTCATTAGCAGACTTGGCCTTTGACTCAGAGCAGATCGCACTCAGAAGCTCCCCATCAGGGACGGACGATGTGTACGAGATATATTCTCCTCCAGAAAAAAGGTGAAGCTTCAACCCATTTCTCATTTTCTTTCACTCATTTGAACATTGATTCAATCATTCGTCTTGTCTATAGGTATAATATGGCAGTGATTTATTTATTTTTTTGTTCATCTGTGTGTGATCTTGTGTATAAATGTGTGTTTTGTGTGAAGAAGTTGTGTAACTCCAGCTTCATGTGGAGGTCTTTTTAAACTAGACCCCCCAAACCTCAGCTAATCTGGATCAGTTAAACGGGTTTACCCCACAAGTTGAGTGTGTGTGAAGGCATAGATGTGAAAGAGTTTTGTCTTACTTTTGGGAATTATAATTGAGTCATTATGGCTCAGCATGTGGATGTCGGAGTGCAGGGTGTCTGATGATGTGTGTGTTTGGCGTTTTGTCACCCCAGAACGGAAAGACATGCAGACGGGATGTTTAATAAAGCCTACAGGCAAGCGCTGGGTCAGTTATCAGCCCGGAAATACCTGCATTCTCTGATGGCAAAACGCGTCGGGTAAGCGCATCTCTCTCTCTCTCTCTCTCTCTCTCTCTCTCTCTCTCTCACTCTCTTCCCTCTCTCTCTCTTCCCTCCCACACACACAGACTCTCTCTCTCTCTCTCTCTCTCTCTCTCTCTCTCTCTCTCTCTCCCTGTCACTCCCCTCTCTCTCTTCCCTCACATACACACAGACTGTCACTCCTCACACACACGCACACACACACACACACACACACACACACGTGTTCTATTTGATCCCTGTTTAAGTGCCTCTTTGTTTGTGGATGCTCACTGCACCTACCATTCCATGTTTTCTTTCTGTTCCTGTGTACGTGGATGGTCCATCCCAAAAAGGAAAAATTAAAAATTATGATAAGTAAAAAAGAGAAAAAAATGGAATTAGTTTTCCAAACGAGCAGTTCTTTTAAAGTTCATCTTGGCAGAGAGAGAGAGAAACAGAGAGAGAGAGTCTGTGTGTGAGGAGAGAGAGAGAGAGAGAGAGAGTGTGTGTGTGTGTGTGTGTGTGTGTGTGTGTGTGAGGGGAGAGAGAGAGAGAGTGTGTGTGTGTGTGTGTGTGTGTGAGGAGAGAGAGAGAGAGAGTCTGTATGTGAGGAGAGAGAGAGAGTGTGTGTGTGTGTGTGTGTGTGAGGGGAGAGAGAGAGAGTCTGTATGTGAGGAGAGAGAGAGAGAGTGTGTGTGTGTGTGTGTGTGAGGAGAGAGAGAGAGAGAGTGTGTGTGTGTGTGTGTGTGAGGAGAGAGAGAGAGAGTGTGTTCGGCATTCTTATTCACTGATCACCTTTGAACAGACTAGATGATAAATGTATACTGATAATAATTAAGCGTTATTCTAAGTAATTAAGCGTTTTTTTGTCCCCAAACCAAACCTTAAGGAAAAATCTAAAAGGATGTAGATCTATGGGTAGGTTACATTAGTGCGCTGAAAATTTATTTGTTTGAAATGTTCTTGTGTTAGAGACTTCAGGCAGAATACTCTAGTAGTACAACAACAAACCAACAAACCAACAACACACAAGTATTTAGTATGCGTTCCCTGACACCTGTTTTAACCTAACAGCTGTATGGAACACGCACAAGAACACAAGAGCAATAGACACAAACTATATCCTCCCGTTTCATATCCATCAAGGCGTAGCTTTCTATTTTGTTATAGGCTACTATTCAGTTTGGAAGTGTGTATGCGGCTTTCGGTCACACTAACACTCCTGCGTTTCTGCTCTCTCTCTCTCTCTCTCTCTCTCTCTCTCTCTCTCTCTCTCTCTCTCTCTCAGAGGAGGCAGTGCTATGGAGGATGCAGAAGCTCTGGCTAAGCGCCACTCGGACGGCGTGTTCACTGACAGCTACAGCCGCTACCGGAAGCAAATGGCCGTGCGGAAATATCTGGCCGCGGTCCTCGGCAAAAGGTACAGACAGAGAGTTAGAACCAAAGGACGACGATTCGCCTATTTTTAGCGCTTTCAAAAAAAACACACAAAAACCCCTCACCCCCACACCTGCTTAATCCACCTTGTTCTGTGCTGTCCCGGGTCAGTCAAGAGTGTTGAGATGAAGAGTGCGACCACTGTTTCTTTTAAAACATGTACTTTATGTATGAAGTAAAGACGTTGAAATGAATATTTTGATAATGACACTGTTTTCTTTCTTTTTTGTACTGAAGCACTTGAGAACGCACAACACTACTTTGTGGACCAATCGTTTAGTCTGACCAAATATAGTCTATATTTCCTTATTTATTTTTTAGACCTTAACAAAGTGTATGTGCACTTGAAGGGTATGCTTCCGATATTTTGTCTTTTAAATATATCAATCTACCATTATGAGTATGAGTAAATAAATTTGTCTTAAAGACAATCATTGCACTGAATGTTACCTCTCTTCTTTATTTGTTGGAACTTGAAATTAAGTGTGTAGTCTTCTTTATTTACAACAGCCCTGAAGACATAGATTTGCACCAATTGCTACCAGGCATAGACATTGGGGCGCTCCCGGATGGGGATGAGTGTGAGGCATGTATGAGGAACTGGCTGAGGCAGTTCCCTTCCAATCTCCTGGTGAGTGGCTTTGTGGCTCTGGTCCATACCTTAGCCCTTTACTTTTCGGAAAAGTGCCTCTCACTCTTCCTTCTTTCTCCCGTGACGTTCTCCCCCTCTGTCATCTAGCACTTAAATTTCACAAGCCAACTCCTTTCCTTTCTCACCTGTTCACACTCTACTTGATAACCTTCATACCATGGTATGTTCTCACTTCAGAAGAAAATAGCTCTTGGGTTCTCTTCATGAAGTAAACGTGACACACTCTCCTGAACACAGCTGTAGAATAGAGGCCTCCTCAGATATGCCTCTTTCTCTGAGCCACCACACAACCTGTCCTATTTCTCTAAAAGCATGTCCAAGCACCTTATCTACCATTTTCCAAGCTGTTATTCTTCACCTCTCTATCTTGAGAGTGGGAGCTTGTGAATGTGTTTACTCATTTATTACAAGCATACAATTCAGCTTTTATAGTTGTGGAGTATGTGTATGTGTGTAAAATGTTTCTCATGACTTTGTGGTTGTGGAAAATTAGATCTGGGATTTTTTGTTTTTTTCTATTCTTTTATTCTGTATTTGAACTCATTTTTCTCCTGTTGCAAAAACACACTGGGCGCCATTGGTTTTACAGATTAAAGTCTCTCCTTCCTGACAAAACTTGCCCTGAAATCTGCTCTTGTTAATGCCAGATATCTGCATTTTCCATGTTCATCTCTCCCTGTGTTCATCTTACTGCTGTGTGTGGAGACATAATTTGGCACTTCTGGGTATCATGTCTCTTTAGTTGCAGATGCTAATAACCTTATTTAGGATTTCACAGCTATATGAGGCTGTGTACAGTATTAATTTGCTCATGTTTATGGTTATGTATGCAAAAAAAGATGAGAATAAATAGAATAAAATCTGAGAGTTAAGAAAGGATTTGGGGGGAAAAACACTGCTTAAAGCACACCTACTCAAAGCTGCAGTGAATGTATGTGTGAAAGTGTAAGAGAGAGGGTGTGAGTGTGAAATCAATGTTTGTTTAATTATGCATTCTCCTGCAGGCTTTGTGACGCAGGAGGGCAGCTTGCAGCTCGGGTGCCTTTGCTTCGACTTAAAAAATGGCCACCAATCTCAGATGGCACGTTAGTGGCCCTCCAATGCTGCACATCACCTGCTCACACTCTTTCCATTTCACTGGATCACATGAGTTTCATTCAGTTGTCACCTGGCCCACTCTATTTTGTTTGATTTCCTGCACCATTTCCTGTTCTTTGTCTTAGCTTCACTATGCATAGTGTGTGATGGATAGTCGAGTAGAAATCATAGGAAACTCACACTTCTGACATTCATCCTGTGTGTAATATCTGAGAGCGCCTGAAGCCTTACTTTAGATGAATCTTAAATAAACAAATCTATTTCTTGTGTAGCTAAATAGTAGATTATAAAAAATGGGAACCACAAAAGAGATCACCAGAATAAATGTCAAAAAATAAGGTGTTGTAAGATTTGTATGAATAAATTTTTGTAAACAACAACATTTTGTCTAATCTTTGAAACTTTACAAATTAAATTCATGAATTATAAACCAAAGAAGTGAGAAACAATACCATGCTCATCCAATTACTTAATAAATCATATTTATTAAAAAAAATGGCCAGCTTGTTGGTTGGCAGGCCATCTGTTGCAACAGGAAGTACAGCCTAACCATGTCTAGTGATCTACCGTACATATGTACAGCACATGGATGGAATTTATATCTTCACAACGTCTCCTTAGAGAGAAATATCTTAGACAATATAAAACATACAGCCATCAATATACCTGAGTGTCAAATTAAAGTAGGAACCTGTGAGGTACAGTTTTTATAGAGGAAGAAATAAAACTCAACCTGAAGGTGCAAAATGACCAGGAACAAATATGCCAAAAAGATGAAAGAAAATAATTGAAACACGTTTGACCATAAATAATTCATGAACAAGCTTGGGATATCTTTGTGTATTTCAAATCTCTCTGCCAGGAAACCAAAATGAAGGAGGATACAGTAGGATACTATGTCTTCTCATGTGGTAGTGACAGGCCACCTAATTATGCCCTGATTAGATATAGGTATTGTAAACTGTCTCTGGATTAGATTGGGTGGGGAGAGTATTACTAGACTGTAAGGGCTTAGCAAGTTAAATTCAAATTAAAACCTACAATATAAGAAGCTAAAACCAACTAAAACTAATAATCATGAATTGTATAAATTTGAATGAGTGAGGACCATCATACCTTTGTTAGGAAAACAATTACAAATGTTGAATTGAACCAAGAGCCCAAGCCTGACAAAGTCTGAATTATCTATATATTTATCTAACTGACTATCTACATGTCTATCTATATATCAATCTATCTGCTTCTCTCTATATTTTGTTTTGAAAATAAATTCTTGCATAGCCATCAGCTTCACTTTTGACTGGTATAGGTGCCTGTGTGTGCATGTGTGGGAGGGAGAAGAAAAAGAGAGATGGAGAGGAAGAGGTGTGTTATCCTGCACATAGACTTCTTCAGGTATAAAGACCCTAGGAGCTCGAGAGAAATTTTTAGTGTCTGTCAGAGCCGATTAGGGTTATTAACACTCATATCACTGCATCACAGTGGGGAGAAGACATTGAACTTTACCAACACACACACACACACACCACACATGAAATAGTATGTATGCACATATTTATATTCAAGACAAAATCAGGGGCTGTTTAGTGTTTCATGAACCACACAAAGTATCAGCCAGTATTTTTTTTAACATAAATTAAAATTTGTTTAATTTTATGTATGTCTTTCTAAATTCTCTATGCTTATTTCACACACACACAGACACACACACACACACACACACACACACACACACACACACACACACACACACACACATTCAATGAAACTCAATCAGCCCCCGTTTCCAGGCAACGGCTCCCAGAAGGACACTGTGTCTCTGGGTGTGGCAGTGATGGACGATGCGCTTCTGACCTGATTGGATCGAGCCATATGAAATTTTTCCTAAAAAGAACCATAAAAGATGAACATTTGGCAGATAAGTTTTGTGCACATCTAGACTCTTCCTTCCTGTTCCTTCAGTATTTCTCTTTTACTCACACACACTATGTGCTACTTTCTTTTTTACTCAATTAACCAGGTCTTTAATAAGGGTTTGCCTCTACACGTCTATCTATGAATGACTAAATTGTGCAAAATTAAGAAGTCATGACATTTATTACTGAGAGATGGTTTATTAGTGCTGCTTAAGGAAATACAATACAAAAACATCACTATTTCCCTTAAATTCATTACAAAGGGCAGCCATGTTGGGGAAGCTACGTTTCAAATGGAACTTGTCAAGATACAAGTTACTCTATTATTTATATAGATTTATAATTTATAATAGCTAAGCTGCAGCCAAACTACCATTTTGATAAAGTAGCTAGCTACACAACTAGTTAATAAGACTAACTACACTGAAGCTACTTGAGGAAAATGAGTAAAATCGTAATTTATTGTACAAAATAAAAATGTCCATGTATGTTTCATAGCTATTTTCATGAAAATAGATACGTTTTCATCAATAGAAGAATGGATCCTCTTTAACTGTAGTGGAATCCAGTTATTCTCAACACAGGTCTGAGATATGCTCACCAACGTATGCTCTAGATTAATTAGTAGTTTTGAACTGGGTTCTGGATGGATACAATAGTTTAAGGTTTATTTAGGTTATTTGGAAAAGGAAAATTAAGTGTTCGGTATAGAATTTTGTTGCATCACACCGCTACTTGGTAAATACTCCCCAACAGCTACACTGCACCTTTCCTAACACACATATTTAAGAATTCTTTTTGTCCTTGGTATTGTAGGAAATGTCTCAAGAAGTACTAACATCATCGTTAGCGAGACAGTGTTAAATGCTGGGTTTATAAAACATTAATCAGTGGTGCAGCAGGTAGTGTTATGGTCACCAGCTTAGGTTACTGTCTGTGTTACATGTTCGCATGTAACTGCATGTGTTTTTCTCTGGATTCTGTGGTTTCCTCCCACCCCCTGAAAACATGGCAGTAGGTGGGTTGACATGTTGCAATGATGAGTGTGAATGATTGTGTGAATGTGTGTGACCAGTGTGCGATTTTGCGATGGACTAGTGTGCCATCCTGGGTATATTCTTACCTCATATCCAGTATTTCTGAGATGGACTCTGGATCCACTGTGTCCTTGACCAGGATAAGATAAGATAAGATGATAAGATAAGATGTGCCTTTATTGATCCCCTGTAGGGGAAATTCAAGATAAAGTGGTTATTGAAGCTTGCTGAGTGCTAGGACATGGGGGAGGCTTCTTCTCCTCTCATTCATTGTTGCCCCGGCTGTGCTACCTGTTCTGCAAAGCAAGAGGAAAGACTGCCTTGATGCCTCGCTGCCTGTGCTGTCTCATATGTCAGTTGACTGCCTTGAGGTAGCGCTTCAATATCTACAAAAGTATGTGAAAGAAAATGGATTTAGACGCCCTGTGAAGGGAACAATGTCATGGCATTTCCAAGACAACATGACATGCACGATCTCTAATTAACCTTGTAAATCTGAGTTAAATAAAAGTAATGTGTTACTAAACATAGGCAAGGAAAGAGTAAAAAGTGAAAAGAGTAAAAAGGTGATGGACAGGGCTGAAGGAGCATGTCTCATGGAGGTTAGTGATCGAGAAGAACGTGAGTGGGAATTGTTTAAGCCATCAGTTAAATTTACACTGAATTTGATATAGGTCTATTACTCATACTAGACATAAGTTCAATTATGTCATGACACTTTTAGTTTTAGAAGTTCATTCATCAAACAACAGTTTTTTCATGATATATTTTTCTTTCTAGAAAGCCACTGGGTGATTTAGGAAGTCTAAAGAAGACACTAGGGTTTCACTCATCTCATGATTATTATATCATGCTATTTTGTTTGGACTTATCTTGACCTGTGCCTGATGTAAGTGGATGGATAACATTTTAGGTCATATTTATACCTATAAACACAGACAAATCTATTGTGTGCCAACTTGACCATATAGCATAAAAATTAATGATGAACAGATATTTTAGGGCCGCTTAAAAAATTCTCCTGGGGACCATTCCCCCTAATAAAGGCATAGCCCCCTATCCATAAATCTCTAGTGATGACCCTGGCTATAAAACACAACTGAAAGACCTGGAAGTGTATTTGCACCCTCATGAAAGGCAAGAGGAAAGGCAAGAGGGTGCAAATAGAGGATTTCTTCAGAGGCTCAGCAAACATCAATGGTGCATTTTACTTGCAGTCAACATATTACTGTTGGTGTTTTTTAAAATGAGAAAAAGCAAACCTGCTATAATATAATTCTCTTTTAAGATTTCTTCCTTATTTCTTAACATTCTCCCGGGGTTTCCGAGCGCTCAGCAGAGAATGCTAAGTACTGGAATCTGAAGAGTAAATGCAGACTGGTAGCTGCTTGATATGCTGCATAGCAACATGGTAAAGACGGACCCTAAGATCCCTCACTCTCAACATGAATGTTGTTTAGGGTGGGCTCAGAGACCCCAGAGCCCTGAAACAACACGGCAGAGTTGGCACTCTGCATGCAAATCCCAGCTGTAGGGGGCACTTTTGCGCTGCTAAGCCCTAAGGGGTTACAATAACAGTGTATTGTAAAAACGTGGCAAGCATAAACAATAAACACTGATGCATATAGCCCCTCTTCTTTTAGTGCACAGACAGCCCAAGGATTTGGAACACTGCCCGAGGCTGAAAATATGAACACATTAATATAGTTCAGATGTGTATTTCTGCTTGGTCTTTAGAAGATTAACCTGCAATCTATTAGCTTGATGTTACCTGGGTTTGTGTGTGCAGTATGTGTGTGTGTGTGTGTTTGCACTTGCATTTTTATATGTGGAAATCCATGCGCATATATTTGCACACATGCATTGCACAGGTCAGTCCAGAAGAACAAAGGCTTCGGCATGGGTGAGACTGAACTGAAATATTTAAGTAATAATAAGTATGCTTAATTTAATTTACTTTCTTACTTAAAATCAGATGGATGCATAATTCATTATGCATAATTCATGTACAAATTCAGTACATATTTGGGTTTTCTAACTGATTTGGCATCTGCTTCTTACTGTTACTCTTTTCTTTCATGATGTCTGGACAACAAGGACAATCTATGGTGGTATGAGCATAGTGAGTTCTGAGAGCTGCCATGACTGGTGTGGGGGAAAGAGAGTGAGAGAAGACAGAGAGATGTGGATGAAGAGGCACAGAGACTGAAAGAAAGGTCTCAGTAGACCATTGCTTCATTGCTTCAAGACATTCATTTTTAATTTAGACAAAAGGAGAGGAACAAAACAAAAAGATCATTTGTTCTCTATCACCTAGTTCTTTCTCTCCTCCTCTGTGTAATCATCACCTAAATGAGAACCTAAATCTTTAATGCCTATAGCCATGACTCCTAATGAGTATGTGTGTGTGTGTGTGTGTGTGTGTGTGTGGGCGTCTTTATATCTTAGTGGGGAGCAAATATTCCCACAGAGGGCAAGATATCCGACAGTTTTAATGAAAAACAAACAAATAAACAAACAAACAAACAAAAATACTTGGGTTTAGATTTATATGTAAGCATACCATTAAATAGCTGCATTAATAGCTATGTCAATAGAAGGTCCTCACAAGGAGAATAAGACAATCACGTGAACCATCTGAGAGCCACAACATTTTGTTAATAGTGTGGATCAACTGATGATGATATAGTCTAAGAAGTTGACGTCACAGAGCTGTGAATTTTCTAAATCTGCTACAAGGTCCACTTCAGTTATTTTTAGTTCATTAATATAATTGCAACCTAAGCACTGAGCCAGAATAGATGTTGCCTAAAGCCAGCAGCTTTGTTTTTTAGTTTCACCTTTTGTTTAAATAATCTCTATAAGCACCATATGGTGCTAGTATCACACACAATTTGTGTCACCTAATGATTCAATGGAGGGTGTGAGTGTGTGTTACTAAATGCACTGAACCACACACACATATGCGTCTTGAAAACTATGGTGATATAAGACCGTCCCCCACAAACAAACAGTAGTGGGGCAGCAATCATTCATAGGTCTAATTGTTCCTCACCTCATGCCACACTCCTAGATGTAATTAGAGAAAAGTCATATAGTGATCTTTTGTATGTGTGTATGTGTGTGTTTTACAGTGTTGGGGCTTTAGAGGAAGGGGTAGTAAGTGAGGCAAGTGAGTGACTCAGCCTGTCACTAAAGCGTATTTGATTTCTTTCTGCTCTTTGGAGTGTGCTCTGAAGTGTTAAAATGAATGAGGTAAATGCAGTATCAATAAATTCAAGTGAATCTCTCTTGGTTCCTACTAAAGCAATTTGCACTTGATTATCACAGCAGAAATCAGACTGCCAGACTGTTAAGAGCCTTAAAATAGCACGAGTCTTATTACGTTTTATCAAGTCTATATACTTAGATTACAGTAGCTGTGAATTATTTAAGTACAGTCTTTTTTTTACTGACTTTTAAGTCATTGATTGGATTGGTTTCTGTAGGACATATCAGATTTACATTAGTTTACTGCATTGTCAAGTCTGTGTATCAGGTCCTCTAGACATCACTGACAGAAGGTCACAAAACATGAAAGTATGGCCCAATGGAAAAAACCAAGACCTTTTGTGCAGAAGGACATATAGTATCTGCTGATGATTTATTCCACATGTATCCAAAACACAGGTGCGTTTTAGACAAAGAAAGAGGCACAACTGTTATACCAGTTTTTTTTTTGCAACAGCAAAAAAAAAAGATTTTTAGCAGCTGCCACCATCTGGTCTTTTCCATAAATAAATATGGGTTCTCAGCGCTTTCATCAGTTCTAGCTACAACTGCCTTGGGTAGTGAAAGTGTTTTTTGCATTTTGACTGATGCATTTTTTCTCCCTTCCATCACATCTAAATTTATGCCACACTTTGAGCAGATGTGAGGTCACTATTAGACTGGATAGACAGAACTCAGAAAGTGTTGAAGAGCAAGACAAAGAGAGCTAGAGCATGAAAAACCAAAGGTCAAAGCAAAATTAAGAAGTGATGATATCATACCTTTACACACAAGGTAAGGTAGCAAATGGTTGTGCATATAATGTGTCAGAAGGAAGGTGAAAGTCTGTGTGTGAGCATATGTGCCTGCATGCCTGAAGAGGGTGTGATGTCACAGTTGTCAGTCTCCTGTTGGACTTTATTTATTTGGTCACACGGTGCAACATCTGCTATGGTCAGAAAATTCACACACATATAGACCCATTTCTTGCTCACTATCTCCCTCCTTTATTTTGTCCTTGGGGATAGTGGTCCAGATGGTAGCTGTACCTACTGCTCACTAATTATATTGACCATTTTGTGCTATTTGTGCTTATCAAATTCTGCTTATTCTCTTTGTCTTTCACCCTTAGTGGACCTTTGACAGTTATAAGTTAAGAAGACACATTTTCAGTTCTTGATGGCATAATAAACAGATCTTGATCTTTGATTTCCATTGTTTATCTGAGATGAACAATGGTGGAAAATATTGCAGAAATCTTACAGGAACACATACATAGTACTACATAAACACCCTATATGAATGAGTTCAATAGTGTAAGACTACACTACGGGTTTAACATTATAAAATGTTAATTTTTTAATATAAACATCTCCTCACCCACATACTGTATATTAACTATGGGTGACACTGTGTCCAGTCCCAGAAGAAAACACTGTGGAATTGTGTCCAGTCTCAAAACTAGGAGGAGATCATGAGCGATCATCTCATGACCGCTGTCAAGGCCTCAGGTCTTTCTGCAGCTTCACTGTCAGAACACTCAAGTTATTTTTTCAGTTTGTCACAGGTAGATATTTATCCTAGTGTTTTTCCAATTTCCTCCAGTTGGCAGTCCTTCGTATTTCTTGTTTATTTTAATATTCCTCTATTAAACCTAATAAACCTCTGTTAAACATTGACCCTTGCTCCAGATTATGATCTTCATTGAGCTCTAATAAATTTACATTGCATGTGCATCCATCTGGCATCCATGTGTAACCATCAGTGAGCTCTTTGGTTTATGGCATGCTGTTCTTCCTGAATTAATTTTAACTGATGCAGTGGTCCCCTGTAAATTACTCCTTCAATTGTAGATGTAGACTAATTAAGTTTACATCTAAAGTCAAAATAAAACCTTAACCAGAATAGACACTTGTTCATTATGGGTCTTTACTCTGGTAACACATCAGCTGGTTCAGGTGTTTATGTGTTTGTTGAGTCTGGATGTGTTTGTGAGTGAGGTTTGTGTGTGTGTGTGTGTGTGTGTGTGTGTGTGTGTGTGTGTGTGTGTGCTGCACCTGAAAAATAAAACAAAAACAAATTAATTCTACTCATGCCACCTTAATTACCATTAAATCAATAATTTAGGTTACAAGTAAACATGTTCTCTGACCTTGCCTGACCATCAACAAAACACTAATAACTACACTATAACACAAATAATAGGCACCAAATATTTTATTTTGTAATTAACAATTTACATTAGTTTTAGTGTATTAAAACTTTGGAGACATAAAAAATGAGTTGATGCAAAAGCTTTAATTACTTGATGCAAAAGCTTTAATTACTTCATTCATCAGTATGAACAAAGTCACCTATAGTACATTTCACCTGGTATAGCTACAGCTCCGTTTGTCAGTACAAATGCATGTAATTTCATTATAATGACTTTCATTCTGCATCAGAGAAGGGGAAATTTCTATTCAGGACAGTATAAAATATGAGCTCCCAATATTAAATTAATTAACACCTGTTGAGTTCCTCAGCCTCAGCCACCTTTCCATTCCATTGTCTCTCCTAAAGTCTCTCTCACGGCTGCTCTGTGATATCTTACACTCAGAAAGTAAGTGCATGAAAGAAAGAGGAAGATAAAAATTGTAATGAGGATTGTGGTGGACTAGACTGTGTCCTCTGGGATGACAGGATTGTTTCACTGAGTGAGGTTTAATTGCATCTCACGATCCCAAACAGTAAATGATAGGAAACTAGCAAGAAACACTGATGGCATTTTAATGGAAGGCAATTACGTGAATTATAAGTGTGCAACAATACCAAGTCTCCATATTAAATGCAAATAGCAGTTTGATAATTATTCATAAACTTCATATGATTATGAATGTGGGGGGAGAAAATGAACTGGCAGTAGAGAGGTGGTAATTTGTCTTATAATTTTACTGCAACAATAGAATAGCAAATTGTAAATTGCAACATTTTTTAACACCTTTGGACAGGATATTTTTAGGAAGCATATGATGCATGTGGTTTTAGAGAATAATTATGTGTCATGATTTTTTTTTAATATGCTATATATGAAATCTAAATTCCCAACAGCTGTAAACTAAGATTTACAGTGTTTCACACAGATCTGTAATATACTTGGTTGGAGGTCAGGCGATGAGGGTGTGGTCAAGGCCCTAGTATGTTTTAAAGCATATCACTTTCAATTACATTTATATATTGGTCACGTAGTTTGACATTAAAATATGTTGTGTGACTACATTAAAGTGGTTTATTATGAGTAGCTGAATAGTGACCAGGACATGTTATTCATTCAATAACTATGACTTAGCAAGGGAAAAGAGTTGACTACCAGAAATAATTCTGTAGATCAGTCCATGTTACTAATTTATAAGCAATACTACAGTATTCTAGGGGACTGTCCTTTGATTATGATGTTTGGCCATGTTCTTCACAATAGCAGTAAAGTGAGCAAAAAAAAAGAAAGAAAAAAGAGGTGTTTATTAGGAATATAAGGAGTTCTGACATAGTGTAGGTGCATTAAGAATTTACACAACTTGTTTACAATTGGAATTTACAAGGCAGCAGTCAAACTCAGAGGATAATTAATATTTAAGCAAGAGTTACCTGTGCTGTCTGGTTCATCTCTCTCATTAGTTGACTCTCTCTCTCTCTCTCTCTCTCTCTCTCTCTCTCTCTCTCTCTCTCTCTCTCTCTCTCTCCTCCCCTGGACCTCAAAGGGCATTCATGTCACTGACAAATTGAAAGCTAGGTGTATTGTTGGTAGGTTAAAAAAAGGTTATGAAGAATGGCTTTGTGAATAATTAGCTTAATAAGATAGAAATCTAAACTTTAGTTGAAGTCAAATTATTCTAAGAAAATATATGTGGAGAGCAGCATGGTGATATAGTGGCTAGCATTACTGCCTCACAGCTCCAGGATCGCTGGCTCAATCCAGAGCTCGGGTTACTATCTGTGCATGTTCACCATTGTCTGTTAGTTTTTCTTTTCTTGTGGGATTCTCTGGTTTCCTACCACTTTCCAAAAACATGCATGTAGGTATACCGTAATGCAGCCTGTATTCTTTCAGCCAGTGTTCCTGGGACCCTTAGCTCCAGATCCACTGTGACCCTGACCTTGTATAAAGTGGGTAATGAAGGTGTGTGAATGAATGAACATACATTCACCATACACTTTAAACTGCTGATTTCCTGGGATTTTCATGCACAATAGTCCCTACAGTTTACACAGAATGGTTCTAAAAACAAAAAAATAACTAGTGATCGGAGGTTCTGAAGACAGAAATTCCTTGTTGAGGAGAGAGGTCAGTGAAGAATGGGTGCAAGTCAGTTCAGACATTCACAACAGAAATCTGTGATCTTCGAGTCAAGTAACCTCTGTACTAACCTTGTCCACTCTTGATCTCCAGCATTGGAGGTGGCTCAGCTCTGGTTGCTTACCTCTTGCAAAAGAAGAAGACACAAAGTAATGATACATGAAAAGTGGTTGCTGTTCTCCATAATAGTCGTAATTCAAGGTCTTAAACAACTGAATTGATTTAAATGTATTGAAAGGACCAATGAATCTTGGACTTACTCTAACCCTTGAACTTGTGAGAGAGGAGCCTCAGGAGGAGATCCCTGGTGAACAACCAGAATGTTTGCCCTGGGCAAAGATGTGGACGTGGCCTGCATCTGTTTTCAGCTTGAGACATATGCCTTTGGATCACTTGTGTAGATGAATTAATGCTGATTCCCAGGTCTGTCAGCTTCTTCTCCTGACTTCTGAAGGTTCATCAGGCCATTGAAATAGTGGAGGTTGGTATCCTAGGACACACTAGTAGGGTTTGTGCCCTGTCGAGAAGTGGGTTAGGCAATTCTTCATATATTCAGCCCAGGAGAGTTAATGGTTTAAGTAATGCTGGCTATAAGAACAATATGATTTTAGAAATCTTCCAGTTTATTGATTCAGGTGTTCAACTTGCCTTTTTTATTTGGAGAAGACTGATGTAAATTGCATTCCCATAAAACAATGATATAGACTGGGATCCCATAATATCTAAAGACCTCCCCACCTTAGGGAGGTGAGGTGTTTGGGCAGAGGTACCAGACACAATGGTTTTGAGAAACAATGACTGTGGTGGTGAATCTTTGGTAGATCAAGTCTAGTAGTAATGCAAGACCAGGAAAAGGGTTCTTAGAGTCCTGAGGGCAGATGGCAGGAGGTGAGATGGTCCTCTCCCTCAAGGACTGAGGCTGCTTCTATGCCTTATGCCTTACTATGAATGGTAATGATGAGTCAGGATATCAGCTTGCAATTGTGAATTATTCCTTAAGGACTTGAAAGGTCATTTTAGGGCCTTGGACCTGCCCTTGAGCAATATGGGGCAGCCGCTGAACTGAACCCCTCGATTTATCATGAGTAGAAATGGGAGAATCTACTGTATGAAAGGTACATATGTGGTTTGGTTGATGATTGACAATTTTCCAAGAGGTGATTTCCAGCAGGACCTTTCTGAAGTGTTGTGTATGTTTTTGCTTGATGAGAATATGAATCAGTATAGTCCATCACTAAATTTCAAACTAAAAACTCATAGTATGTTGTTCATGAAAGATTCAAATACAGAAGGGGCATTGCCTAGTCCACAGTACATAAGCAAATATTCATAGTGACCGGATGCTGTGATGTATGCTGTCTTCCACACTTCCCCTTCTCTGATGCAGATAAGATTGTATACCCTGCAAAAATCTTGGGCCCACTGTACCTGTTCCAAAATGCATTCAGACCTCTGTAATAAATGTACCTTTCTCCACAAAGTCTAAGAAGCCTGCAGTTGCTGGTGAAATGCACATACTCCTTAGTAGTACAGGAATCTGAGGCTGACAGACACATAGTGTGGAAGTGTGCATGTGCATGGAAGTGACACTCCAGGCAGGCGGTCTCTTTGCTTAACTTTTGCTTGGTGACATGGTGCATTATCATGCTCGATGTAGACATTAGAAGATGGGTAAATTGTGGCCATGAAGGGGATGCAGATGCTCAGCAACAATATTCAGATAGGCTGTGGCATTCAAGCAATATTGATATTAACGGGCCCAAAGTGTGCCAAGAAAACATTGCACACACCACCTAAACATTCCACACACCACCTCCCAACCAGGCAGGTTGGGTCCATGGATTCATATTGTTGCCACCAAATTCTGATCCTACCATCTGTATGTCTCAGGCAGTAATCGAGATTCATCAGACCAGGCTATATTTTTCCAGTCTTCAACTGTCCAGTTTTGGTGAGCCTGTGCCCACTGCAGCCTCAGCTTTCTGTTCTTGGCTGACAGAAGTGGAACCCGACTTGGTCTTCTCCTGTTCCAGCCCAACTGCCTCAAAGTTCGATGTGTTGTGCATTCTGAGATGCTTTTCTGCTCACCACAATTGTACAGAGTAGGCTTTCTGTCAGCACGAAACAGTCTGGCTATTCTCCATTGACCTCCCTCATCAACAAGGCATTTCTGTCCACAGAACTGCCACTTGTGGATGTTTTCTCTTTATTTTTGTCTTTCTGAGCAAACTCTAGAGACTCTTGTGTGTGAAAATCCCAGGAGATCAGCAGCCAACGAAATACTCAAACCAGCCTGTCAAAATCACTGAGATCACATACTTTCCCCATTCTGATGGTTGTGAACATTACTTGAAGCTGCTGGCATGTATCTGCATGATTACACTGCTGCCACACATTTTTCTGTGGTATCTTGTGGTGTTCTATATAGTTGTTTAACCCATTTGCTCCTTTACATTTATCAACTGTAAATTTTATTAACTACATAAAACAAATAAAAATAATTACGCTATTGGTAAGGCATAACAGTGAGGAGGGGATGTATGGAACTGAATGATTCCCTAGAAGTTAGGTGGTTAAAGGTTGCCAGAAAAGCTTCTATGGTCCATATTCATACTTGTCATCTCTCTCTCTCTCCCTATCTTTCTCCCACCCACACATAATCTA
The DNA here is from genome assembly GCA_037577455.1 of Pangasius macronema. Taxonomy (NCBI): domain Eukaryota; kingdom Metazoa; phylum Chordata; class Actinopteri; order Siluriformes; family Pangasiidae; genus Pangasius; species Pangasius macronema. Next base: position 17,812,643 of record CM074948.1, on the reverse strand, counting down.
TCCACTCCCAGTGTGGCTCTTCTTCTCTGCTCACACCATGTCTGAAAGAGTTGCATGGCCAAAGATGCATTATATTATTCAATTATTTATTTGTTTAATGTTTAAAAAGTAGTCAATCATTTTCATATTGAACACAAATCATTTAATTATGGATCTTACAATTAAATTAGATGTTTACATTCATAGATTTTCCACTAAGTTAAGCTCACCTTTGTTCACCTTTGTTCTGTCTGTTAAATCATAAAATGTAGGAATGCTTGGTATAAACTGTTTGTTTGTGTGTGTCTCTTTCTGTGCATTTTGGTTT
>CM074948.1:17778880-17789920 GCA_037577455.1 Pangasius macronema | reverse complement strand
GTTTGGACATGTTCAGAGGAGGGAGAGTGAGTGTATTGGTAGGAGAATGTTGGACATGGAGCTGCCAGGCAGGAGGCAAAGAGGAAGGCCAAAGAGGAGGTATATGGATGTAATAAATGAGGATATGAAGCTAATGGGTGCAAATGTTGAGGATGCAGAAGATAGGTATAGGTGGAGAGTGATGATTTGCTGTGGCGACCCCTGAAGGGAAAAGCCGAAAGAAGAAGAAGAAGAAGTGAGTATAAGAAATGGGTGTTCATCTCCCTTGAGCCAATGACAACATTCTTTGAGCACAACTTTGATGGCCAACAACTCTTGGTTCTCAATAACATAGTTACTCTCAGCTATTATTAGCTGTCTGAAGAAGAATGCACAGAGATGGAGTTTGGCAGAGTGACCATGGCATTGGGACATGACTGCTCCAATATCACTTATGCATCCACTTCAACCAAAAAAAGGAGTAAGGAGTCAGGATGGTGGATAATTGGAGCACTCATGAACATTTCCTTGAGTTTGTTGAAAGCCTCAGTCCATTCGAGTCTCCTTGGCTTCCTTATTAGGGGGGGTGTCAGGGCAGTGGCAACAGTGTTGAAGCCCTAGATGAATTGCTGCTAGCAGTTAGCAAACCCCAGAAACCACTGACGTTCCTCTGTTGTGTGAGTTTGGGGCCACGCTGTCACTGCTTCCACCTTCGATTGATCCATCTTGACTCTACACTCACTTAGAATGTACCCAAGGTACTTGAGTGATGCACAGCGAAATTTTCATTTTTTCCAGTTTTACAAAGAGATCATTTTCCAGGAGATGCTGAATCACTTGACACACATGGTGAACATGGTGTTTCTCTGAGGGTGAGAATATCAAAATATCATCAATGAACACAATCACATAATGGTTTAGGAACTCTTAGGAATGCTTGGAACACAGAGAGGAACCACCTTTTAAACGTGACTAGAGGGACATTCAGCATTTTTCTTTCCATGAAGTTTCCTGCTGTCGCAGAGTTAATGACTGCTGGAAAATAGTCTGACTGTGAGCACCACGACAATTTCACTCACTAACAAGATTATTCTTCTATTCTCAATCATAAGTATAACATTTTTGCTCATCTGGTCATGCAACAACCCTTTTGGCTTTACATTGCAGTCTGTTCTGAAATGTCCTTGTCTCCCACAGTACAGTCACATTTTACCTAGTCTGTAGTGTTCTTTTTTCTTCAGGTGAGAGATTAATGTGTGCCAGTTCGATGAGTTCCATTTCCTGCATGGTTTTCAGAAGTGGTCATCTGGGTTTGAACTGAAGAGTGTGGTCTCTGAGCTTTAATATGGTTATCAGTGCAAACTGAATAAACTGATTGAGGGAGAGAGTCACAACATGTTCAGTTTGCAGTAACTCATTCAGACCCTGGTGAAATATCATCTTTAGTGCTTGCTCATTCCAGATGTCTTCTGCTGCCAGTGTGTGAAAATTCAAAGAATAATCTGCTGCTGATTGAGTTCCTTTTCTTAGGGTTTGCAGTCTCTCACCTGTGCCTTTTCTTGATAATGGATGATCAAACACTTCCCAGAACTCCTTTTCAAACTCAGTGAATGTTTGGTGAGGTGTAGATTGATCAAACATGACAAAACACACACACACACACACACACACACACACACACACACACACACACACTACAGCCAAATGTTTGTGGACACCTGACCATCAGACCAATATGTGGGCCTTCCCCAAAATGTCTAACGTGTGCCTCACAGCAGTCTCTGCTCTCACATCTCACAGACTCCAGAGGTATCCCCAAAAAACAGAGGCCATACAACAAGTAATCCCATCTACCCTCTACTGTTTCCTTGGTCACAAACATTGGTGGTAGGTGGGCTCTGGAACTGACAGTCTGCCTCCCAGAAAGTTGAATTCATCTCCCCTTTATTTTCCCTTCACCCTCTCCATTTACACATCCAGCACTGACTGAGACCTGGATCACTCCAGAGAACTCAGCTACACCAACATTCTCTGAAACTGGCAGGAGTGGTCGCACAGGTTTGCATTTGTCTCAGAGATGGTGCTTCACACCTCTTGCACTGTATCATCTCAACATCTCATACAATGAATTCCATTCTGTTACTGTCAGACAAACTCTCCAGACAATCTTCACATTATTGTTATCTGTCACCCCCGCTGGCCCCACTGGAAACTTCATTGAAGAACTGGACAGCCTCCTTAGTATCTTTTATAGCATAGTAATATTGTTTTAAATGGCTTCACTGTCATCCATATCACTGTGAAGGATGAGGGATATACAGATGGGGCAGGGATGGTACGATAGATGGATGGGTCTATGAGTTAAAGCGATAGCAAGTCTTATTTTGTCTTACTTTTGCTGATGGACGCACTCAGTCAGGAGCAAATGATTATTGATGACAGTCTGAGCAGGAACACACACACACACACACACACACACACACACACACACACACACACAAAGTGTTGCAATACTATCAAAATAAAAATGCCAGGAGTCCAGATACACTCACCATCCACTTTAATAGGAACAGCCGTACACCTGCTCATTTACACAGTTATCCAATCAGCCAATCAGGTAGCAGTAGCACAATGCATAAAATCAATGACACACATTAATGAACTGCTTGATCCGTTAGGTGCGGCTCGTTTTTTTTCGACACTGGATTGACTCCAATTTCCAGAGGAAAAAAAATGATGTTTTTTGATCTGTTTGGGTTATACCAATTTGTCACCTTTCAGTTTGGTTTGTTTGGAACCCCACTCATTAAACAGGAAGCACCAGATCCGGCCCAGTGGACGTCACCATGCAAGCAGGCTTTTTGTCAGGTAAAAGTGGTTTTGTGGTGGGCGTGCTGTTGACTTTTCTCTACCTTTTTTTCTGAAGACTGGAACATCGGAGAGAGGGCTGTGGGGTGTTTTGTCCCAGGTGGTGAATGGGGAGGAGCACCCAGGCTGGATGGCTCCCCAGCCTGAGACGGGTATTGGGGGTATGTGGCAGCGGGGCCATGGCCAAGTATCTCAAGTCATGCCTCAACTGACGGAAGATGTAGTGCTCACTTTTTATGATTAACATTACATATTATTAAATATTTTATTGGCAAAATACTGAGCCAAAATATTTTCCACTTCTGTTTTTCTGGCTTTACCCTGATCACTCATTCTGAGTCATAATAATTCCACTTCTGTTTTTCAGACTTTTCCCAGATCGATCAAGCTCACAGCTGTTAACTCACTTGAACTTTTAAGGAGTTTTGTGAGCATCACTACACATTCAAATCAGCCCAAGGCTTTTTTTGTGGGAATTTATTACATTTAATTATAATTTAATTATATTTAATTAATTTAATTTAATTATTTGCCATAAAACAAGATCTTGGCAGCCAATAAGCATATTTAAATTAACCCAATTTGGCATAAAAAACGTGATCCTGGCAACCCTGTCCTGTACGCTGCCCCTACTCTGAGTTCTGCCCCAGTACTGGTATTTGGTCTACTGGCGCTAGGCCATGAACTTGGGATCGGGCATTGGCTTTGCTATTCCTCAATCCAGGTCTGAAGGAGAAAGTAAATGAGAAGCTTTTAAGGAATGTAGCTTGGCAAGACTCCCCTCCAGTCAATGATGCCACTCCTCAAGGACCAGCTTTATGGCTAGGATCTCCCATCTACTCACACTGTAGTTCCTCTCTACTTGTGACATCTTGTAGAAGTGTGCCTTTGAGTAAAGCTTGACCAAAGAGCCTTGCCTGTACTAAAGCATGGCCCCTGCTTCACCCCATCCAACCCTCCCCCACACAAAGTGCAGTGACAGATCTGGCTCGGGAGGAACTTGTGCTGTGGTGAATCAGAATTAGACGAAGGTGACTGCAGCAATTGACCAGTTGAGTCAGTGTGTAAATACTTTGGTGAAAGTGTTGTAGAAAGAGATGTTATTCGCCTTGATTTAATGAACTTAGTGCTCTAGCTTAGTGCTCCAGAAGTTGCTCCAACGTGCACTCATTTGAGGTGCATATATAAACTCTTAGATACCTGTGGAACTCCTTTTTCATAAAGTACCTCATTGTTTTCGTCTTTAACCCTCAGACATGTTCTTCTGGAAACGTCCTATAACTGGCACGTTCTTCTGCAAAAAGGTCTTGTAATTGCCAACAACTTCAACAAAGTACTAATGTTAATTTGTGGTGTCCGAATAGTTTTTTCCCTATCAGTTTTGTTCTTAAAAATATGTATCTTTCTTTGTGCTTAACAATACATACTTTTTTTGTTCATATTTATAGGTACAAAGTTAAAAGACATTATGTGTCCAAATCTGAAGTGGATATATGCACTCAAAGTGTATTATATAACAAAAAGAATGTCCACATACTCACAGTACTGTATTTCCCCTTACTGTATGTATATGCTGTTGCAGTCTTGCTATTGTTCTGGTGTGCAGTTCTGACCCCTTTTTGTATTTGTTTGCCTTTCATTATTGACACCTTTCCAGGTTTTCCTGTTTCTGCACTGAGATCTGTACAATAGCCTCTTACTGGCAGTTTGCTTGGTTGGACCCACCATCTCTCAGGGTACAAACAAGGCATGCATCAAAGATCTTCTCTTGTCTGGTGGCTAGGTTGTGGAATGATCTTCTCTTAGATGTCTAAACAGCTGAGTCAATGGCTGTCTTCAAACAATGACCAAAGACCTACTACTTCATGAAGTACTTAAATTGGCAACTTGTTATTTTAAAAAATCCTTGTCTTCTGTGTTTTTTCATACTATACTAACATCCCCAACAGGGTTTCTAGACTGATAGTACTCTTAATCCTTGACCTAGTGATAGCGTATGAGGATATACAGTTAGGTCCGGAAGTATTTGGACAATGGCGGTGTTTTCGTGATTTTGCCTTTATACACCACCACAATGGATTTGAAATAAAACAATCAAGATGTGATCAAAGAGTAGACTTTCAGNTAAGCAAAGTACTTCCATTTTCAGGGGCTCAAAGGTATTTGGACAATTGACTGACAAGAAGTTAATTGACCAGGTGCAGTCCATTCCCTAGTTATTTATTTATTGATGAGCTTATGGACTTCTGTAAATCACTCTGGATCAGGGCATCTGCCAAATGCCACAAATGCAAATATAAATGTAAATTTTGCACTGTATGTGAAACTTTAATTTTGCTCAATGGTCAGCTATTGTCTCATGTTTGTGAAAATTGAAACAGACTGATTACTTTCTAGCAATCAATCTGAGAGCTATATTTTATATAGCTCTTTTCATACACTTCACAATCACACTTTTCTCTATTTGAAGAAAAAAAAATCATACCATTTATCTTATCACTGAATGAAGTGACAGTTGGTAACATAAAAAAAAAAATCCACCGATTTTGCCTCAATTATCTCTGCCCATGACTGTATGCACACCCATTCTCACACTCTCTCTCTGTCTCCCTCTCTCAATCTCTCTCTCTCTGTCTCTCTCTCTCTCACACACACACACACACACACACACATACACACACACACACACACACACACACACACACACATTCATTAAAAAGGGTTATGGGGTTATGGTGGTGTTATTTGACTAGTCTTAGGGCAGGTACATGGTACTAAATGAACCGATTCATTCTGGTCTAAATGCCAGCAGTGAGCCATCACTAATTTTGTGTGTGTGTGTGTGTGTGTGTGTGTGTGTGTGTGTGTGTGTGTGTGTGTGTGTGTAAAGAGTGAAGGATAGTTTTTAATTGGACAGGCTCAGCAGTGTCCTTCAGCTAAAATATGAGAGAAAGGGATTTTAATGAGACAGAACATGAACATATTATAGTTGAATGCTTAGGAAGAGAGATAGTGTGGGAGAGGTCGATAAACCGTTTAATCATTAGTTTAAGACAGATTTGAGATTAACATATATAATTCAGAATTATACTATAATCAAAATTTGGAAATATATTCCAGAGAACTGAATTTATTAGTTGTTGGTATTATTAGAATTATTATTACTTTGCATTTGATGACAGTAGAGCAGGGCAGATTGTATGAAATTGAAACGTGTCTTGTGGTAGAGCTTTTTCTTCTTTGTTTTTTCTTATTATTAAATAGGTTCAATAATGAAATAATATTAATGTTATTGCCCTAAATAGTGCTTTATTTTAGTCTTAATTAAAAATGCATGAATCCAACTATTGAACAAAAGTGACAAGACAAGTGTAAAAATCTTACAAAAATGAAAATAATATAATGCACAGTTAATTGATAAAATTTATAGGGGTTTATATTTCTAATTGGTCAGTTTTTGATAAAGTCTATTTTGATAAAGTCTAATGACTTCTCCTACTTTGACTATTAGGTCTTAATATCCATTTTCAAAGATATTTCAAAATTAGTCTTCACACATTGCAGTGCTGAAAACATAATACACTTTACACTGTTGAATAAGAAGTTTTATGTGCAGATTATAAAGCGACATCTGCACAGAAGTGTAGAATCATGGAAATCAACTATTATCTCTTTTAAACCTTGATCTTGAAATTAATTAAATATTAGTTATATTACTTTGAGATATTACCATGACAAACTAATCTAATTAATCCTGTTTTCCCTAATTCTCTCTAATTGTCTATCTTTGTTTAATGGCTACTGAATAGCCTTTACAGTCTGAAGACAGGTCACCTTTGATAAGATCCTCAATAATATAAACTGATATAGACTGAAATTAAAAGGAGAATGTGTATCAAATCTACTAAAAAAGTAAACTAATTACATAGACAAACACACATTTATACTCATGCATATATTCATAGCTTGTCAGTATGTAGAGCATACAGTACTATAAAGTATATAGAGTTTACAGCATGAAATTAGTGTGGACAGAGTGGATCAGAAAAATCTGGCAACCTCTTAGGTGTGACCTACACCCAGGTAAATTTAATAATCTGAATGCCAAGACAATCAGCTTAATTTCCTGCATGACCTGACTACAATACAAATGAATACAAATAACTTTTCCTATGTAAATACTCACATAACTTTTTAACTTAAGTCACTGATTTAAGTCAACATCTCTGATAGTCCACCTTCACCGACCTTACTTATGCCGATTATTTTTGGAATTGCCTTGGTCCTTTGATTGTTTACTTTGGTTGCTTACTTTAGTTGTTTTTAGTAAATGCTGAATCTGTTCGATGCGTCTGTCTGCCATTCATGACAGAAGACTTTGCCTTATAAATGCAGTGGGCCTCAGCATATATATTAGGCATCAAGTGAACAGTCAGTTCTCAAAGTTGATGTTTTGAAAGCAGGAAAAAATGGACAAGCATTAGGATTTGAGTGATTTTGACAAGGGCCAAATTGTGATTGCTAGACGACTGGGTCAGAGTATCTCCAAAACAGCAGGTCTTGTGGGTTATTCCTGGTATGCAGTGGTTAATGCCTACCAAAAGTGGTCCAAGTAAGGACAACTGGTGAACCAGGGACAGGGTCATGGGCACTCAAGGCTCACTGATGCACATGGGGAGTGAAGGCTAGCTTGTCTGGTCCGATCCCAGAGAAGAGTGCTATAGCACAAATTACTGAAAAATTAAATGCTGGCAATGATATAAAAGTGTCAGAACACACAGTGCATCCCAACTTGCTGCGTATGGGCTGCACAGCCGCAGACCGGTCAGAGTGCCCATGCTGACCCGTCCACCGCCGAAAGCGCCTACAATGGGCACATGAGCATCAGAACTGGAACACGGACCAATGGAAGAAGGTGGCCTCATCTGATGAATCAGATTTTCTTTTACATCAAGTGGATGGCTGGGTCTGTGTGCTTGACTTGGCCTCCAAATTCCCCAGATCTCAATCTGATAGAGCATCTGTGGGATGTGCTGGACAAACAAGTCTGATCCACGGAGGCCCCACCTCGCAACTTAGGATCTGCTGTTAATGTCATGGTGCCAGATACCACAGCACACCTTCAGAGGTCTTGTGGAGTCCATGCCTAAATGGGTAAGAGCTGTTTTGGCGGCACAAGGGGGACCTAAACAATATTATGCAGGTGGTTTTAATGTTATGGCTGATCGGTGTACATTGATTCTTTACTAATGCTTTCAAAATGATGAATTAATACATGCACTAATCCTATGTATGCACTAATCATATGTATTCCTTCACTAGCCTTTTGAGGCTCTTCATCACCAACGACGTCAGGGATACAGGACGGTAGTTATTCAGGCATGACAATTTGGTGTTCTTGGGCACAGGTACAATCGTGGACTGTTGGGGACCACAGACTGAGCTAAAGATGTATTACATATTGAGAAAAACAGGGTTCACTATGGTTGCACTGCTCAGTGGGCTGATGCTAGCACCACTTGTAGTGTAGTGCACTTATGTAGAAGGCATTTAGTTTATCAGCTATAGATGGGTCAGCTCACTGAGAAGGGTTTGCCTTTATAGTCTGTGATTGCTTGCAGTCCATTCCACACACGTCTGTGTTCACCTTTATTGAAGTGCATTTCCAACCCATCTCTGTAGTGTCACACTGAAGTCTGTCTCTATCACGTCTCTGTATCGTCACGATTTATCACTCTATAGCCTAATTGGACTAGCCATTGACCTGTCCTGAACCCAACCCCTTCTGCTAGAGTGTCTGTACTGGAACCCATGCCATTTGGCAGTACCAGACTGACCTGTGATGAACATCACATGGTTCTACTGTAGGGGAGATTCCCATTGCATTGCAGTGACTTATAATTCCCCATTAGGTAATACTGGAGAGTCGGGGGTCACCCACGTGATGGCGAGAAATTCCACTTCTACAGTGCTGTACCTCTTGTACCTTGAGCCTCCTGCTGATGTACAGCACCAAGTGATCCTTCCCCTCCACCTCCTAGGAAAAACGGCCCCCAATCCCCTTGTCCGAGGCATCCATCTGCAAAACGAAGGAAAAAATCAGGAGAGTAACCCTAATAAAGGCTCGCTGGCAATGTTCTAACCAAAGGACCAGATATGGTTGAGGTGAGGTAGTGAGGTCTAAATAACTAGGCATAACCGATATCCCACCAGCCCCATCTGATTGATGATCTTGGGCCACAAGTATGCAATTGCTGATGTCTTATTAAGCTGGGTACACAACTTTTGGCCCAAATGCTGTACCTCCACATGTCCATTTTCACACTTTACCGGGTTCACTGTGACACCAGCCCATCTCAAACCAAGACTTCAAACTATGTCCCTATCTGCCTTAAGCTCATATAACAATGCAGGCCCATCTATTAAGTTTCTCCAATGCACTACAATGTTCACAAGTAAGTACATTGCCAAGGTGTGTGAAAGAGAAGTAGAGTGAAAGACACTGTATTTGTCATTTTATTTACATTGCAGCATGTATTTATGATTGCAGCATGTGTACATTGTCCAAAAAGACTGTTTTCCCTCATAGACCTATTGTATGTTGTATTGTACATCATCAAATTGTTTACTATGTTTAAAGAAAACTGAAATCCAGTCTGTCTATAACAAAGACCCTCAGAAATGTAATAGTAATTTATGCTACTAGATATCGGGTAGATAAAAGAATATAAAGAATAATATCAGTTGGTATATCGTCAGTTGTTATGTCATAACACGTTATAACCTTGGCTACAGAACAAAAATTGGTACTCTGAAACATCCCATACAAGCAAACAGACCAAATCTTGATGAAAGCATGACTGATTAACATTATAAATAGGGTCAGAATTTCTGTACTTGTTTCATTATTAACATGCACAGCGATGTGTTCTGAATCTTTTCTTGTGTCACTCACTAAGTCTTGTTGTTCTCTCCCATTGTTAACTGCAAGTGCCTGACTTCAAAATGACATTAAATATAGCAAAAGGCGATGCATTCTGGCCTCCAGTGGCTTGCCAAGGGGGCGCGTCAAATACCGTTCAGCGCTTTGAACTCTCTGTCGAAACGGATTCCATCACCAAAAAGAGCCTTGCAGGGTCAAAGGTCACTTGAAGCGATGGGCATGTCTGGCTGAGTGGCATTTTGGGACTTGACTTTGCCCTTATACTGAGACAAAGCTCCTGCTGGTGTTCTGGTAGTGCGCACACACACAAACACACACACACACACACACACACACACACACACACACACACACATAGGGACACAGGGACACAGGGACACAGGGACACCCAGAAATACTCTCTCAAAGCATAAAGTTTCTAAAATTCTTTTCCCATGTTTGTCTTTCTCTTTTTCTTTTGCTCTTTTATCCATTTGTCACACATATATCCATTTTTTTCCCTATGAATGCACAACAGTGTGTAAGTCTATTCTAGGTGATCCTTGGGTGGGTGTCGTAACACTCAGTCATGTGTGAATAAGGTTGTTATACTAATTGTAGACATCTAGAAATTAGATTTATGTCTCTCTTCAGAGCTAATTAACAGCCCAGAAAATCAACTTGTTAGTCAGAAATCCCACACTGACAACACACTGAACTAAAGAATGGCTCAATTTAAATCAATCATTTGCTATACTCTATGCAATAACTCTCCTCCCCCATCTCTAAATAGATCTGAGCTGTCACTCAAAATTCAATTAAGGTGTCAGAGTTTTATTGGCTTGGTGGCTCAAGTTTTTAATAAAAGCTATTTGACATGTTAGGCAACAGTAGTTCACTGAACTGAGATTCCAGCAATCATTTAAAAAATAAGGCAGAAAGCTTAAGTGTTTAAGCCACTAGGTAAACTAGCAAATTAGTGAGTTGTTGTCACTGCATTTGAATTCCCTTAATTACAAACATGTAATTTGTAAGTGATCTGTCCTGTGTCTGTCTTTCCAGTCTGCTCGCTCGCTCTCTCTCTCTCTCTCTCTCTCTCTCTCTCTCTTTCTTTCTCTCAGTTAAGCAGGTTTGGTAAGGATTTAATATTGAAATTGTGCACAGCTTTATTTAGACGTTGATTGTAACTACTATTGAGCTATTGAAAGGTTATGTGAGACATAGGTACACAGAGCAGCAATAAACCTTGTCAAACTCTTCCTTGATCCATT
>CM074948.1:17746318-17759253 GCA_037577455.1 Pangasius macronema | reverse complement strand
CACCACCTCCACCAGCCTGAACTGTTGACACAAAGCAGGTTGGGTCCATGGATTCATGCTGTTTTCACCAAATGCTGACCCTATCATCTGTGTGCCTTGGGAGAAATCAAGATTCATCAGTCCAGGCTACGGTTCTCCAGTCTTCAACTGTCCAGTTTGGGTTATGTCTACAAAACTGCTGCTCACTGGATGTTTACAGACTTTAGAGTCCCTAAAGTCTTCAGAGTCAGATAACATATAAAACTATCAAACCTGACCATGACCAGCTGAGGGCATGACCAGCTAAGATCAGGTAACTGTCACAGGCTGCTTTTTTTCATGGTTATAGTGTACAAAAAGGTATTCTTAACTGTAGGACAGAGCATATGTGTATGTGTACTTATCATGCAGGACCAAACTGAATGATTGCTGGTCTCACAGCTCTAATAAAGAGATGGGTAGTGCGCTGGGTGGCCAGCAGATAGAGCCAAACACCATGAAGATGGATTAACTTCCCCTTCATTAACTTCTCCTTCATCTACATCATTAAACTTACTTATGGCCATAAAGCCAAAAGCTAATTTTAAAGCCATTAAGTAATCCCACAAAATAATTTTTTGGAACATTAAATAATTTTGTGACACCACTCTTTGTTTGACTTATAAAACCCCTTAAATGAACCTGCAGTGGGAGCGGGTGATTTTGGGTTGAGGCCGAAACGGTGATGGTTGATGAATCATGCCTATGTTTTAGGTCTGACGACCTATTTATGTTTTTTCTCTTTCTGAGCAGGAAGCTGAGCACATGTGTGTGAATAGATGCAGGAAGCACATATGCAGCTGGCACTAACTAACAGTTTAGAACAAACAGGGATGCAAATTCATACTGGGGCTAGAGAACATACTCTCAAACCAAGGCAAAGTCAGACAAATAAATGTGAGTGCAGAGTGAGAGGCCTAATGGGGAAATCTACCATGCTGTTTGTTCTGGCTGAGGCCAGTGGGTTAAAGATGTAGAACACCCCTATATGTGTTCATAAAATCTTCAACTCCAGGGTCACCCTTTCATTCTAACACAACAGTTGTGTGCTGGGCCACCTCCAGCCTATTAAAGCCATCTACCCTTACAAGATAATGAACCTGTACAATGTAATTACACATCCATCCTTGAACCCCTGCATCAGGAAGTCAAGGCTTACAGTGTGTACGTAAGCTAGTCTACAGACCAGCAGTGATTAACTCTAGATAGAGGAAGCAAATGAAGCAACATTATTGTACAAAACTTGTTTAATATCAATGCTGTTTTCCATTAATAAAAATAAATATTAAGTAGTTTATATTTCTAAAATTGTTCCTAGGTTCACAGACAGGCAGATTTGTCTGTTACTCTGTAGTGTCCACCTGTTGATCTGCACCGGTCATCTCAGTAAATGTGTCACGTGCACACTCCACACTCTCTACGGTAAAATAGCTGTGGTGCTGGAATTTGATAACCTCATTCCCCCAGCTTGTCCAATCAGGCTGGAGATTTCGAGCAAACATTTCCAGACACTTAGCATTTGGCCTAATGTATGGCTTCAGCACAGCTGAAAAGAATAAAGAGAAAGAAATGACTGTGATTAGCACCGTGTTACCATTTCAATGAAATATACTACAATGTGAGTCTTTTAAAGTTGTTTCTCAGTTCCAAACAATGTATTCCTGAATATCACTGAGTAATTTTTTCCCGTGGTAAGAGATGGGGAAAAAAAACCCAAACACTTCCTGAGCTTTATTTCAAAGATTTAAATAGCTTAAATATTGCCTCAGCTCAGTTTCTACATTGTTATACAAGGGCTGCACAATTAGTTTTAAAACATAATACTAGCTAATTATTTATCTTAAATATTATACCTGTAATATTTATTATGATTAGAATTACAATTAAATCTTTATTTTGTGTTGCATATACTATATCCCCTGTATACAACTTAATCAAGTCATGCTGAGAATTGTGCTTTAAAATGATGGTAATACTTTAAATTAACTTACCCATAACTAATATTATTTACTGCATTAGCTGACGTTACCAAACCACGAACTTCACCATTAATAAATTATAAGTAAATTAGTTATCACATGTAGTAATTCATATTTGTTTAAATATTAAATGATAGACACAGACCTGCCAACCTTAAACGATTTTTATGAGCACAACCACTCCCCCACAACCACAACCGCTCAGCTTACTCGCAGATCGCTGTTGCTCAGCGTTGGTGGAATCGACTGCAGTGATAACTTGACTGAAACTGGCGAAATGCTAGATCAAACGATATGNGCATGAAATCGTACAAGCGAACAAGGAAGTCAAAATGCGTATCCGCTACGCAGAATCCGTACATGTTGGCAGGTCTGTAGACATCAGCATTGACTATTGATCTATAACTAAAAAGAAGTCCATTATTTAGTAAAATTAAACTGCAACATGTTCCTAAATATTCATAATTTACTGAACTATGGCATCTAGATTTAAATATTAGAACATGCTATGAATATTGGTTAATGTAGGTGGCTTATTTGGTTCATTTAAAAAAGTTTTGGTTAATTTGTTAATGTTACTTATGACATGCATGGTTCATTCATGTTAAGTAATGTATTAAATAATGTCAGTTACAGAACCTTAAAGTGGAGCCCTACCAAAATGACTTTATTATGTCGTTCATAATGTCATTTCTAGATAGCAGAAAATTGTAAAACTATTAAAAGGCAGATAATGCATATCTTTACTTTAAAATGCCTAGTTTTTCTCAACTACACTGTCATTTTATAAGGAAATTGGTTGGTAGGTTCTGAGCATCTTAGACAACTTGCTGCAGCTCTCTTTTGTTTCATTTTGCATTGGATTTTTAATCTAAAGAGATAAATCTCTTATTTATATTGTTTAATGATAAGAAACAAATCTCTCTAGAACATTTGCTCTTTTCTACGGACACATTAATGCAAAGACAAAATCAGCACAAAATGAAACCTTTGGCACAAGTAAGGTTTACCCACATTTAACTAATTATAATTGTAAAGCAGTGAACTGAATACACAGTCTGTTCAAGCATCTTTTCACCCTGAAGAGGGGAATGTGAGCATTCATCTAATTTCAGACCAGATAGACACTGGAGCTTAGTTCTGTCACTCAAACTCTTCGCTTGGAGATTTTGATTTCGAGTCTAGAATTTAAATAGACTTTAAAGTGGGAAGTGAAATTCATGATGGGCTGCCATAGAGGTTATTAAGTGACTGATCAACATGACAAGCTATGTACTTTTTGTACCTGATAGTGATGGTTTATGTGGGAATAGAAATCATTTCCACTTGCACTCACTATACATGCTGGTCTCATATGCTATCTGATTGGCACTTGGTATTATGTGTAGACTTTATGAATAGACAGTTGTTGATCAACATAACAAAGGGTCAGTATACCTGAGAGAGCTGGCTTCTGAGAGTGCAGTGCTGAGGGAATGCTAATTATGAGCCTTTGATCTGGGATCTCGCACACTTCAGATCTGAAACAAACGGGATAGTGTGTGAACAATTTGGTATAACTTAAAACACATATACAAAGACCATGCCTTTGGGGTTCCCATATTTGTGAATAAAACTTGCCAAGTGTAATTTGCTGTTGGATGGAAATTACCAGGCTGCAGTTAATTATCATCATCCGTACAAACTTTTAGAGAGTAATGTGACCATTCAGTGTATTGAATAAACCACAAAGAGATTAGCAGTTTGTTACAACCAACCAGTCATAAATCAGCAAAATGTATTTTTTTTTTAGAAGTAGTAAAGGAAATATACCACCTTGTGTCTAGTTACACATGTCAGCTGCTCTAAGAGGGAACAAGGATATTTTCGATATTCACCATATTATAAGATGTAAGGTTTTTAAATACAACACCTGCCTCTTTGAAAGCTGTCTTGAACCATTTAGGACCATTGAAATACTGGAATAGAAATATTATGCTGTACGCCAAGTTGGCCATTTAAAATTAACTGCAACTAAAACAAGAAATTGATAGTTACTTCCTCAAAGCAAATTTTCTCCCTGTGTCCACATGGGGTTCCTCCCTAGGTGTGAATGAGTGTACGAATGTGTGTGTGTGCATGGTGCTCTGGGGTGAATAATCCCACTTGCCAGTGTTCCGGATCCACAACAACCCTACTACAAACTTCTACAAAGCTTGAAAGCAGATGCTAATTAACAGCAACATTATGATGTCTCTAAATGTTTCAGGTTTAGGCCGTTACCTAGTTGTGCTGTCACTGCTAGCACAAAACCTTCCAAGTAATAACACTTCGTAAGGTTTCTTGTGTGGAGAATCCAGGGGGAAAACTGCTTCCCCTTTCCGGGTCACCTACACACCGAAACACAAAATAATGGTTAGGACACACTTTAGAAAAAGCTACTCAGCTGGCAAAAGAGCCACAACTATAAATCTCAGGTCCCATTGAGAACTGCAGAAACTGACTACAAATATTAAGGTCTTACATTACTCATCTGGCATTTGATATACAGTATGCAGATATATACACTCAGTGTTCAGCACAATACAAAAAAAAATCATGCAGATACAGGTCAACAATTTCAATTAATGTTCACATCAAACATCAGAATGAAGAAAAAGTGTGATCTCTGTGACTTTGATCGTGGCATAATTGTTGGTACCAGAAGGGCTGGTTTGAGTATTTCAGCAACTGCTGATCTCCTGGGATTTTCACACAAAGCAGTCTCTAGAGTTTACACAGAATGGCGTAACAAACAAAAAACATTGAGTGAGCAACAGTTCTGAGTTCAGAGAGGTCATAGGCCAGATTGGTTTGAACTGCGAGGAAGGATACAGAAAGGAGCGTTAGACATGAAAGCCTCTGATTTCTGTTCTTGGCTGATAGGACTGGAACCTGATGTGGTCTTCTGCTGTTGTAGCCCATTCACCTCAAGGTTTGATGTGTTGTGCATCTTGAGATGCTTTTCTGCTCACCACGATGGTAAAGAGTACCTATTTGAGTTACTATAGATTTCCTGTCAGCTCAGACCAGTCTGGTCATTCTCCTCTGATTTCTCTCATCAACAAGGCATTTCAGCCTGCAGACCCTCTGCTTGCAGGATGTATTTGTTTTTCACACCATTCTGTGTAAACTCTAGAGGCTGTTGTGTGTGAAAATCCCAGGAGATCAAACCAGCTCATCTGACACCAACAACCATGCCATAGTTAAAGTCACAGAGACCTCACTTCTTTCCCCATTCTGATGTTTGATGTGAGCATTAACTGAAGCTCTTGACCTGTATCTGCATGATTTAATGCACTGTCCTGCTGCCACATGATTGGCTGATTGGATAACTGCATAAATGAGCAGGTGTACATGTGTTCTTAATAAAGTGGATGTGAGTGTACATGTAGACTATATACATTAGAACGAGATCAATAAACATATGGAAATGTAGCTCATGTTAAGAGTGTGTTCAGTGTGCATGATAGCTTGTGTACCTTCACCCAGAGCCACTCTGCAAGTAGCTTCACGCCCCAGTGAGGATAAAGTTCCTCTTTGACGAACCGGAGATGGCGGGGACGGTTGGTTACCCAAGTAACCAGCACACATCCTGCTGCACTCAACACTGGCACAGGAAGTTTTTTGAGCTGAGAAGATGGCAGAAAACTGTACCTGTAAATCAATGTAATGGGGGGGTTGGTGTTAGGCAATGTGTTAGGGCCGTTTAAGCTTAAATAGCATGGTCATGGTGACAAAATTTCAGTTGCTGACTATCCTTCAAATAACTGCACGATTGTCTTCTTTTGTTCTTATTAGACCTAAGCATATAATTATTCATATAGCTTAACAAATAGTAAACAGCTTACCATTTAACAAAAAACTAACATCATGTTACACATTTAAATATTTAAAAATGTACTCAAAAAGATTTAAATATTAGTGATGACATAATTACTTTGCTCTACTGCATATACTTTTTGTAGCTAAAACTATTGTGTATGCTTGCCTAACAGAAGAAAAATATTTGTTATTACAAAAGCTGGATGGACAAGACATTTTGGAGAAAATGGAAATGCAAAATGTACTGGTGCACCTATACAGAAGGCTCTAAATAAGTAAAGAAAGCCATTAATTCCCACAACACAGTGACTATCTGGCATCAGTCATGGCCATCTATCATCTGTCAGTGTCAGTTTGGTGCTTTCTTAAACCATTTTTTACATCAGAGCCTGAAGACTGGAGAGTGGCTTTCAGATATTTATTAACTAGGCACACACAGCAAATCAATACAGCATCTCAATCATTGTCAAATTGGTCAGTCTTGCTCTCGCCAGTCCAGTCAAAGTACAAACAGTACAGTATAAAACAGAGAGAAAACAGGAGGTGTGATAAGAGAGCTGGTGAGGGGTGTCCATGATCTAGTAACAGACACACATAAACACTACTGTGCCAGTACATACAACTCACACTTAAGTTGGCATAAGTACAAAGGTGAAATTAATACATTTACAGATGTAAGAGTCAAGGGTCCAAAAAAACCCCAAAAAGATATAATTCATAATATAATTTTGGTCTCCAGGCCTGATGTGCTAAAGGAAGTGTAGGACATAAGAGTTACCAATGCAAGGAAGGATATGCAATCACTGAATTTTACAACAGAGAGAATCCAAAAGCTGCTCAGAGCACAGAAAAAGGTTCAAGGCAGTTATACAGGCACAGGATGGGCATACAAGATATTGATGCCACCAAGATCTCATTTTAGAGCAAATAATCAGAATTAAATCTAATGGATTTCTGCAAACAAAGACAAAGTGTAAGTGCAGAGAGTGTGTCTATAATGTACAGATATTGCAATATACAGCGTGTCCCAAAAGTCTCCATACTCCATACTTTTTCAGAATGTCTTTGACCAAAGAAGAACGCATTAAAATCGTTCTCATGGCTGCATCGGGAAGCTGCCGCAAGGTTGCGATGGACTTTAACAGGAAACATGGCAAGCACATCACACACACAACACTGTTGCCAAACTTATTAACAAATTCAAAAAGACTGGAAGTGCAGACCAACCAAGAAGTGGATGTCCACGAACATCCACTAACAAAGACACAACCAACATGGTGCTGGGGTACAAAGTCCCATATGTATGGAGACTTTTGTGACACCCTGAATACTGCAAAGATTGGGAGAGAGAAAGGGGGATTATGGAGTGGATAATGACCATATGAACTTCGGAACATCGGAAATGTGTGTGCACCACGGTGACGTTGTTTCAGTCCTTTTACATAGTTTTTGAGATGAAGTTGGGCTGGAAATTTTGCTATAATCTGGCATGCCTGGCTAATGGGTACAGTAACACACTTGCTATATCAAGCACTGCTAAACAAAGGGATGTCTAAAACCATTCAAAACAAGCTGCTACACTATATGCTGGATGGCTGTACGCTGTCGTCTCTCAACTGCCTACTCTAAAAATTCACTAGATAGCAGCCAATAGCACAAGTCAAGTGTGATAGCCTCTGAACTTAATTTTGCTTGAGGCTTTGTCATTATTAATGTCGTCCTGACATGATCTAAGCCGCTGCTGTACAGTGATGATTAGTAGGTCAGAATACTTGTGTGTGCATTTCGAATCATCTTTAGGCATAATGCAAAGAAACCATTGTGTAAACCTAATAAAATTATTGCAAGTTAGAGTACTGAATTGTTTAACACAATTTTATGTAATTGTTATTTGTCTATTCAAAAACCAGCTTGAGTTTCTTTAAGGAGCTTGTATTGTTTCTTAAATGGACAGCATATTGTACATATACTATATATGTAGCATGATAACAAGTTAAACTTACCTACTGCTTCTTTTCACAGATTTATTTTCCCAGGGTGGATCAAGAACTATTAGGTCATATTTGTCTCCACCTAGAGAGAAAAATGCATATTTTAAAAACTGTTCCAAATCAACATAGGCTACTCCTGCTCTATTACTCTGTCAGGACTGTTTATTGAATGTATATAGGGAACAATTATGCTAAACTAATGTTGATCTGTATTTCTTTTTAAAAATCCTGTAAATTTTTATCAGTACCAAGTGAATTTTAAACATGTATATAACAAGCAGTATAACAATATGAACTATGTGACCGCTGTTTACTAATGCTCTGGCACTTAGCTTAGATCTACGCACAGTGAACACCTGTACGCCTACTCATTCTTGCAATCAATCAGCTAACCAGCCATTCGTGTGGCAGCAGTGCAATGCATAAAATCACACAGATACGGGCCAGCAGCTTCAGGTAATGTTCACATCAACCATCAGAAGGGGGAAAGAATGTGATCTCAGTGATTTTGACTGTGGCATGATTTTGGTTGCCAGACAGGCTGGTTTGATTTGGTATTTCCAAAACTGCAGATCTCCTGGGATTTTCATGCAAAACAGTCCCTAGAGTTTACATAGAATGGTGCAATAAAGACAAAAAACATCCAGTGACTGGCAGTTCTGCAGACAGAAAAGCCTTGTTGATGAGAGAGGCCAAAGGAAAATGGCCAGACTGGTTAGAGCTGACAGAAAGGCAACAGTAACTCAGATAACTGCTCTGTACAATCGTGGTGAGCAGAAAAGCATCTCAGAATGCACAACACGTCAAACCTTGAGGCGGATGGGCTACAACAGCAGAAGACCATGATGAGTTCCACTTCTGCCAGCCAAGAACAGAAAGCTGAGGCTGCAGTGGGCACAGGCTCACCAAAACTGGACAGTTGAAGACTGGAACACAATACGATACTGGTAGCCTGATGAATCTCGATTTCTAGAATTTGGTGCCAAAAGCGTGAATTCATGAACTCATCGCTTGAATGCCACAGTCTATTTGAGTATTGTTGCTCATCATGTGCATCCCTTCATGTCCACAATTTATCCATCTTCTAATGGCTACTTCCAGCATGATAATGCACCATGTTACAAAGCAGATGTCGTTCCAAACTGGTTTCATGAACATAACAATGGGTTTAATGTTCTTCATTGACCACCCCAACTCACTGGGTCTGAATCCAATAGAACACCTTTGGTTTGTGGTAGAACAGGAGAGTCACAGCATGAAAGTGCATCTGAAAAATCCACAGGAACTGCGTGATGCAATCATCTTAAAGAATCTTAAAGGAATGTTTCCAACATCTTGTGGAATCCATAACATGAAGACTTGAGGCTGTTTTGAGAGCAAATGACGGCCTTACCCAATATTTGTATCAGCCTTCAGTTGTAAAGCTTGTGGCCAGCTAACTGTATATAAAAGCCTAGGGTCAGTGAGCTGTGGACTGAGCTTACGATTGTAGACAGACAGACTGGCCATATGTCCAGTAATGAATGTGGACAGGATGGGGATCCTGAATGCCTGGAGTGGCAGCTGCTTGGTTTAGATGATTTATAGCACTTATCTTAGTTACAGATTTTTGTTCTAAGACTATTTACTAAGTTGGATAGTGAGCCAAACTGGAGCAAACACCTCAAGGTCAGAATTTTAGTCAAGGTCAGAAAGTTAGCAGACTGTATCATATTACATCAATTGCACTATTCATATCAAATACAATTTAAACCTGTAATATATATTTTCCCCACACATGAGCAACTCTCTCCTTATGCTATCTCTGCACTTTGTTGCTATATGAACGTTACTATAGCATAATAATTCCACTGTATATTATGTATTCTGAAAAAATATGACAATAAAGCTTACTTGATTTGCCCTGTGCTGACCTGGATTTTAACCTAATAATCTGGCTGCAAAAGGGAGATTTGATCAGATATATAAGAGCTGAGGCTACTCACAAATCTACAATGAACTTACTGCGAATAAGCGGTTGTAAACATGTGATGTCAGACAACAGGAAACGGCTGCGAGGAGGCAGGAAATACGTCTCCCCCATTAGTGTTACCTCACGGGCACAGTCATCTGGATTTTCTGTGAGGCATGAGAACAGATCAAGGTGTGCATCCGAGTCTGCATGGCCATTAACAGCCTGCACGTGTGGGGCTTCAGAATTCTCCATTTTAAGCAGCTGCTTGGCCATGTCACATAGTGCAGCCAGCTGGCACTCATGAACAGGCATTTGTTTTGTTGGCGCTGTATGTAAATCTTCTGTCAGATAACCACAGTGATGCCCACTTTCCAGTAGAGACCGAGTGCCCTCCAGAACCAACAACCTGACCTGTTGTACAAAGACAAAGCGAAAACAGGCAGCAATTTCCAAAATGTCAGGGTTACTCAATCTTCAAAATATCATTTAACAGCATTTTTTGAAAACAAGTTGAGGTCTGTCATCAATAAAAGTCACCTTTTTATGGAATTCTTCAGCATCTAACTCCCCCTGATTCAGCTCACTTCGTTTACGCTTCCTCTTCTACAAGAGAAATTTATTACGTCACAAAAAAAGGCAGAAAAACATACCTAATAGTGAAGAAACGCTTTGCCTTAATTTCCAGACAACAATAATCAGTTTCCAGAACATTCTGGAAATGTTTCTTTTTGGTTCCCAAAATGTTCTGAGAACAGATTTATTTAGTTCATTTTTGGTTTGTCAGGAAAATTCTCTTTACCAAAACATAAAGTTCAAGTTTTGCTGCATATTATGCTCATTATCCCCAGGGTTAAAATAATTTGAACCTCTCTAATGTTCTTGTAACCTTTAAATAATCTGAACCTCTTAGGAACCTTTCACTAACCTGGGATGGTTCTGAGAATGTTCCCTTAATGTTAGGGGAACACTTTCTATACAAACCTGGTTGGTAAGATTCCAGTTACATTTGTATCCAATAAAATAGAATAGGTAGACCCACCAAATTAATACATATACTGAGTAGCAGTAGTAATAGTAGTAGTAGCAGCTTAGTGGATAGCATTGTTGCCTCACACTTCTGGTGTTGGGGGTTCAAATCCCGCCTCTGCCCTGTGTATGTGGAGTTTGCATGCTCATGCAAGCCCCATGCTTTGGGGGTTTCCTCTCCCACTTCAGAGACATACATTGTATGGTTGGATGATTAGCATCAGTGTGTGCACACTAGATGAGCTGGCACCCTGTCCGTGAACATATAGCTTTTATTAACCAGGAAATTCAATGTTTCGTTTTCTTGCGTCAAATGAACAGTAGGCATTAATGTATCTACAAATCAAAGAAAGAAAGAAAGAAATTAGATGGGGTGTATTAACCCTAATTAGTCTTTTTGCTCCTCTATGGCCAAAAGTTTGTGGACACCTGACAATCACACCCATATGTGCTTGTTGAACATCCCATTCCAGGTGTAGTCCCCCTTTGCTGTTATAATAACCTCCACTCCTCTGTGAAGACTTTCCACTAGATTTTGGAGCATGGCTGTGGAGATTTGCTTGACGTTGAGCGAGAAGGCCTGGCACCTAGTCTGAATTACAGTTCATCCCAAAGATGTTCGGTGGGCTTGAGGTCCAACCATGTCTTGGCAAACCATGTCTTGATGAAGCTCGCTTTGTGCACAGGGGCATTGTCATGCTTGAACATGTTTGGGCCTCTTAGTTAAAGTGAAGGGAAATTGTAATGCTACAGCATACAAAGACATTATAGACAATTGTACAGAAGGCCCTCATATGGGCGTGATGGTCAGGCGCCTACATTCTTCTGGACATACAGTGTATGTACTGTATATATAGTACACTTTTATAGAAATTTTGATGTGATACGCATAAACCTGTGGCTTATAGGAGAGGTGTGAATGTTTCTCGAAATGTTTCTTGTCAGTTGTCATATAACCATATGAGAACACTGTGAAGGTTTCAGGAACAAAACTGACTGTACGCTAAACCAAAACAGAACACTATGAAAAATGTGTTTGTGTTTACTGGGTTTATATGGATTCTACTCTTATCTGATCTTACCCTTCGTGTCTTTAGCTCCATACTGCTGTCCCCATCCGCAGGGCCCTCTGTGTGTGCTACAGCACTGATCGTACCATCACTCCTGCACTTACTCACTATACGAGGCTTCAGTATATCGAAGTACTGCTTCTTGAAATAGCACCTGAAGTGGCCCTTGTTCACACTGTAGCACCGCCGAAATCCTTCATTTATGAAAGAACAAGCGTCCAACAGCCACCCGCGGTCATTTGATAGCAGGACAGACATTTGAAAAACTCTAGATCGAGATTTGATAAAAGTTTAAACATTAAAATAACTTTAGAAGTGTCTGCCGGTGTCGCGCTTTACCGTCATGCAACACATAAACCGCGCGTGCTGAAAATCCGTACATAAACACTACGCCACTTCCGGTATGAGCTGGAAATCTAAGGGTTGAAAGGTGCAGTAGCTTCCCCAGCTTCACACACACTTTTAAAGGCACCGTTCAGACAGAATTTTCCTCTTAGCACAAATAATACAGGTGTGAATCTCCCTCTGTCAGACGACACGATACACATCTCGATACGTACTACAAAATATAATACACATCTCCATACATAGTACACAATGCAATACACATCTCCATATATAGTACACAATGCAATACACATCTCCATATATAGTACACAATACAATACACATCTCCATACATAGTACACAATACAATACACATCTCCATACATAGTACACAATACAATACACATCTCCATACATAGTACACAATACAATACACATCTCCATACATAGTACACAATACAATACACATCTCCATACATAGTACACAATACAATACACATCTCCATACATAGTACACGATACGATACACATCATACATAGTACACGATACACATTATACATAGTACACAATACTACTACTAATGCTAGACAGGGAGACAAGAAAATAACTTTTTAAATCATTTTTTTTTTAATTCTCAAACATTTTCAACACTCAAATGTTATTGATGAATTTAGTCAAGTAAATAGCTGGTAAATAACTTTCCATCTGGCAAAGATGGTCTACCAG
>CM074948.1:17724749-17735321 GCA_037577455.1 Pangasius macronema | reverse complement strand
GAGGTTGGTGATTTAGTACTCTGTCAAGGCTGGAAAGCCCAACAGCTCTTGATGGGTCATTATTAGTTATATACATGGGTGTGTGTGTGTGTGTGTGTGTGTGTGTGTACAAACTCACTGTCCACTTTGTTAGGAAAACCTGCACATTCTAATTATACTTCAGTTAATGTCAAATATTAGAATGGGGAAAAATATGAAGGGAAGGGTTATAAGGCCATCTCCAAACAATTTGAAATTCAGCACATTCAGAAAAAGACAGAACGTGTATGGCTTTCATGGAAGGGTGTTTAGGAAAAAGCCCCTTTTCTACCAAAAGAATATGGCAGCATAATTAGGTTTGCAAAATTGCAAACACAAAAGATCTGGAACAATGTCGTTTGGACTGATGAGACAAAAGTGGAGATGTTTGGTCATCCTGCACAGTGCCATGTTTGGTGAAAACCAAACACAGCATAACGCCACACCTCATACCAACCGTCAAACCCGGTGATGGAGGAGTGATTTGGATTTGTTTTGTAGCCACAGGACCTGGGAAGCTTGCAGTCATTGAGACAACAATGAACTCATTGCATTGCGCTTGTGCCACATGATTGGCTGGTTAGATAACTGCATGAATATGCAGGTTTACAGGTGTTCCTAATAAAGTGGATGGCAGATGAAATATATTTATATTGATAGATTGATAATACTTCACTTAGCAAGTTTGTGTCCCTTAGGTGAAAACAATGAAAACTCAGCCTCTGTACGGCACAGTAATTCAGTTTTTGCTCTATGGGGACCATGAAGATGATGTCTATGCCACTGGGGGTCATGTCCAAATTGCACTGGTAAGAGAACGCACTGTCTGTATGTCTGTGCTTTGGTTTATTTCAGTATTTCAGGTATGTACTGCCCAATCAGTATCTACTGTGTATCAGTATAAATAATCTGATTGGTGTGAATATTATAAAGAATGTTTGTGTCTAAGACCTGTCATAAAACATACTGTGTATCGTGGCCACTAAATACTGGCCTGAAATGGTTTATTGGTAAAGGAATTAACATATTTTCTGATATGATCAGGTGATGTATTTTATGCTATGAATGCGTGTTATGCTGACTGACACGGCACATAACTATAAACGTGGGAACATTGCATCCCTAAATCATTCTAATTAAAGGCATAATTATGGCCAACAAACAGTTCAAAATGTTTTCTCCTATCAGTGAAAAAAATCACTGTTGATTTGATTTACCTTTGTCTATTGGTTGAATTTTGCAGCTTGAAATGTGTTACTTGACTACATTAAAGCACATTATTACAAGTAGTTTATGGGGAGCAGGACACGTTATGCCTTCAGTAAATGTGAACTAGCGTGAGGGGAAAATAGTCAGCAGTATTTTGTATTTGTTTATCTGTTTAGTACTTCAGTCCATGTACTGTTTTATGGGCAAAATTAATGGATCTATCAGACTGTCCTTTTTTGTTTTTAATGTCTGCAGTTTTCCTTGGGAAAAACAAAAAACTTTCAATAACCTGATTGCATAACTGTGCACACCCCTTAACTAATACTTTATTAAAGCACCTTTTGCTTGTAATACAGAACTTTCTCTTTTAGGGTAAGAGTCTACCAACTTCGTACATCTTGTACTGGCACTTTTATTCTACTCTTCGTTTCGATAGGATTTAAATCTGTGCTTTGAATGGGTCATTCCAGAATGATCTTCTTCTCTAAAGTCATTGACTTGGGTGTGTGCTTTGTGTCATTGTCATGCTGGAAGGTGAAACTTTTCTTTGTATTCAGCTGTGTAACAGAGGTCTCCGTCTTGATTAGAGCCTCAGTCCCAGCTGAAGAGAAGCAGCCCCGTAGCATGATGCTGCCACCACCATGCTTTATTGTGGGGGTGATAAGCTCTCTCGTTTTTGCACCAAACATATCTTTTAGAATTATGCCCAAAACATTCTACCTTGGTTTCCTCAGACCATAACACATTTTGCCTCATCATTTGAGTGATGAAAGCTTATGAAACTTGGGTGTTTTTATTTTCGTGAGAAAGGGCTTCCGTCTAGCTACCCTACCCCATAGCCCAGTCATGAAGGATATGAGAGTTTGTTGTGACATGCAGGGAGTGACGAGTACTTGCCAGACATTCCTGCAGCTCCTTTAATGTTGCCGCAGGTCTCTGATAAGTTTTCATCTTTCGTCTTTTTTTATCTTTTCTTTTTTCGGCTTTTGTACCCCTCTTCTGATTCATACCTTTCAGCAATGAGATCCCGTACATGCTTTCTAAGCTCTTTGTGAATAATGGCTTTAGCACTTCGGATGAAATGAAGAATCAAGACAATCCTACAGAAACAGCTGATCTTTATTAATCACTTCATTAATGACAGGTGTATAATAGGTACTTTTGAGTTTGAATGTGATTGCGTAATTGCCCCATATAAGGGTGTGCACAGTTGTGCAACCAGGCTAATGTCGCTCACACTCTCTCTCCACCTCTCCCCGCTTCCCTGACCATGAGCTGTATTCATGCCATAGCCCAAGTAGAAACAAAGTGTGTTATTTCTCAGAATGGATTACTAAATAAAATGCTTTTTTAATGGGACAAAATATACTTGTTCAGTGTCAATATACCCGAGTGCAGCACAGAAAGTATCACTTGGAAATATATGTGCATAACACCAAACATGTGTCCGCAGGAACCTAAGGAGGTGTACAACGAGGTTAGGATCATCCCCATTACTAAGATTGACAGACAGGCTACAGCTGCTGACATCAGGGAAAGCATTGAGAATGAACTGGACAAGTAAGGAACTATAATTTTGCTGTACTCACTTAATTGTTCCCTCTCTTTATATTATATCTTTTGGATATTGTTGAAATTCATGCTTGTTTATTATACTGGGAGTGTGTCATTAACATGTAATAGCACTTGTTGATATAATGTCACAGATAGTGTCAGGATTTACAAAATGTGGGAAAGGTAGCTAGAATTCTTCAGTGTACACCCACCACCCACTTTATTAGGAACACCAGGACATTCATGCAGTTATCTAATCAGCCAATCACGTGGCAGCAGCACAATGCAAAAAATCCTGCAGATACAGGTCAAGAGCTTCAGGTAATGTTCACGTCAAACATCGGAATGAAGAAAAAAGTCTGATCTCTGTGATTTGATCATGGCATGGATGTTGGTACCAGAAGATGTTGGTAAACTGCTGATCTCCTGGGATTTGCACACAAAACAGTCTCTAGAGTTTATACAGGATGGTGCGAAAAACATTGAGTGAGTGACAGTTCTCTGGGTGGAAACACCTTGTTGATAAGAGAAGTCAGAGGAAAATGGAAAGATTGGTTCAAGCTGCAAGGAAGGAAATAGTAACTCAAATGAGCACTCTTTACAACCATGGTGAGCAGAAAAGCATCTCAGCATGCACAAAACATCGAACCTTGAGGTAAGTGGGCTGCAACAGCAGAAGACCACACTGGGTTCCACTGCTGTCAGCCAAGAGCAGAAATCTGAGGTGAAATAATTAAAACTGAACAGTTGAAGATTAGGGGAAAAAAATCACCTGGTCTTTTTCCAGCCTTCAACTGACCAGTTTCAGTGAGTTCCTTTTGGCTGACAGGAGTGAAACCTGACATGGTCTTCTGCTCTTGTAGCCCATCCACCTCAAGGTTTGGATCAGAATGCATGTGTTGTGTATTCAGAGATGGATTTTTTTTTTTTTTTGGAGATCACATTTTTTCCCTCATTCTGCTGTTTGTTGTAAACATTAACTGAAGCTCTTGACTTGTATCTGCATGATTTTATGCATTGTGCTGTTGCCACATGGATAACTGTATAAATGTACAGGTGTTGCTGTTAAAATGAATGGTGAGTGTATATTCACTATTTATCAGTGCATACTTTAATTATTTAATCTGCAGTGTCCTTCTTCAGTGAAAGGTGATGAGCACAGTTTTGCAATCATTTTTAAATATCCATTACCCAATGTGGTGATGATTTGCCATATATAAATGCTGCAGTAAAAGCACAGATTTGTTAAATTGTTTGCCTAAAGTCTTGTTTGTAGTCTTGGAAATCACAACTGGTAATTATGCCAATCGTTTGTCTTTGTCATAGACTTCCTGATAAGTTGAGAGTCACATGGCCAGAGGGAAACCCATGGCCTGACAAAGCTGTTCAACAAGCTGGGACTCCCATGGGTACACACATGCACACACTTACAAATATAAAGTTCCACATTTAAAAGACATTTACATTCACATGCAGATGAGTATTCTCATGTACACTACATGGCCAAAACTATGTGAACACCTGATCATCACACCCATAATTGGGCCTTCCTCAAACTCTTGCCACTGAGTCGGAAGCACACAGTTGTATAGAATGTCTTTGTATTCTTACATTTTCCCTTCACTGGCCCAAACCTGTTCCAACATATCAAATCAAGGTCTATGAACTCATGGTTTGCCAAGATTGGTGTGAAAGAACTAGAGTGGCCTGCAAAGAGCCCTGACCTGAACTTCACTGAACACCTTTGGGATGAACTGGAATGCAGACTACATGCCAGGCTTCCTCACCCGACATCACTAATGCTGTTGTGGCTGAATGAGCAAATCCACACAGCCGCATTCCAAAATCTAGTGGAGAGCCTTCCCAGAAGAATGGAGGTTATTATAACAGCAAAGACTGTTATAGGGACTAAATCTGGAATGGGATGTTCAAAAAGCACACATGGGTGTGATGGCCATGTAGTGTACTTTGTATTTATCATCCTTAAGCTGTAAATAAAAACTGAACAGGGAAAAATCAAATTTGTGTGGTTATGTTTTGTAACATGTTCCACCTCCCCAACTTCAGGGCCAATCCAAGTTGAGATTTTGAATAAAAAAGGGGAGACAATGTCACGGTTGCCTGTATTCAATGCTACTGCCAAGAAATTGCAGATTGAACTCAAGGTGGTCTGGCACTGTGAGTAGATTTTTTTTTTTTTGGTATTATTACTATTATTATGTTAATTGCGAGCATATTCTACCTTTCAGTAATGTGTGTGTTGGCATGTTTTATTCTGGTGTATTCTTTTATTCTGTTCTTTGCTCTCAGCTCCTAATGGGGATATCAAAACCAACTTTCACACTGGCGTGCACTCTAAGTGGGATTACTGGTTCAGAAAAATGGGTAAAGACCTGCACCTGATGCACCTTCCCACCTGATGTAAAATGTTGAATGTTTGTTTAATCCAGGCTTGTTCAATCTTCTGATTGGTTGGAATGATTTTATACCTATGCTCATTGCCATAGAATTTTTTTAGAATTTTATACCTTTTAAACAAACGTAAAGCATTGGTGCAACATCATGAATGTTTCCTTTATTTTAAACACAAATATTTGTTCTCAAATAAACTCAAAATTCTAAAATGCATAAAGGCATGAAGTGAGACATATAGTCCCCTTTTAAAAAATATTGGAGCGGCTATACACTGAAGACATTTGGGTTTGGGATCAAAAGATGAATATTATATGCAGAAGATCCTGGAAAGCCAAATAATGTGCAGTACCTGGAGGATTTTTCTTAAGAAGAGTGGACAGTTTAACTGCTCAGGAGAAAAAGGGCTCATGAACAACTATCACAAAACATAAAAACTGTTGATGATCATCCAGGGAGCAGCACACTGTATTAAGAATCAAGCGTATGGTCTGCCACCAAAGGTGTCACATTATAAGTTCTTTAACACATCTAGATGTAAATACCAGGAAATGCAAGATGAGATTCTGATCAAAGACCTTCGAAGATCTTCTCTCTCAAACCCAAACATCTTCAGTGTATAGCAAAGACAAAAGAATGTGCTTTTCCAAAAGTTCCTGTATTATCGGAAGGGACTGTATGTGATGCTTTGTGTCATTTTGAGGCCTTCTGTACTTCTCAGGAAATACATTCTCAGCTTTTATGATTGTCTTCAGAAATATGTTGCTTCATGTAATTTGTGTTTTTGTGTATTTAGAAAATTTTAATAAGCTGGGGACATACACACTTCATCTGCAGACGATACTGAGTGATGGTGATTCCCCA
Source organism: Pangasius macronema (assembly GCA_037577455.1). Classification (NCBI taxonomy): domain Eukaryota; kingdom Metazoa; phylum Chordata; class Actinopteri; order Siluriformes; family Pangasiidae; genus Pangasius; species Pangasius macronema. The sequence continues at coordinate 17,729,264 of CM074948.1, read as the reverse complement.
ACGAGCGAGTGGGCTGGAAGACGACTGCCTCATTATACACTCAACTTCAGTATTAAAGGTATCTCCTATAATTATTTCGAGAATTTGAAGAAATGTATACTAATTGTTTTATGTGCTTGACTACTTTTTAGTTATTACATAATTATTAAGTAATTTATTAAAACCGGAGCATCACACATATAAATTTTGAGCAGCCAATCCCAGAATGTGTCTCTGTCAATCTGACACTAGAAGCCTAAGGTTAAAAACAAATTTTTTTCATAATGTTTTTCCCCCGTCTTTGTGTGTCCATGTGTATTCTGTTCTTCCTACCCTCTCAGAAAGCAGTGCAGCAGCTTTTGTGGTGGGTGTTGTTCCTTCTCCTGTTCAAGTAGGGGTACCCTTTGTGTTGCCTCTGCAGTTTACAGATGCATTTAATCATCCAACTCAACCACCTTCTGGCATCAAACCCCAGCTGCAGTGCAGGTAGGGTGCAGAAAATATACAATCAAATGTTTAATTGTATTGAAAATACATTTAACCATTTGCAACTGACTGATTCATTTTGCGGTTAAAAGCCCAGAATCCATATGTTACATTGATTTGATGAGTTGATGATCTGTTTTCTAAACCATTCTCCTCTTTTGCACTCATACACACACACACACACACATTAGTTCATTGAAACTGAGCTATGAACAGACAACTTCAAGTGGAACTACTTTCACCATACAAGACCTGAGAGCCATGGGTGAAGTAACGAACCATCAGGACAAGGTCAGTGCGTGTTTACCTATTTGACTTTTTTTTAGAAATACTTATTAGACATTATTTACATTGCTACGGCTTTACTAATCTAAACCTACAGTATCATAAGCATACACGTTTATTGTTGTGAAGCTGTGTCATTTAAATGGTGGGTTTTGTGTTGATATTTAACCCACATGCTGTTGACAGATACACACTGTGAAGGTAACGATCCCAAACCTCAACCCAGACTCCCAGTCTTTCCAGATTAGTGTCCGTCCAGGTAAGTGTACACACTAAATAAACTAGTGTATGCTCGTAGATATAGCGAAATAATTTCAGACCACTTCTTGACTGCACATCATTTAGACACCTATCTTTTTAATAGTAATTTGTATTTACAGACAAATGGAAATGTCATATCTGTATTTTAAATATCACATGCTCTACCATTTACTTTTTAAGAGCATCAAACATTCACCCATACAGTTTTAAGCCATGATTAAGATGCTACTTTGTTTATCTTTTAAATTAAGTACACAAGTGCAAGTGTCTTCCTTTCTTGAAATGTTCTTAAAATCTCGTGACAGTCTTTTGTTTTGTGAACACAAGGCCCTCCGCATCAGCTGGTGGTGAAGCCTAAAGATGAAGTTTGCATAGAGAATGGCACACCAGCAGGATTCAGAGTAGAAGTTCAAGACGAGTTCCACAACATCACAACGCATTCCAAACTTATTGTCCGCTGCCAGGTAACATTTCCACTCAGCACAGCCAGTCCCCAAATAGTTATTCTACAATCTGTTTGACGTGAAATAACCTCAATATACCTCTCTGTAACTACATCACAATCATTAAATCCTGCATGATGCCAGGCTTAAGACCAATAAAGCTGTTACACTTAAGGCATTGTTTTGTCCATAGAATACCTTTGTCTGGTTTTTTTTTTTTTTTTGCTTAAAACCCAAAGCCTTTTTTATAAGCCTAAGTTATCAGTTACTTGGAATTTAAAATGTACATGTGTGCATGTGTGCGTGACACCTGCATGAGATTATTTATCCAGAAGTTTTCTAACAGAAACATGACGTTTTCATTTTCAGGATAAGTGGGAAAAGCCAGGCAGCTCAGAAACTAAAGTAACCAAGCAAGCAGTTGTCATTTATGTAGTACAATCATTTAAAAGCGCACTTTCCCGTGAGAGACCGAGACTTTTAGTAGCAGCATTATGCTGTGTGTTTGTAGCACATAAACCAGAGAAGGAAAATATTGTCTATACCTTCAGCAAAGATTAGCTTTTATTTATTAGCTTAGCTTATAAATAAAATATGACCTTATTAGATTCTGTTCTTTTGTTATCTTATTAATTTATGCACAGTAATGTTCTTGGGTCTCTGATGTGTAGCTGCAGTCTATGTGAAATCCTTTAGATCCTGAGTTTTGGTGATTTTTGTATTTTGTGTGTGTGTGTAGTTATTCGGAACCTCTGATCTGCCAGCTGACACTGTTGACTGCAGTAATACTGGTTCTGGTTTGCTGCTAGCAAAACCGCTACAACTGAAGAACGTCACCACAGAGCGTATCCTCACTGCAAAATTTGGCATTCCTGTAAGATATTTTTATTGTATTTTATTTTACACAAATAGCTATACATAGCCATTGCAGTCTTCAGTGTTTTAAAAGTTTTGTTTGTTTGCATTCTGGTTTTTATATTGTGTATGACGCATATCTGAATAAGTGAGCTAGATAAGCTAATAATAGGGAAACTTGCCGGGGTGAAATTTGACTCTTACACTGATTAAGTTGTTATACGCTAGCCCCATGTTTGCCCAGTATATGCTGGTTTGAATTGGTGTAACTGTACCAGTGGCCCAACTTGAATTGGTGAATTTTGATACCCTTATGTTCCTCATGAAAAAATACGAGGAATTCTGTTGAATAACTCGTTTTCAAACTGTCCACCTATATAAGCGAATATGTGCTGTGTTAAATTCTGTGGGTTAGGAAATGGCAGCTTGTGGCTATCTATATATGTGGTTAGTTCAGATATCCGTTCATCTATCTGTGTGTATGTACATAGAACCAGAAGGCTGTGGCTTGCGTGGAGAGAACAGTCCGTATCTTGCCAAGCACCCGCGTCTTCCGTATAGAGATCTACAGACAAGAGGACGAGTCGGATGATGTCATGGTGCTTCAGAATAAGGAGCGTATTAACTGGACGGCAGGTGACACACTCGGGAGTCTGCGCTTTAGACTCTTTGATGAGGGCGGCAGGCAGGTGGCTTTAACACAGAGACTTGCCCATAACATAAAGGTAGCTGTTTGTGTGTCTCTTCACTTTTCTGTCCACATATGTAAAAGAGCTGTAAACGTGATTAAAAACGAGTTAACGGTTAAGCATGTGTGTTTTAGGTGAACTGGGCTGCAGATATTAAAGCTGCAGAATTGGCAAAGGGAAGACTACCATGTGTGTGTGTCCCCACAAAAGCACATGGAGAGCAGTTTTATCAGGTGGCATTTCAGGATCAGCACACGGTGGACACATCCTTTACCATAGTGTAAGACTAATAACACCCACATGCAAACTGAAATCAAATCATTTTTCCCCGTAGCTTCAAGCTCCTTTTTAATGTCATGTTTACGTTCTACACAATTCATACGGATGCAGGTTATTTCTGAAAGCATATTTTGTGTGCGTGTGTTTTGTGTTTTATAGCCCACGGCCGGATGAGCCTGAGCGCTTGAGGGTCACTCTCAGTGAGACCACTGTCAGGATGGGAGAAACTCTGTCTGGAATTATCTGTAAGATCTCTCCTAACTAGTCACGCATAGAAATATTTATTTTGTGGTACCCCCAGAGGTGAAAACATCTTTATAGCAGCCTTTATTCATGGCCTACAGGCTATTCAAAAGTCTGGCCATTATATGCTTAATAATAATATATAAATAAAAAACAAATACTCCTCATTGAGATTAGAAATCATTATGTCTTCATTAGAAACTACAGTAAGAATCCTCAATATCTCTGTCTCTGTATTATCTTAGAATATGTTCATGGAATAATCTCAACCCGCTTTTAAAAAATCTTGGGTGGGTAGCAAGCCAAAGGAGCACCTACCTTACAGCGACAGAGTTTATTAGAGATGTTAATGTATCTTATACAGTGTTTGTGGTGGTTTTACTAGAATTCAGGACTGCAACATCTGACAGGTTTTTCCCAGACTGCCAAACACACATACTGGCAAACTTCAACAGTATTATAGGCTCATTTTATCCACCGATCCAGAGATGTTCTATTTTGGGGGTGTCAAGCGTATGACCTGTGGGCCAGGACCAATAGGGTTTCTAATCCAGCCCCTCAGTAAATGTAGTGTCCGGTGTTCTAAATTAAAATTGTCTTGTGTTGTTTTAAAATTGTCTTGTTCCACTAGGGGGCAAAATAGAGTAATCAAAGCAGGGTTGTGGGCAAAATGTGTTTACAAAATATTTACCAAATTCTTCATTAGTACATTAAAAAGAAAAGGTGCCAAAATTCTCTCCAAAATTCAGCTGTTTTAATATACATTCAGTCTGGTTGTGATAAATGATAAAAGATAAATGAACACATTTAAGAGGTTGTTATTGTGTTAACAGATTTTTTTTTTTTTTGGTCCTGCCCACATGACACTGGACTGAGTATAATGGGGCCTGAGTATAATGTGGGCTGAGTATAATGTGGGCTGAGTATAATGGGGCCTGAGTATAATGTGGGCTGAGTATAATGGGGCCTGAGTATAATGTGGGCTGAGTATAATG
>CM074948.1:17694978-17713728 GCA_037577455.1 Pangasius macronema | reverse complement strand
CACACTTGGCCACAAAGTCACTTCACTTCACTTCACTTCATTTAATTTCTACAGAAATCAATTAACACACAAAAAGAGAATGAAAGAGGAAGAAGTATAAAACTTTTGTAGAAAAATATTTTTACCTTCTAGTCACCTATTCTCTGCTATGAGTAGCAGTCTGTCAGTGTTAAAAAAGTACAGAGCACACCCGCAATATAACACAAAAGGGACATCATTTATTACGATACTGATATATATAGTAAAATCGTGAGACGGAATTTATCCTTTACTGATTATTCTAAAACTTGTCGTGATCGGTGTATGTTATAAATTAAATGTGCAGCATCTGGACCTGGCTTTGTAACTCACTTACTCAACAACAGACAGGTTCCTCATAACAGGAAACTATTAACACTCAAAGAACACCAAAGCCAAGCAGTAGACTGCTAAGTAACAGTAGTTCTTTGCATCAGTCTTTGTGAATTCTATGAAACAAACGTTTCATAGAATTAACATTAACGTATCCCTTTAATCTAATAATTCTGTATACAGTTCCTTTGCTGAAGACCTCCCTGTGGCTGCACTTTCTTTACAATACATAGCTTGCAATATTAGCTTGACTCCAGTGTAGTATTAACATAGCAAAGCAAGAGCTTAAAACCACTTGTGCAACAGGATCTATATCCTGTGGTTTGTAAATAACCATACAAATCTATATAGTGTAACATTGCATGAAAGCTCACATTGCTGCGGTTGCCAAAGGCTGCATAGAAAGGCTGAGAGTTTGAAGGGAACAGATTTCTGATGTCAGTTAAGCATTCGATCTTAAACTTCTCTGGTTTCTTCTCGATCAGCTCCCTGGAAACAGAGCACAAAATCATTTAAAAAGCTGCGCTGTATTTAGGCTTTATACTGTAACATCTAGATAAAATTTTACTTTGGGTTAAGCAAGTAAAGAAGTAAGTGTGTGTGTGTGTGTGTGTGTGTGTGTGTGTGTGTGTGTGTGTGTGTGTGTGTGTGTGTACCTGTGGAAAGCTGAAAGCAGGCTGCTTGGTGAGAGCATGAGAGGCCCTTGTGGTAAAATGGTGCCGCTATCATTAACCCCTTGTAAATATCCTCTAGTAATACCAGCCATCCCAATTGCACGGGCTGAGCAGTATAAGAACTTATAGCCATTCCTGTAAAATAACACACACACACACTCACTCAGTTCTACAAGAAAGTGGATCTCTAGGTTCAGGTTGGACGATTCCCTACATATGTACAAAAAAAATATTCATTGTTTATAATGAGTGAATTGTGTGGCTACTCTATATTGTGCCTCTACAAACATTACAATGTAAATGTGCTAAATCATTTGATAATCATGGGTGATATCATATCTTACTCATGTATAGTGTGGTAGAGCTTAGCAATGCCCTGATGTGTCCAGTCTTTTCCAAACTGTGGAAGGAAATGTCCTAAAACGTCAGACCTAAGAAAGGCAATTCCAGACAATGAGAAGACAGTGTTCACATGACTACCTCAACCACAAAGTTATGAAACTTGATGAACTAGCTTTAAAAAAAAAACATGATGCTTAGTATGTTGTATTTATACACTTATAGATGCACCTGTATGAAGAAAACTGAAACAGCACTGTAACAAGAATTTAAGACTATAAATCATAAATCTGTCCAGCCCTGGTTCATAAATGTGTCCAAGATTTTTCAATCTTATTCAAACCAGGCTCTAAATTTACACTATATGGCCAAAAGTATGTGCACACCTGACCATCACAGCTATATATGCTTGTTGAACATCCCATTCCTGATTTAGTCTCTCCTTTTCTGTTATAATAACCTTCATTCTTCTGCGAAGGCTTTGCACTAGGTTTTATAATGTGACTGTGGGGATTTGCTCATTCAACCACAAGAACATTAGTCGGGTCACGCACTGATGTTGGGTGAGGAGGCCTGGCACACATGTTCCAGTTCGTCCAAAAGGTGTTCAGTGGGGTTGAGGTCAGGGCTCTGTGCAGGGCCCTCAAGTTCTTCCATTCCAAACCATGGCAAACCACGTCTTCACGGAGCTTACTTTGATGGAACAGGTTTGGGCCTCTTAGTTCCAGTGAAGGGAAAATGTAATGCTACAGCATACAAAGACATTCTATACAATTGTGTGCTTCAAACTTTGTGACAGCAGTTTGAGGAAGACCCACACATGGCTGTGATGGCCAAGTGTCCACATACTTTTGTCCATTGGTCACTTTTGGGGTGCATTGGAAAGGTGACTGGGTGCCAGCCCTTTTTGCCCAACATCAGTGCCCTGACTTCACTAATGCTCTTGTAGCTGAATAAGCACAAATCCTCACAGCCACGTGGCAAAATCTAATAGAAAGCCTTTCCAGAAGAGTGGAGATTGTTATAACAGTAAAGGGGGAATAAATCTGGAATCTGTTCAACAAACACATATGGGTGTGACTGGACAGGTGTCCAAAATTTGGCCATATAGTGTATTTTAGCAAATTGAACCAACAAAAATTGTTAGAAAATATTGCAACAAAAATAATAACTCTGGGATTAAAATAACAGTCCTGTGCACATCTGAAGTTGAGACTCATTATGAATTTGAATGATTCAAGCTTCAGGAGTTTTTTCCAGTGTTTACCAGTGTTTCTGATGGAATAGTGGTAGGTTTCATGTATTTAAAAAAAGCCCATTTCAGTTTTAAATCTGAATACTGATACAGTTAGAACAGCCATAATCTTAAATTGCCTTTTAAGGGAAAAGGAAGCTTAGCTTTAGTGGCTAATGTATGTATGTAACAAACATATATATAGAATACAAATGCCTGAAACAAAGAAATTAGTCAAATCCAGTCATGGTGCCACTGCACCAGTTTTTTTTTTTTCTGGTATGTTCATGGTATTTTAAAGTATCTTTAAAACAATATTATTATTATATCGTAGCAATTATTGTAGCTATAAATTTTGCAATTTAACTCAAATTATAGTTTAACTGCTATCATAACTCTTCTTAGAGTGGTACTAAACTGATAGTAAAATATCCCCCTGCCAATATTTTACAATCTTTTAGGCACTGAGAATTCTCTCTAACCTGTGGTTATTAGGAGATCTAATATTGTTCAGGAATATACCTTTATGCTACTGGATGTACTGTAAACTATAGATGGGTGACAAATTAAAGGGGAAAATTCGGTGCTATCTTGTCTACTTGTCTACTTGTCCTCTTAGAGGTAAGAGTCCATTCAAATTATTACAAAGTTATTCTGACTGATCACCTTTTACGAAACATTTCTATCCTGATGGGATCCTTTCTAGGAAGACCTCACCCCCATTCACAGTGCACGAGAGCTCACTGAATGATTTGATGAGTAGAAATATGTATGAGTATACCGGCCTCTCTGAAAGTGATGTAAATCATATGCAATGGCTTTCACAGTCACCCGGGATCTCAACCAAACTGAAGACATATGAAAGATTTTGGACTGATGTGTTAGACAGTGCTCTCCACCTCCATCATCAAAACACCAGTTGAATGAATATCTTTTGGAAGAACGGTATTCATTCCTCCAATACATTTCCTAGAGACTTGTATAATCAGTTCCAAAATGCATTAAGGTTCTTCTGGTATCTTATGTTGGTCCAACACCTTACTAAGTTACTTTATGTTGTTGTTGTTGTTGTTTGTCTGTATGTCTTTTGTCTGTAGAAGACTGGAGACAATGATACTAGGCATAGCCCTGATATCTGTAATACTGATATGATAACATACTTAGTGATGGTGCCATCGATGTCAGAGATGACAATCTTGTCATTCCAATGCCACAGATAGATGGTGCCCTCACAGCGACATGTGCCCTGGTACTGCGTCGTGATACTGAACACCACATCATTCGGCCCCTCCTTAAGACCCAGACTCGCCTTTTACAGACGTAAAAATATGCAAAATAAAGGACAACTCAATCACTTTTCTAAATTAGTTCACATATCTGGAAAAAGAAAAAGAAATTTGTCTCTTACAATCTGATCTGATGAGAGCCGTAATGATTTCTTGTAAGAGTGTGTGTGTGTGTGGCCTGCTGCTTGTACACACTCAGCACACGCAGCTGTGTTCAGCTCCTTAGAGTCTTCATCAGTAGACAAGTCTGCTGCAGCCATCTGCCTGGAAAAACATCAAACTTTCAGATAAGTCAGTCGTACAGTGGTGGAATAAAGCCCAGTGTACACATATAGCATGTGTTGGAATATAGCCTATTGCACTGTATATAGTAGAGATATTAAAACATATATAAATAATATAAATGTATATGCATTGCAACTATGCTTTATATTTGAATAGTTTTGAGTAGAAGTTTTCAGAGTATTTTTTGTATATTTTGCTCCATTTTTTCATACCATTCTAACCCTTTTTGACATGCTGCTATTTGTGGTATGTGTCAAAACTTAAGGACAGCTAAAGTTGTGAGTTGTGAATGGTAAGTATTAAACAATAATATAATATTAGTATGTTTATGAATACTGGATATACTTTACCTTTCTCAAAACAAGATACTAATGAGTTAACATCTACTGGGTTGTTTACATAATTACAATGTCTATAAGATATTTAAGTTTTAATGTTTTGTTAAAAAAAAAAAAAAGCTACACAAGAAACTACACAGACGCAGTTTATGGCTTGTGTCAGTAAAACTGTGCTTACTGTGGATCAGGGCTGTCATGATAATGGTGCACGTTTCCGCTGAGTGGATTGCATGCTGGTTGTTGGGTCTCTGACTGCAGAAAACAAGTCAGATATAAATAAAATACAGAAACTAATGGAGTACTGTTTGCACATAAGTACGTAAGTACCTGTTGTACACTGTTCTTCCTCCAGAACCACCAGCGGTTCGTCTTCTTCGGCATTTTCTGTTTCACCCAGGTATCCTCAGCTGCCTGCATCACAAATAAACACCACAATCATGTGTGATATGTGCAGATAAACTCCTAATGAGTTTCTGGGCTATACAATCTTTTACATAATGAGCTCTGAAGTCAAACCTTGGGCAACGTTTTCTGAAAGGCCTGCATACTGAGAATAAGTGGAGCAGCCAGCGTCCAGTTATAGTATCTGAAGAAATAACCAGAAAGCTTAAGTGGATGAGGCCACAGGTAAAATTATAATCTTAAATATAAAAAAATCAGACTATAAACATTCTGGTGTTAACTGACCTGTTGTCAATTCTTACAACCAAGTTTGGGTTGTCGATGAGGCCTGGGTTGTCAACAAACTGCTCATAGGTGACAACGTGTTCCAAAAACTTCTCTGTAATGTAATAAAATAGTTTTAGTAAAAACTGTCTGCAAAAATGTGATGGAACTGCAACAAACATGCCAGAGCACAATATTAGAGTGGGATCGTATTATACAATTATTCAGTATTAACAGAAGATAATCATCCACCGTGTGAGAAGAGGAATGCAGCTGACAGAGAAGCTGAATTTCTGTGCCCCTTATGGCTCTGTTTTAATTGATATGCTCGCTGAACAAGTCACACACAGCACTGGCCTTATGCACCCTACAGTTGCATACAGTTGTCGTATTTCTACAGGGAAATACGGTTTTGTGTTCTGCTTGGACATGAAATACAACGCAGCTTCAAAGTTACATACGTCCAGCCAATGTGCAACCTCCTGAAATAGTAAAATAAGGCGCTGCTTTACATGGATGCGACTAATGTTTTGGAGTAAATGAATTTTCTAGGGAATTGAGAGCAATATGTTTTTAATTCGAAATGTAAAGGAGATGTTTTTACATTTCATTAGGAGTTATTCTGACTGGTCTTTCCTTATTTGTGTGGTGGCATTATCACATTTTGACAATATATAGTTATGAAAACTAGATGATTTCCTGACACTAAATACATGTACGCTATAGCAAAGCCTGGTTGTCCCCAAAAGTGAAAAAAGGGAGAAAATTGTATTTAAATACTCAATTCCAACTCCAGTGAAAGACATGCCAACTACCTCTACATTTCTAACCTAATTTACTTATGGAAAAACAACATTATTTTGAAGGAGCAGGAGCATTGCAGACAATTGACAGCTGGTATCTGATACCTACTGATGAAGCTTATGTACATTTGTCTCTGGCACATAACGATCCAGAACTACATCAAAGCGTGACAATCACTGAGTGAGAAACACTCAAAGAGCTAGCAAGGTTTTAGACAGAGTGTTTTTACCATCATGTTTGTTAAACTGGCTCCTTACCCAGCATCAGATCTTTGCAGACAGACAGTCAAGGCAGGATTTATAAAGAAACCTACCTAAAACTGAAATCAGTTCTACATTGTTTTGTTATATTATTGGCAAAAAAAAACCAAAACCTAAATCTAATGACCATTTTTGGTCATTTTTGACTGTCTTCTAGTACTCAGCCACATCAACATCCAGTGGCTTTTCCTTTAACTACAACACACTGATTGCATTTAAAGACATTTTGAAAGGTTTGCTCCTTCTATGCAATATTTATTCAGACTTTCTTTGCAGTTAAGTTACAGTGTGGAAACATTTTAATCAGTGTAGTAAATCAAATACTTTTACTTATTTTACATGAATATTTATGTTTGTCTGCATGTGTGTTTAAGTGTGTACATGCATGGGTACCCTTATTAACATGAGCATTGTCTCCAAGGCCTCCGCAGAGTGACAGTGATACGGTTGGCAGGTCCAGTGTGGAGTCAGACAGACATTCTGTCCCACTGTCTGCGGCTGCACTGCCCACTGACTGAGGAGAACCAGATCGAGCACACCCTTCCTCCCACTGCTCCACTGACTCACTACACGCATATACAGAACTATTTGTACACACTTATAAATATAGCCAAAATGCTTTTGAATGTAAACAGCATCCTCATAGAATACTCAAAGTACTCATGTAAATGAGTGGAGAACAGGGGATACATTTCCATAGCAATGCTGAAGTGTGTGTACCTTTTGGGGAAGTAGCGAGCTGCAACATGTGGCTCTAAAGCAGTGAGATCATCCAGGTAAATATCCTCCGGACCCTGATGCTGACTCCTTTTCCTCACTCCTTTATTACACACAGACACATATTAGACATACAACCAAGCCCACATGGATATATCTATACTGTATGGCCTAAAGTTTGTGGACACCTGATCATCACACCCATATGTGGGCCTTCCATAAACTGTTGCCACATAGTTGGAAGCACACAATTGTATAGAATGTCTTTGTATGCTGTAGCATTACATTTTCCCTTCACTGCAACTACAGGGTCCAAACCTGTTCCAGCATGACAATGCCCCTGTGCACAAAGCAAGGTCCATGACATGATGAGGTTCAAGACATGGTGTACCAAGGTTGGAGTGGAAGAACTCAAGCAGCCTGCACAGAGCCCTGACCTCAACCCCACTAAACACCTTTGGGATGAACTGTAATGATGATGGCACTCCAGGTCTCCTCGTCTGACATTTGTGCCTGACCTCACTAATGCTCTTATGGCTGAATGACACTCCAAAATCTAGTGGAAAGCCATCCCAGAAGAGTGAAGGTTATTATAATAGCAAAGAGGGATTACATCTGGATTAAAAAAAATAAATTCTATGGGTGTAATGGTCAGGTGTCCACAAACTTTTGGCCATATAAAATGTTGTACTTTTATTAATAAGCCTCTATATTTGAAATTGAGCAGTAGTGAACAGTAGTGATGATCAGTGCCTGCTGGGACCAGTATTGGAAAACATTTATTCTATAAAAGTTTTGATTATCTTTGTTGTTTAGTGTGTGTGTGTGTGTGTNGTGTGTGTATCTTATTGTAACCAGTTTACCTTTCCTTTCGCAGGCTGTGTCTGGTTTGTCTCCCAGCAGATGAGCAGCAGCAGTCTGAGCACACACAGGAAGCTGGCCTCCCCCCACTGAACCAGTAAAATCAGGGTTTGATCCTGAGGAATCTGATTTTGAGGTATATTTTTCAGTTTTGGGTGTGTGTTGGTCCAGGCTGCATGTCTGACCCTCTATGTGATGCACATGAGTTTGTGACTTGTAGGTACAAGACTCTGATTTGTTTGCTTGTGCTTGAGGATCAGAGTCAGGTTCTGTATAACGAGGTTCTGATCCATGTGGAAAAGGTGGTAGTTTGGGTATTTTAACATCTGCTTGGTTTATTATGGATTGCGGTTGTAGCTGAGGTTCTTGTTTGGAGGTGGGAGGTTGAGGCTCAGGTTTGATGATTGCTTGAACAGATTCTTTTCTCTGCTCTATCGCTGTTGCCATGGCTTTTATGCTGTCAATCACCCAAAAGTGAGTACTGTCTGTTGGTGTAATGCTGACTGTCTTCAAAGGCTCCACCCATTCCCTACAACTTAACTAACAGTAGTTGGGAAGGAACAAGAGAAATAAAAATCATTACGAAAAATCGCCAACTTAAAAAATGTAAATATATTAACACACACTAATCATTATCCTTAATTACTGTATTATGCTAAAACTTCATACTAATATCAGAATCAGGCTTTAATGGTCAAGTGTGTTTACACATACATGGAATTTGTCTTTGATTACACAGGATAGATTACTCACAGTATAATAAACGTTACACACCAGTACAATAACACACATTCCTACCTGAGTTTAACTGCACACACACACACACACACACACACACACACACACACACACACACACACACACACACACACACACACCTGTAAACCTTGCACATGAATATGGTGGGGAGGATTATTTAAGGTGCTGAGTGCAGGAGGTGAATTAGAGGTAGTATGGTAGATTCAATCAAGTTAGATAAATATAAGAAAATACAATAATATTGAAGAAAAAAGAATTCAAATTTAGGTACAAGCGATGGGGATTTTGAAATCTTACAGTATGTTTAACTGTTCACGAATGTCATCGTGTGTGGGAAGAGACTTTTCTGCAATTTATGCATTAATTGTTCTCATTTAGAATCAGATCCATTCAACTACATCCGAAGCAGACAGCATGCAATGTTACACCCAGTGATCTCATGTGTCATCAGAGTTACACCCAGATATATAATAAAAAGCAACCATTGAACTGCTACTTGGAGCTTGGGACCTACTGAAATGATGTACCAGTCATGCGTGCAATGTGTAGACTGACTGGATTCACTGAGTCTATACCTTGGTGGCTTCTGGAAGTTCTCCCCATGTCCACTGCATATGGTTGCGATGGTGGATGACATTTTCGGATGACCTTATTGCCAGTTCTGAGTCACTCTTAGGAGAGCTGGGCTCTGACACCCTCCTGCTGAAACAATATGCAGTAGATTTGTGTGCGTATGTGTGTATTTTGAATGAGTGTGTCTCTGAATGTTTATGCTGGATTCCAGACTATCTGTGGTAGTAACACTAACCACTTAAATGCCCAGATTTACATTCTTCACTCTCGTACCTACATAGCATTTCCTATTAGTTTCACTGTACTTACCGTGTATTTTGTTTAATAGACACTGTGTTACAAATGCTTTAAAACGATATGCTTAGATATGAACAAACAAAAACTGTTCAAATTTAGAACTTGCTCTGCTTTTAACAGCAATGTTATAAATGATGTAATGAAGATTTCCTAAAATTATGATAAAGAAAGTCGGCAGTGTTTACAGATGACTGACCATGAGAACACTGCTCATATAGTTGTGTTGGTATAGTATTGGAACAACACAGCCAGTTCTTTTGTTGTTGCTATATCCTGAAGACGTTTGGGTTTGAGATCAAGAGCTGAAATTCTGATCTATTGTCTCATATTCATCTTTTGATCTAAAACACAAATGTCTTCAGTGTATAGCAAAAACAAAAGGACTGGCCGAGTGTGTGTGTGTGTGTGTGTGTGTGTGTGTGTGTGTGTGTGTGTGTGTGTGTGTGTGTGTGTGTGTGTATATATATATACATTCAGAGGGGATGGTATGCAATCTCAGTGCAAACATAACATTCACCTTGATAAACCTGGTGCAATAATAACCATAAAAGCTGCTTGAGTTATAGCACCCCCTTGTGGATACTCTTCCGTCTGCTTACATGGGACTAAGTGTGTGAGGGAGTAAGTGAGGAAGTAAGAGAGTGAGTGGATGAAAGAATAAGGGACTGAGTGAGGGAATAAAGTAAGAGAATAAAGTAAAGTAAGGTGGGTGAGAGGGAGGGAGACAGGCGGTAAGAGGGTATAATGAGGGAGGGTGTGTGTGAGGAAGCTAGTTAGTTAGTTAGTTAGTTAGTTAGTTAGTTAGTTAGTTATTTAGTTAGTTACAAAGCTGCCAAATGAGATACTTCACTATAAATGTGTGTGTGTGTGTGTGTGTGTGTGTGTGTGTGTGTGTGTGTGTGTGTGTGTGTGTGCACCTGTCTGGAGCCCAGTCTCCATCAGACAGTGGGTAGTTATCTATGTAGCAAGTTGGATGATGCTGTCTGAGTTCAGCTGAATCCCTCTGAGCACAAACTGACATCCTGTACGTAAAAAAGCACATAATAGTATTAACATATCAGGATAATGGAATACATTATATCATTAGCTAACACATGTCTTGAGCACATGTAGTCCATGTGTGTCTGTTTGACTGAATACAATACTGAGTATAACAACAACAACAACAACAACAACAACAACAACTCAACTCCAACTCTTCTCTCCTCTGCTCAACTTTGTGTTTTCTCTTTCTTCTTTTCTTCTTTTTCACCATGGTACTCCCTCCATCCTCTGTTACTCGGTTCTGATGGCACAGTTCACATGTGTGAGAGTCACGGCCCCAGAATGCGGGTTCCTCCATTGGGATCGGTGAAGTAACCAGACGGGCAGGGACCAATTCCTGTAATTACAAATGCAAAAAACAATTTCAATTTGTTAAAACACATTAAAACAAATTTTAAGACAATGATAAGGTGCACCCAGTTAAAATATCACTTAAGCCATATGAAATATACACTTTCACTTACTTCGCCTGCCCTGAAAATGGTAGTGTCCACTCATGCTATTTATCAATTTTTACTACACTGTACCACAGTTTTAAAACTTCTGCCAATTGTGGCTATAAAACTATATAGATGCTTACTGCTCTACAAGAACGTTATCTCACACTCTTTTAGGGTTTAATGCACTACAAATCCAAAGCGTTTGCCTGGGTCTGTTGCCATACATAGGCTCTGTAAGGTGACTCACGTCAGCATGCTGGGTCTCCTGGACGAAGAAAGCCTCCCCATTATCGCCCAGCTTCATATGCAGATCCACCGGTGACCCATTCACCTCAATGTCAATCTGCAGATTGGGAGGAAAAGTACAGTCTGCTGGGAGATACACTGACAAGGAAATACCTTCTATACCCTAAATGTAACAATTATTACGAGTATATGCATAATAAGCCATAAGAGCTGGAGCTCTTTTGATTTGCAGCCTTATACAGAAAATGTTATTAACCCTTAAAAGCAGGATGAAAATAATCCATGTGTTTTATCTATTTTATCTAAAGACTATCTAAAGAATCTAATTTTATTACAGCAATGTCACATTCATTTTAATTGACATATAATTTGTCTTTTTTCTAAAAAAAATATTAACCACGGTAAAATTTCAAATATAACACCTTCATAATATGTTTAACATTGTTAATGGGGGTGAAACCACATCACGAAAATATCACTGATGCGCACCGACTGATGTTGCTGTGAAGAATGAGGAAGCTGGCTGACCTTTCTGTCTTTTCTGAGCTTTTTCAAAAACATTAAGCCGCACAATCAAGAGGTCCTATATTTTAGATGTCTACAGTCAGTGATTTTAAGCTGCCTCTTAAAATGCTCAGCCTCATCCAATAGCACAAAGCCATTTTATTCTCACAAGTACTGTTACCTTAAACTGTGACTGTGTGTTGTTCTTCTTGCTAACCTTCATAGTCCAGCTGTATTATAATATATGCAGTGTTTAGTCTGTTTGAATCGAACCCTGGTGTGATTTCCTCTTTGGTGTGGTTCGTTTGTGCAGGTGAGAACAGCAAACACACTTGGGCACAAACCAAAATAACTGGTCCAAGAACATCTGTGCTCATTACGATTACAGTCTAACTCTAGCATGGTTTGATTGCAGTGAGCTAAAGGACAGAGCTGTGTGCCTTGCGTGGCCTTCCCCTACACCACTGAATCCACCTACCAGCATGTTTCTGACAGGAGAACCCAGAGGAAACCCACCAAACTGAGGACCCTGGAGCTGTGAGATGTTAACACTGTTTTCTGCACCACAGTGCTGCCCTAGGTTCCATTATGCCATTTTTAATTAAGCATGTTATTAAAGTTTGGAGAACTTTGTACAATGTGTACACAATGTTAAATGGAAGAACACTTTACCATGAGTACAATATGAACAGATGCTTTACTGTAGAACTGACCTCTCAAATCTATTGGACTATATCCCTTAAAATGAACTAAATAAGAACATAGTATCAGAGGAAATAAAGATAAAAGAACTATGTTATGGAAATAAAGATCTATGAAAAACTGTGTTTTTGTTGAGACCAAACTAACCCCAGTCCCTAAGTACAGAAAGTTCCTCAGTCAATAATATTAACTATTATAAGTCTAAAAATGCCTCGTATATATTTGCGGTTAAATAAACCGGCTAATCCACAGACAGGGATCATTCATCCATGGATATTGTATTATAATGCTGTTGCCATCCACTCACCACTTTCTCTCTAGAGCGCAGAACTCCCAGCTTGCCAAAGCGGACATGGAATGGTGAGCACTGGAAAGATCCATCGGGCCGCTTCACCACCACCACATCAATACAGCCAGAAAGATTAGCCTGATTTAGGCCTTTATACAGCTCTCGGACTGTCCCCAGCAACTGGCCCACATAGTTCATGCTGCTCACCTGAGAAACAGACAGAAACAGCCAGAAACTTTGAAGCATGGGAACTGGTAGAGCAGAAGCTACCCAATGCAAATCTCTGCTTGCTATATTTGTTAGTGAAATGTTTCCCCTCCAAGTCATGACAGATCCATCAACACACACAATTCATCTGTACAAAATCACATAATATATATTTCCCAAAGTACAAATTAGCTAAAACACATTTATTATCTCTCATAAACAAACCAGTGTTGGATTTCTTTTCACTTAATACACTCAATAAGAATAAGAAAAATGCAGCCACATGGTTCTATGTTGAAGTAAAATTAGTAAAAATATCTATTTTGCTTGTGTGTCTGAAATATTCTGCATTTCTTTTCTGTTTTTTATTTCTTTAGCTTTACCAAGGAACTTTCTAATATTAAAATTGATGTCTATAGACTTATATTTATTCATAGATTAAACATAAACAACATAAATAACATAAAGAATGTTGTCTGTTGACTTGGTTTAGAACTTGTTTTATGCGATGGTGATACATGTACAAATTTATTTATTTTTACTATTTTTAATAGTAGTCCAGCTTTTATTTTTTAAGTAGTGTGTGGGCTATTTCAAAGCTGGTGGACTGTAGCTTAATGCATAGTAAAATGTAGACAAATGTGAAAATATGTGAGAAAAAAATTTAAGAGCAATATTTCTATTGCTAGCTATCACTGCGCGGATGTCAGTAAGTCTATAATGAACTGTTACCAGGGTATTACGGTTCACATTTCACATTTTTGTGCTGTAGCATTGTCTGTGTCAGCATTTGTCATATTTCACAACCATGTCACATTTCTCTAATCCCTAATCTCCGACCAGTACAGATGACTTCTACTCTACACAAGTTCTACTCACGACTCATTCTCTCAGGCTTATGAGTGTTTATTGTAAATAGACATTAGCATGTCAGAGGTGCCAGTACTGCTAACAAAGAAATAAATTTTACCACAAAAACTGTTACATTCTAAAATGATGAAAAATCCCTTGCACTCCTACTGAGAAGAGACCATAGCCCCGCCCTCTTGTTTTCTATTGGTTCACAAAATCAAGGTTCATGAAGTTACAGGTCAAAGTTCACCTACATAAAGTCATGTGAAGTGAAAGTAACCTCTACCAAAACTAACTGTATGTCTTTCACGCCCCACGTCCTTTCCCCTTCAGTGAATTGGCTTTTCATTGGATGAATTTTATTTGCGCTTGGACTAACAGCTGAATTTCTTAGCTGAGAAAGTAGAAACATATAGTTTATAGGTGTCTCCTGTATCAAAGTAGCAAGGGGTCGATAACAGTAAATGGTATGGTTAAGCCATAAATGTTACCACCTCTGCTTAAAGGTGCAGACAGTGATATTGGCAGAAGCTAAAACTAGCTGTTTCAAAACCCTTTTAAAGCCATTCTCTTTAAAACACATAATCATGCAAGAGGCAGGTAGCATGACTGACAGGCCAGAAGAGACGTCTCACGGTCTTGACTAGCTGGATATTGATGGTCCACTTTGACCCTGCCTTTAAATACACACATCTGCTAGTAAAAAGCATGAGTAGTATTCTCATGCAGGAGTTGCTAACCTGCAGAAATTCTCAACGACATGCTCACACACATACAGAAAAGGCCTTGTGCAGTAACCACATCCTGTCTCTGTCTGCACTGCAGTGTGAGTTGTAGTGGATGCCTTGTTTTTGTGCCAAACTACACTGAATTCCATGTAGTATGCACTGTGATCTTTAAACCCTCAGGGGGCATTTCAGACCTAACATGCACCTATCAGTCAAAAATTCACAGTAATCAGAATGGCTGAAATTGGCAGAAGCGTCAGGTGACCTCGGGTCTATAAGTCCTTCAGCATCAGGTGAGCGAGTGGACACTTTCCCTTGATCTTCTTGTTCTTCTCAAGAGCATTAAGCCTTTTATCCAGATTAAGCAATAAACTTTCTCTCTCCCCCCCTTTCTCTCTCTCTCTCTCTCTCTCTCTCTCTCTTGCTGATCATATGTTGTTACTTCAAAGGAGAGGAAACATTATCTACATTATGACACATGACATTTAAACAAAGGGTATAATAAGGCTTTAGAAGATTAAGAAGATGCTAAAATCCCAGTCATATGATTTGATTTGATGTCTTTAAATTATAGGAAGTTAAGTACATCCTACAAGTAAGTTTTATCTCTGGTCTCAAAATATGATGCTTACCATATATAATAATAATGCATAGATTCTGAAATGGCTACAAAAAAAATGTACATTCATAATAAACAGTTTATTATTTCACAAGCTACTGAAATCACAGTCTAGCCAGGAGACTATTTATTGTGTCTATTTCACTACCTCTTGAGTTTCAGCTCACCTAAACAGGTACCCAACTTGCTTCACTTGCTTCCTCCTGCAGACCAGCCTCAAGACTCTTTCCTTTACATTCTCCTTTTTAAAGATAAAAGTAGTTTACACTAGGTGAAAAAGCTGCCATTGGAGCCTGCTGAGCCTGTGTCCAGCTCCTCTCAGAGCTCTTACACTCCTCTCCGACTCAGCGGACTTTACAGTAAACCATGTGACTCAACACTGAGGCTAAGCACCAAACCGCATACTACCGTACTAATTAGTGCGCTATATAGTACGCGAGCGGTGGTGGCGCACTACTCTATTGAGTACAGTAGTGTGTGGATTTGGAATAGTCTAAAGAGCTGTACAGTCACGCGACCAACACTCAGGTGAACAGGGTCACTTCTGATAATACATTTTTTCCACATTGCCTGCGGATTGCTCATGTTATGTATTTCAATACAGTGTTTTTGTATTGAAATTGCATTCAAAAATGTACATTTATCCATGCAAATGAGACTTCGTCTTATTAAATAGGCATAATAAAAAAAACAGGTATTTTGGATGAGGTTAGAATTAAAATCTTTATTTCATTGTGCACACAATCCTCAGTGAAATAATTTTACAGAACAGTTTGATCAGATCATTTGTTTATTACTACTACTACTGTGTGTGTGTGTGTGTGTGTGTGTGTGTGTGTGTGTGTGTGTGTGTGTGAGAGAGAGAGAGAGAGAGAGAGNAAGTCATGAATGCATGTCATCTAGAAACTAAGATTCTTGGTTCTAAATATAGATAAAAATATTTTGAGGATAAAAAATACAATACAGTGATTTCATGTGTTTCCACTCTAGTTAGCGTGGTTTATAATGTTTATAAAGAAAATTGATGTGTGTATCATAATGACAAATGACCAGATGTAGATTTAATTCCCTAAGGAGGAAACCGAAGGTGCAGGAAGACACTGGATAGTGGGATTGTAAATCATTACTCTTCTACAACTGTGCTCTATACTATAAAGTCAAAGAGTATTAATTGTGTTAAAAAAGTGGATAACAATCCTGGGATAAGCACAGGACAGGCAACTAGAAAATTTTCATAAGAAGCTTGCTGTATAGCAGAGCATTACACAAGTGTTTTTAATATTTATGTACCTCTGTGCCAGTCTTTCTCTCTGCTAGGAAAAAAAAACATTTTAGAGATCCATGCTTGCTGGTCATGTGTAGTTCTTCTGCTGTGTTCATATTACCTGATAATTCCTATACATTTCTACTACAGCTTCTGTGGCGCTGTCTCTCTTTACCGTCTCTCTCTTTTTTCCTATAAAGATAGGTGCATCCTAGCATATGTACACACAGGTTTCCTTACCATTTATTTGCCTCCAGTTATCCAGTCCATCCTTATAAAGATACCATAACTGCTCAAGGCAGTCATTCAGACACATACACTTGCATGATATACAGTACCTACTTCAATTTATCTATGTAGAAATGTAAGGAAATCTGTCACATCAGTTTTTCATATTCATTTTAAAACAGAATAATTTCAAATAAATGTATTTTCACATTCACTCAACACAAAGACTATTCTCCATCAATCACAATGTTTTTTTTAAAATAATGTATTAATCAATGAATTCAATGTTTTATTCATGCATTTGTTTATTTATTGCAAACTGGAATTCTCCTCTGCTGTAGTGAAATGTACGTGACAGAGACTTATGACAGTGCACTTTAACACCTCACACTACTCAAGCACACGTGCACAGGCACAACGAAAATCTGTTTCCAGCTAAATATTAAAGTTCCTTTTCTTTCAATCTGATTAAACTTGTTGATTATCACTGATACTGTCTGAGACAAACTCCTAGGCATTAATATCTAAATATCTAGGCTATCTTTTACTTTAATTCACTCACTCCTTCACTAGCCCTCATGCATCTGCTGATGCCTCAGCTCCTGGATCAGGGAGAGGCGTGGTTTCTGTTCCAGGTGTAACAGGTGTCGATGTGGGGGTGGGCTCCTGTGACTCCGCCTCTCCAATAGGGAGTTTCAGAATAACAGAGTCTGCATAAAACAGCACTGGTTAGAAATCTATCCTGTGACACATTAATATGTGTTTGTGGCTCATTTCCTTAACCTATATATAGATAATATTGTACATATGAACTGTGTATATAATTAAGAACATTTACATCTTACCTTTCCTCTTGATCACTTTCTTTTTCTCCCTCTTTTTCTCTTCTGTTGCCTTCTTCTTGGGTTTCTCCTCTAATGGGCTAGTTGATGTCGGAGAGAGAGGTGTTGTGGAAGCAGGCTTTGTAGTTGGTGGAGTAGATGTGGCTGGTTTTGATTTGTTTGGTGTTGGAGGCTTAGATAAACAAGCTGTGGGTCCAATCATCACATTGCCGTGTTCATCGGTCAGGTATGAATTCACCCCCAGGTCACCCATGCTCTCTGTGACTTCCAACTGGTGAAGTGAGAACACAAGTAAGTGGCATTAGAAATATACTCACTATGGGCCTTGTTTATCAATCTTTTAGTAAAATTGTAAATGGTTGCATAAGCCAAACTGAATTAAAATTTTCCACCAGATTTACAAAAGTTTCAGAAATGCTGATTTTCTTCGTACATATGTTGATCACACATAAAGTGCAATGGTGTTCCCAACAGCTCATTTACAGGTAGTGATGCCCACAAAACTCCATAAAACTTGAAGAGCATGAAATGAAGGATTAGGGCAAAGGCTGAAAGGCATAAGTGGAAGTTATTTTGACTCAGAATGAACAATAAGGGTAAATGCTGAAATGGAAGTTATTTTTGAATCATTTCTATGCCAATAAAAAATGTAATAATATATAATATTATTAATAATAACTGACTTCTGTCAGCTGAGGCATTTGTTTATCATACAGCATATGGCTATGTGCAGACAGAGCAGTGTGTCATCTGGTTATATGGGAGTATTTACTGTATTTTGCCATAAATTAATGATTAGTTTCATTTGGCTTAAATTATAAGTTTGTGCTGGCTCACCTTCTTTATTTTTCATATTCTTTCATTAATGCCAATAATACAAAATGACTGGTTTTCACAAAATGTTCTTGATTGTATCTTAGTCTCTGATCTAGTGAGCTAGCATGAGGATGTGTTTTTGATAGCGAGTCCAACGCTCATCTATAAGTTGCTCTGGATAAGGGCATCTGTTAAATTCTGTAAACTTAATAAAAATAAGCAATTAAAACTTGACAGTATATTATTATATACAGTTACGTCCAGAAGTATTTGGACAATGACAGAGTTTTTGTGAGTTTTTGTGATCAAGATGTGATCAAAGTGTAGACTTTCAGCTTCATATTAAGAGGTTTCACAACAATATAGCAATTACCATTTAGGAATTACAGCCATTTTTAACAAAGTACTTCCATTTTCAGGGGTTCAAAAGTATTTGGACAATTGACTGACAAGAAGTTAATTGACCATGTGTGGTCCATTCCCTCGTTACTTCAAGACAAATGAAGCAGATAAAAGGTCTGGAGT
>CM074948.1:17660151-17685754 GCA_037577455.1 Pangasius macronema | reverse complement strand
GTGTGTGTGTGTGTGTGTGTGTGTGTGTGTGTGTGTGTGTGTGTGTGTGTGTGTGTGTGTGTGTGTGTGTGTGGAATATGGGTTTAGAGTGTGCGTACCATCTCCTATCAGCACCAGGCTGGACTGGTTGGTGGCTTTGCCATCCTGGAGCTGGAAAGTGTACGTTCCTTCATCCTCTTTCTCCAATGACTCCATAAACATCTCAATGATGCCAGTATTCTTATCAAAGTTCATCTTATATTTCTGAAACAGACAATTAGACTCTCTTGAATACAAGCAAGAGTGCCTCCGTAGCACTGTTTAAAAAAAAATCAACCTGATTACCTTACCTGATTATTGTCCTTTATATGAGAAAAAATGCATACATCTCCAGTGAATCAAATCAACTGTGTGTGCATGAATATCTGCTCACCTCTCCCTGAGAGATCAGGTTGTCATTGAAAACATATTCAACTTTGCCGTTAGCAGAAATCTTCTCAGCCTGCAACCAGAAGCGAACCCGGCCCTTCTCTAACAACTGCACAGCTAACTCTGATTTCAGAGGAATAACTGCAGAGAAAATGGAAAGAGAATGTGCACAGATGAGAAGTGGGAAACGAAGAAACCAGGTTGGATTTTTCAGTTTTGCAGCTGGAGTTTTTGATAATTATGCATCTAAGCTCATTGTGAAATGGCCAGACATATACACTATATATAAAGGACTTAATTCTAATGTAGCCTTGCCATGAAGAAAATTGAATGATGTGCCTGGATAACATGGTCTTCTGAAAAATAGGCAGTTATGCAGCTGTGTTGTAAGAGGTGTCTAGTCTTACTTCCGGTCATGAGTGACCCCTTAAACACCAGTACCGACTCGAAGTCGTCGAGGAAGTCCGGACAGTTTTGATGACCACAAGCTCAGTTCCAGCTCAACCCTCATTATAATGGAAGAAACACTATCATAGCAGGTTAAATGAATAGTTAAGGGTTGAAATATTTCTCCCTAAATTTCAAACTTACCTCAAATGTAATAAATGAACCAAGACATGCTGAAATCATCGTTTGGCTTAAATGGCATTATTTGACCAAGCAATACCTTTTGCACAAATTTAATAGTTGCAGGATAAGTGATATGGGTTCAGATTGGTCTTGTTCATTGTTTTCAGGTCTTTCAGATGTACCATTTTTTATATTTTTATAAACAACAGAATGCGGCAGAGTCAGAAACCACATAGTCCAGTCTCTTCTGCGAATAGTTTGAACCAGTTGTGAAAATGCTTTACATGGACTCTTGATATTAACATATTCAGATTTATAGCACCATTGCACCGCATAAAAATGGACACCGAATTCTGCTTCTTGGTTAAATACATCTGAAGCGATTTGGATACCCATGTGATTAGCTCACTTAAAACACAGGATTGTAGGTTTAAAAATTTACAACAGGTTAACATACCCTCCTCAGTCAAGGTGTAGCTGGCACTCTGAGGTAGTCACACACATTGTTGTGTCCTCATCTATGGGTCCAGTAGGAGTCTTCCTGTCAATTTCTACCGAAAAGACCTGCAGAAGTCAGATTAAGGCCTTTTTTTTTTTTTTTTACTGAGAACTAGGTAAAGAATATAAAGTCACAGGCTGCTTTACACACTTTAAGCAGATATAAGGACATATACTCATATCTGGAGTGGTGTCAGTATCCTGTATTTGCTTCTATGTTATTGTATCCTTTTTTAAATATGTTTATAAATTTATTTATATTTTTTATAGCTGTTGGTTAAAAGGTTAAAAAGCTTGCTAATAATGCAAAGAATTAGTGTTTTGATAAGGTGATGATTGTGGTTTTTTTTAAAAAATCATTTTGTTTTACATAAAGTGTAAGAAGTGTTCAAACAGTGATTTTACACCACTTTGACTAAACGTCAATTGACTTGAAGTACTTTAAAGCTACTTCATTTAATCCCAATTTCTAATAAAAATACATTACATATTAATTGTGTGATAATAATAATAATAATAATAATAATAATAATAATAAACTTTATTATATATTATTTATATAGCACCTTTAAAAAGGCCTCTCAAGGCGCTTTACATAAGAGTATATAACAATAACAATAAAAGTAATAACAATAATTTAATAACAAAACAAAACAAAGTAATCAAAGAAAAGCAATCCTAAAAAATAAGGTTTAAGAGAAGATTTAAATGTACTAAGAGATTGGGCTTCTCTAACATTAGATGGAAGGGAGTGCCACAGTTTTGGAGCGTAAGAAGAGAAGGCCTTATCACCCATAGTACGCAAACGAGTCTGAGGGACAGTTAACAGACCAGAGTTGGAGGGCGGAGATCACGCTCCTCCAACTCCTAATATACCAATATTTCAGCAAGAAAGGCGACTAAAATACCTGCACACACACTTACTTGTTGCCCTTGGTCTCCATGGTCATACGGTTCGTGTCTTTCATCTCCTCATAGTTCTTGGACCAGACAAACTTGGATTCAGCAGTGAGATTATGACATTCGAAGTTCAGTGAAATGACGCCTTCATCATCAACATCTACAACCAACTCCATAGTGCCTAAGAATGAGAAAGCAAAATGTTTCATTTTGTGTTTGATATATTGTTGTTTCTTCCTACTTAGCATGTTGGGTCTTCTAAATCTACCAGGGTTTCTTCAGTAATAGAACACAACCAGATCACAAAGTTTAACTCCTTGCTTTCGTTCTGTTGCTTGGCTTTCTTGTTACATTATGCTAATAATTTTATTTGGTCCAGCATCTGAGAATTACATGTTCACAGATCATTTTGAGGCCCAAACAAAGATACTTCCTCTTGTACCTGGTTTTGTCTCAGCCAACACTGGCTCTGTTTCTTCAGATGCTTTTCCCACACCCGCTTTGTTCTGAGCTCGTACGCGGAAAACATATGACACTCCCTCTTTCAGATCTTTAATCTGGAAACAGGAAGTGAAACCATCAGTCAATTTCATCTTATACACACTGTTTACACCAGGAGTTCCCAAGCTATGGGGTCGTGATAGAAGTTCACCATCTCCTCTTGTTTTGTTAAGTTAGTATACAAATTAATATTAGAAATATCGAAGATGGATTTTGTATGCTATATTATAAAATGTTACTGGGAGTCACAGTAAGACAAGCCACAGAGATATATGTTATTCTAGTCTTTTCACGATCCTGACGAATAGCACTAGCGTAGTTCATCTTCCTCTGCCAAAGAATGCTTATCTCTCAAATAGCATACTTATGTACTACTCTAGGCCATCACTGAGTACTAACGCTAACTGGTTTTCTTGTTAGTTAGTGAATTCAAACCTACCGAACAGTCTGTTTTGCAGATCAGTCTTCCACATTTTCTAGATTAGTAAATTCTTTTGAATGTAAGGTCAGAGTTTTTGACGAGATGAAGCCCATGATAACAATCACAAAGATGGCGGAAATCACAATGATGGCGGAAAGAGAGCTAGAGCTCGTCAGTCTGTTTAACATATAACATATTTGGGGTCATTTGCCAAAAGAATTTTAGGAACCCCTTGCACTCATTACACACACATACTGTACTTAAAACACACTGTATTTAATATTACATTTTTATCTCTTATTTAATACTTCAGTTAACACTGACATCTCAAACATCTAGCATACACAGACAGACCTTTATGTATGTCTTGCTTGTAGCTTTCTCATTGACTCCTCTCCATTTCTCAAAGTCTGCATCAGCCTCCTTGATGTCAATGTAATAGCCATTGACCTCATCACGACCCTGGTACACTGGTGGTTTCCAGAGCAACACCAAAGAGTCCTTACGTACTTCCAGCACTTGGAGGTCATGTGGGGGACCTGTGTATAAGCATATTTAACTGAATAAATACACTCCAGTACAGGATAATGATTGATTATTAAACCATAAATGTCATCAAATTATCCCTCATACAAACACACACACATTCACTCACCTGGCACAGCAATGGTCCATTCTTCACATTTAAAGGTCTGACTGGGCAGAGATGGGATGCCAACACCAGCCATGTTTGCAGCACAAACCTGGAACTGGTAGAACATGTTCTCCTTCAGATCAGAGACCTGTGGAGAAAGAAAGAGAGAACTCCTGAATGATATAAATGGTAGGATTCAGGTCACTATCTTTTAATCTGTGGTCTTAAATGCAAGAGAACATAAATAGACTTACCCTGTAGGCTCTCTCACTGACTGCCTTAATGTTAGCCTCATGCCATTTTCCAGGTACTCCATTGATGACCTCACGATAATCGACAAAGTACCCAATGATGTCAGCACCACCAATGAATTTCGGCTGCTTCCAGGCTAGCACCATAGAATCCCTTACACTCTCCAAAACAGAAATGCCATAGGGTGGAGCAGGGGAGGCTGGGTAAATGAAGGACTACAGTTAGGATTTGAGTGGATGGTCGAGACTTGTTGAAAAAAAAGACTGACATCTTAGTCTGAGCAGATGAAAGTAAGGTTCTCTTGAGGAATTACTTTAGTTTTTAGAGTTTTTTTTACTTGTATCATCTTGGTACTTCTTGTTTTATGATAATAAAGATTTTATTCTTTTATCAAACCCAATTTAGCTAAGCAACCAACATAATGATATATTTTGTAAAGGGCAGTAAATGTCTCAGTTCATTCATGGCAATAATTTGATGGCCCTTCTTAATATAGTACAATTAAACTTAAACATCAGAGCCTTTTTTATTAAGTAGTAAGGGTGGCCAGTGCACTGCGAGCTGGAGGTGGCAAGAAAACCTCTCTAAGTGTGCAATAAATGTGTTATAATCAGGGGTTTAGCCAAACAAAAATACTAACTAAAAACTACACAGTCAAACTTACCTTTGAAAAATATTTAATTATTCACTCCTTTACAACATGCCTAACTTGTTGACGAAATGCTGTTAGGAAAAAAAAATGCACCAATCCATATAGTAACTTAATAAAAGACAGAGTAATTCCTGTAAAAGTGTTTGATCTCAGTGAAAAATTTCAGTAAACTTTACTTAACCCATTAAATATTGGCAGTTATTAATTTTAAAGCAAATTATATGGTAACTCTGTGAATTTTTCAGTAAATGACACACATTGGTTCATGACACAGTTTGGGCAGAGATACACTGGAACATCATCACAATGGATTTTTTTTTTTTTTGCACAGTGTATTTCTGGTATGTAAGCCACATAATGGTGATGATGTGTCATATAACATTGTAACGTGACAAGCCTGGAATGTATAACATAATCGTATGCCAACAAAAATCTGTCACTTGACTTAGATATATATGAACTTTACATTAAAAGGGACAAATGCAGGTTTTATTACACTTTTTTTTCTGTTGGAATAAGTCTATAAAATTGCTTATGACAATTGTCATGAAGTGTTTGTGTTGGTGTCATATATCCCTATGACCCTTAAGGAAGGTGATCAAAACAAAACCAACAAAACCAATATTCAAAGCAGTCAGACATACCAGAATTACTGGGAAAATGTATTTAAATAATAGGTGAAGCGCTACAACAAACAGAACAAAGAAAAAAGACATTTCAGCTCTGAGGAAACCTGCGGACATGCGTCCATCCATGGAGTCAGAACTCTCACTCTCACTCCATGTCCTCACCTGAACCTCTGCGCCCATTTCCATTTTCTTGTTTTCCCTCTTGCTCCGAAGAAGTGTCTACTGAGGACTTACGTTTTTCCAGCACTTCAGTTGCCTGTTTGGTTATGGGTTCCATTACTCTATCAGCGGAGGGACGGGGAACCTGCTCAGCCATGGGCCTTGAAGTGTTTGTGTTAGTATTTGAATTGGTACCAGGTTCATCAATTGATTTGGTGTCTGAATTGGTTCCAAGTGCAGTACCCAGTGTAGTGTCTAAATTGTTGCCAGGTTTAAGTCCTAATTTGGTGATTGAATTGGTGCCAGGTTTAGAGCCTATTTTGTTGTTTAAATTACTGCAAGATTCATTGGCCATTTTGATGTTCGAATTGGTGCCAGGTTCACTGGCCATTTTGGGGTCTGAATTGGTACCAGATTGAGGGTCAAACTCAC
Source organism: Pangasius macronema (assembly GCA_037577455.1). NCBI lineage: Eukaryota > Metazoa > Chordata > Actinopteri > Siluriformes > Pangasiidae > Pangasius > Pangasius macronema. The sequence continues at coordinate 17,679,698 of CM074948.1, read as the reverse complement.
AGCTGGGTTCAGGAGCCCAGGTTACACTGCTTCTCTTCCCCGCTTTGCCTTTACTTAGTGCACTTGGAGGACCTTGAGGGCCTGCACTATTAGCCCTCTCGCTAACGCTAGCTAGGGTAGTTAGCGGCGTGGTAGCAGTGTAGCAAGGTGGCACATGCCTGCCCTCCTTGCCTGGCCTGTGCTGGGTTAGTCCATTTGTGTTACCCCCTGACTCCAGAAACACACCATGAGGAATACCGCCCCCTAAAGTAGTTAGCCAGGAACAGCAAGAGAAAAAACAAAAAGTGAACACAGTAGAAGTCACACAAATTAACACATTAACTCAAGCTGCTTTATACAAACAATACTTCTGCACGCGCATTCATATGTAGTGTTTTGCTTGTTCATTTAGTCTTTTTTTAATATTCTTTTAATTTTCAGCATGCACGCACAGCATATTCTTGTCAATATTGCTAATAAACATAGCTCATTTAACATAACCAATTAAAACATAGAAGAAAAAGAGTTAATCTAAAGAAAAGCAGAACAACATGAAGTCTTCATTTGTCAGAAAAAAAAATGAAGGCAAGATGGCTGAGGAGTGACATCTAAAAGTGGACATGCCAGAAGAGAACAACAGAAAGCAGTTGTTGGAAAAAAAAAAAACAGTAAAAAGGAGGAAAATAAAAATAGTGGAGAATGAGTGAAAAGCTTGAGTTATGGTAGGTTGAGCAGAGGTATTGACAGAGAAAAGTGGGGAGAGAAGTGAAAACTGAGTTCATGCATGTAAGTATGATGCTTTTTGCAAACCCTTGATGAAAACACATAACTGTTTGGCAACAAAACTGAATGAGTTCCTTTGAGAAACCTAATTGAACTACATGAAGATTACTTTAATAAATTAAATAGAATGTAAGTTAATAAGAACAATAATGTGATTTTTGGAAGGGAACAGCCATGTTTTTTGAGCTAGCTGATACTCCCTTATAATGTTATGAGTATTTTCAGACCTACTGATTGCTACTGAACAAAAGATTAAATCAAAGAACTGAAATCATAACCATGTTGCCATGTGTGTTTCATAAGGGTATACTGATCATGCAGCTCAGCACAAAGCCAAACACAGTTGCCAAGTTACTGAGTGGCTTAGCTCAGAGGAGCATCATGGGTAAAGGAAGTGAGGAAGAGATGTGCTATAGTGGAGGAGAAGGATGTGGATGCTGAGGAGTGGAAAGATTGAACAGAGGGTGTGTGTGTGAGCATGGGTGAACTGGTTTTGTAGTCACCACTACGTTGGATCACTTAGGACCCAATCTAGAGGAAATCTACAAGTCCTAACCCCACCTTCTGGGAGATTCATGAGCTGAGCTGCAGGGTATGCAGGCGTGGCCTCACAGTGCACTTGAAAACGTGAGAAGTTAAAGAGTGGAACAATGGTGTGGAGCACAAACGGAATAGATTTGCTGATTGTACAGAGCTGAAAACATGTTCATGAAAAGATGATCACAAGCAAACTCACTGGAAAGCTGTGATGTCATATTGCTCTTGAAAAAAAACAGGAAGACTTTACCTCTTAGATAATACAACATACTCCATGCCGTAGGGAGTAGCAAAACTGGCACATTTGTTAAAACTAAACTCTAAGCAGTGCTGACTCACCAATAGCAGCTTTAACTTCGATGGCCTCAGACTCCTGTGAGAAGTCACTGATTCCGGCTGCGTTAACTGCCCTCACATGGAAAACATACTTTTCTCCTGTTGTCAAGCCATGACACACAAATCTATGGACAAAAAACAGAGGGCATTGTATAACAAAACTCTGTGTATAATATACACTCACTGAATACTTTATTAAAAAAACTATACTAATACTGGGTAGGGCCACCCTTTGCTCTCAAAGCAGCATCAAATCTTCATGGCTTGGATTCCACACAATGTTGGAAACATTCCTTTGAGATTCTGCTTCATGTTGACATGATTGCGTCACACAGTTCCTGCAGATTTTTAAGGTGCACTTTCATGCTGGGAATCTCCCGTTCTACCACATCCAAAAGGTGTTCTACTGGATCGAGATCCAGTGATTGTCATTCTCCTTTGACCTCTCTCATCAACAAGGCATTTCCTTCAAAAGAACTGCAACTCACTGGATGTTTTTTCTTTGTTGCACCATTCTAGAGACTGTTGTGTGTGAAAATCCCAGGAGATCAGCAGTTATAGAAATACTCAAACCATACTGGCACCAACAATCATGCCATGGACAAAACCACCGAGATCCCATTCTGATAGTTGATGTGAACATTAGCCAAAGCTGCTGGCCGTATCTGCATGATTTTATGCATTGCACTGCTGCCACACGATTGGCTGATTAGATAATTGCATGAATGAGTAGGTGTTCCTAATAAAGTGCTCAGTGATTGTATGTTGTTAGAATCATGTTCTTGTATGGCCAGGTGTGTGTGTGTGTGTGTGTGTGTGTGTGTGTGTGTGTGTGTGTCTGTCTGTCTGTCTGTCTGTCTGTCTGTCTTTCTGAAAGTGGAAAATGTACCTGGTGGCTTTGACAGGCTTATTGTTGCAGGGCTCCCAAACATTGCTTCCAGCAACACTGGTCTCAATGTAGTAGCCCACCAGCTCTTTAGCTTCCCGTGATGCCTCCCATGACACAACAACAGATGTGTCTGTGTTTCGGGTAGGGACCACACGGCCTGGGGCTGACGGAATATCTGCAAAGTGGAGGATGTGGAATTGTTAAACTAAGATTTACCATATTAAGAACATTGTTACAATAGAAGTTAATGTGGGAAGTGACAGCTTTTTTTCACCCAGTTTGTCTCCCACTTGAGTGGCCTCTGTGGGGTCTGAAGGTTCCCCGACGCCAGCAGAGTTGCAGCAGCGGACACGGAAGCAGTAGGATTTCCCCTCAGACAGGTCAAACAAAGCAAAGCGTGGAGACTTCACTGGAAGCTCTGTGTTCACACGCTGCCAGCTGTCTGTGCCAGACACACACTATAAAATGCACACATTTACACTTTTAGTTACTTCAGATAACTAACTTTGCTGACAGGATATCAGAAATAAAAGAGAATTATATGGGGGTTCATATACTCTACAATATATTTTAAATGTAAGTATATAGTTATACACTGTATAGCTCTATACTCACATTTTCATACACGCTTTCACATTTTTTCCTACACTTCATATTTACATTATTTATATACTGTAGTGCATCTTAAATGTGATAATGTAGTTATAGGGATTTTGGACCTTCTCAACGTAGTACATGACACCTTCGTATCCCTTGTCGCCTGGCGGCTTCCAGCTTAGTACCACATAGTTCTTGGTGGCCTCAATAACTGTGAGGTCACGAGGTTTGCCAGGAACCACACCCTCTAGAAGAGCCAGAAAGGTCAAGAAATGTCACGTAGTTTCACTGACATGTGTTTAGTTTCAATCCACTCCAGTAATCTATATGATATAATTATGTGTCATATTCAGAAAGAATATTGCTATGACATGCTAGGCCTTGCATATGTAATGGTGGCACTATCNAAAATACACACTAGCAAGGTTCTGCTTACCTACAGGCTCTTCCTCAGTAACAATGATCTGGCCAGTCCAAGGTGCAGTGGTTCCTTTCAGAAAATGAGAGAGAAAGAGAGAGAGAGAGAGAGAGAGAGAGAGAGAGAGAGAGAGAGATTGGGGTGGAAAAAAATACATATTTACAAAGAGAAAAATATTAATATTTCATATTAAAGTATGTCTTCTCTTTTTTTTAGATAAAATTTGAAATTGTATATCATGGAATATCAAAATATCTTATGATAATGATGATAATTCATAGTTCATGCATCTAGCAAAATGAACACATTTGAGGATCAAATGTATATTGTATTGAAAACACGTAACCATTTTGAAATGAAAACATTTCTGGAAAAAAGCAGTTTGAAACTCTATTCCATGAACATCGTTGTTATTATCACCACTGTGCCACACTGTGGTTCATCAAATTTATAGTAAAGAACTCAGCTCTGGGTGACATGTGCTTGTATATCCACACCTTTGCGAGCACGGTCAGCAGGATCCATGGCCGCCACAGGTTCAGACACTCGAGAAGGATGACTCATGCCACACTTATTCACCGCACGCACACGGAAAATATAGCTGCGGCCTTCAACTAGACCAGTAACCGGAAAACGGGCAAACTTGACTGGAGTATCATTGCACTGAATCCAGTGAGACATGCCAACTTCACACCTTGTGGGACAAAGTGAGGGAAGAGGTGAGTGAAAGAGACAGTTGAAGAAAGGAAATGCTCGTCAGCAGCAGAGGCAGCATTAGGGGGTGCTGCCATTCTGATATTACACATAATCCAAAATTCTTTAACTCTTTAACTCTAGATCATACATGTCATGAACTTGTCTCTTTCAAGATATTTCCATAGTGAAAATTCATATGAGGTAAAAATGTTCTTTGAATGTATATCCTTCCATTTCCTTTTTTTTTTTTCTTTTAAAGATTTATACATATGCACCTGTCTACAAAGTAGCCCAGAACGGAGCTGCCTCCATCCACAGCAGGCTGTTTCCATGTAACAATGACATAATCTTTATTAGCTTCTTGACAAAACACATCCAGAGGAGCGCCAGGAGCTCCTGCAACCTCTGCATCAGAATCTATAACACACAACGTCACAGAGGTCAGTTTCATAAATTCATATGATCATGCAAAATTCATGTCAATAGTACAAACTTCTATTTGCTAGAAAGGTAATTTAACTCAATCTTGGTTTAAATTTATTCATTTTGACTGTAGATATTAACACCAGCGATTTTACTGCCTAGCGGCATGGTGATGTTCCTGAATACTATTGCTGGAGACATAGTATATTACATCATACAATATTATGTGCTACTGAAATCCTTGTACTGTATTAACATGATAATAAAAAGGACATTCCTCTCTGAGGTTCTGATTGCTACTTAACTTGAGCTGTTGCATGTTTTCAGCAGATAGGTATAAAATTAGAACGAAACCCGAGACCTAAGAGAGCCTCAAGCCCACACTCATAAACACACGGTGTAACACTCCACACATTGTTTAATTCATTGGCTTATGAGTTTTTGATGCCCAGCTTCTAAGCAACTTTCCATGAGTCATGTATTCATGTTTATCTTTATTTTTAATATGATGTGCTTAAAAGTTGAGCCAAAAACTTAACACCTATAGCAGCACAATACAAATACAGGCCAAGTATGCATTTAATCTGGGATTTTGGACTAATATGAGGTCATGCTGCATAATGGGAGTCAGTGAACAACAAAAAGCCTGCCATCAATTTTTCCACAGCTGCGTGAGCCATTACATGTATGTGTGTGTGTGTGTGTGTGTGTGTGTGTGTGTGTGTGTGTGTGTGTGTGGTTGGGCATGGGGTGGGTTGTGTTATGATTGTATAATCTAAATTTGACATGTCTACTGAGAGCAGAAGGGTTATAACTAACAACTGCCACACACAATCACACAATAATATAAAAAAACCCTTGCATGACCTCAGCCATACAAAACACAATGCCATTAGCGTTGAGCACTTATAAAGTCCACATTATACTCTACATACACAACTACAATATTGTCTAAAGCACACACTATACTGTACAACTTGAATATGTACCTTATATGCCAAAAATATTGAAACAACTGATGCAGAGGAATTGAAAACCTACCAAGATGTCAAAGCAGCCCTCAGAACCAGAAAAGACAGCCTGTCCCAAACTATTACAGAGGCAGAGTACTCCAATGCATAGAAAATCAATGGCCACTATCCAGACTCCAAAGACACATAGAGTCTGTTGCAAGGCATCCAGTCCATCACTGATTATAAACTTTCACAATGTTTGTGATGGTGATTTCTCCAGATGTGCTGAATGTCTCTGTGTAATTAGAAGAATGGAATGATAAGCCTGCAAGGAGGACTCATCTCTTTGTCCACAGCCAGCAAGGAAGGCCACCCCTCCTCTATTTGTCATCATCTGATATCAGAAAACTCTATTCAGAGTCAATCTATCTAAGGAATTGTCAATATACCTGTCGGGCTGCTTAAAGAATGTGCCAGTCAGTTTTCGAATGACCTTCTGGTTTAGTGTAGTAGTCCTCCAGACATCTTTCAAGACCACCAGCATCCCAGTGTCAAAGAAGTTAGCTATGTCCTGTCTCAATGACTATTAGCCCATAGAGCTCATACCTATCAAGAGACTGGAATGAAACACTACACACAAACACCAGATTTCCCACCTCAGTGGACCCACTGGAAGTACTTTATCACCCAAACTATGGATATTGGACTGGAACTATGGATATGGATACTATGTTTATAGATATTGCCATCTTCATCTGACCCTTACTCATCTAGATAAAAAGGACATTTATGTGTTCATTGTCTTTAGTACAGAATTCAAAACAATCATTCTACCAGATTTGATCCAGAGCCTGCTGGTCTTGAACTTTTGCTGTAACTGTGTCCTGGACTGCCTGACCTTAGATTTCAGTCAATCAGGATTAGCAACATTGCCTCCAGTACCACTGGTGCCTGTCAAGGCTGTTCACACTTGACAACTGAATGCATAGTTCAGATCATGTCATAGACCACTACTGTTCACACTTGACAACTGAATGCATAGTTCAGATCATGTCATTAAATTTGTTGATGACTCACTGACTGTAGACTGAAGGGGTTCAGCAGATTGTAGCGTAACTGCTCATAAAACAATGTGTCGAGATGATTGTTGACTGTAGTGATCACTATCTATTTATCTCACCTGAACTCCCAATACCACCTACCTAGCCAAAATTTCAGAGGAAACTATCCTCAATTCTTTCTACACTGGAACCATAGAGAAAATCCTTAGCAGCTGTACCACAGTCTGGTTTGGGAACTGCAACATCTCAGGCAGCAAGACCCTATAGCATTTAGCAAATTTACCAGAATTTTAACCCTGTGGCTTAGGAGAAGTTACTGGTGCATCCAAACTGCAAAAGCATTCTTTCCCAGGCAGTCAGCCTTCCCTTTCCCCCCACTGTTCACTGCTTTAGTATAAAACAAAGATACAAACTTCAGACACCAAACACATTCTGGCTGATTAACTACATATGGAAAACTATTCTGTTCTATGTTAATCATCCCTGTCCTCCAGTTTTAGGCCAAATCTTACCTCGGACAAAGACGTAGGCTGAGTGTGTCTCATAGCCAGACTTTGTGATGACACGAAGAGTGTAAAGCCCCTCGTCTTCTTTATTGAGGTGTGTGAGTGTAAGAGTAGCTCTGTCTCCACTCCAGTGCGTCTGAACCCACTTAGATGGCACAAGCAACTTATCTAACACATACACACAAATGCATAAACCACCAATGAACAGTGAAAAGGTTTTTAATAGATCAAATCATTCAAACAATCAGTGGACTTTAAATTGAAATAGACACTTAATGCAGCTATATCTGTATTGTGTGAAAGTGTGTTCACTCACCATCTCTGTACCACTCAATCTCAGGCTGGAAGCGTTGCAGTGATGGGTATATGATAACAGAACAGCCCAGGCTCATCGTCTCACCCTCACGTCCAAAAGACACACCAAACTTCTCTACAATATGTGTTTCAAAAGTCACTCCATACTCCAGGCAGGGCACTAAGACACACAAGTTAATAAGAAGTTAGTGCAGGTAGATCTACAGATAAACAATGTACTGCGGTCCACAGAATCACTAGAATACTGATAGGTGAGAGAGTGCTCCACATCAGACTTGGTGAATGTTACCTGTGCAAAAATGACATTTAAATTGTGTTAAACTTTGCAGAATGATGGTTAGGATACACATTAGTAGCAACAAGAAGTAAAAGTTAGAGTGAAGATATTTACATTTTCGGGCATTACTGTTTTCCAGCTATTTTTCTTTTTTTAAATATAAAATAGGTCACTTAAAAAAATGCATAAGAAAATAACATGGGTTAAATCTTCTCTTTTTAGTGCACTAAAAATCTGGCAAGAATAACAATGTTATAAATTGTATAATTGCATTATAGTGCACTGGAATATTTGTTGTATTATTTTTTAATAAGTATGTTAATTTTACAGCTCACTTAATTTTGTTCAGTGAAACAGCAATGAATCACTTTTCTTCTTATTCTGAAGAAAATTGACTGTAATTTTAAATAATTTTCCAACAATTTGGAATTGTTTGATAAAATTAGCTGAAGAACAGCTCTTCCATACAGGAAAAAATAAGAATAATCAAAATGATCAAACTAAATAACTAAGAAACTGGTGGAAAAAAATAAATATAAAATTATTAAACATAGTGGCATGGTGATGCAGCAAGAAGCACTGCTGCCTTGCAGCTCTAAGGTCTCTGCTTTTGTCCTAAGCTTGGATTATTTTATGGCTGCATGTTCTCCCTGCATGGGTTTCCATGAGTCTGCATGGGTTTCCTCCAGGTAGGCAGATATCCCATCGAGTATGTGCAAATGTGTCTGTGCATGGACTGCAATGGACTGGTGAGCTGTGTTCCCACTTTACAGCCAGTGTTCCTGTGATAGGCTGCAGATCGATCCCAACCCTGACCAGGATAAAGCACTGACTGAAGATGAATGAATGAATGAATGAAATTGGCAGACAAACAGATTAATGGTGTGATTACAAAAACTTTAAATATACACAGCAATAGCTGGTCTTTGGAAACATTGCAAACAACATGTACGACTGCGACAAAATACACAAGGAAAAGAATCATGGAGATATCAGTAATTTGACATAAACCATAGAAAATGGAGGGTGTAGGAAGAGAATTTGTGATATCAAGAAGAAGAAATGAATACAATCCAAATAGTGCAGAGACAGCTGTCATGCAGACATGTGTAACCATACGGTAGACATAATATTCAAAATATTAAAGCTACGGTGCATAGGATTTTGTTCAAAATGAAATAAGTATGATTATTGTGTCTGGGAAAAAAATATGTTAGAAGATGACGTTTCTAAACTTCTGTGAGTCCTACTGGCTGTCCTGTAATAGTCATTCACAGTCAGTGCTGTGAAAATCTGCATCAGAGCTCAACAGAGATATGTCAAACATCGGCACTTCTCAACTGTCTACCTTCGCTAGATTTTACAGATTGAATGTTAGGTTTCTACTACCTGTGGCCATTAGGAGGGCTGAAATAGACAGCCAGATACACTGCGAAAAATATATCTTGGCAAGTGAAAATATCTGTCTATACTCAAACCCATTTCTTTTTTTTTGGCAGGCTGGAGAACCGAATACAATAATTAAATAACAAAATACCCAGAGAACACAGATTGGGTTAAAACAATTACAATTTCACTATTTTTATGTATAGATTCTATATTTTATCTAGTTAGCATGAGGTGACTAGTATATAATGTAGGTTATGGGTTAGTTTTTATTGTGTAGAATGAGCACGGCTACATCATGGCATCTGTAAAGCACAGGCACTACTGCTTCATCAGACAGTTGCAGTGAGAGCTAACCGGCTGATGGCAGCTAAAAGACGATGTTTCTTTCATCTGATGCTCACTGATACACTTAAAAGTTAAATAACATAATGGAATTTTCTTTGGCAAGGAACTTGTAATAGCATTTTTTCTACCAGAGAGAATACAATTCCAAAATCTTACATACTGTAGCTTTAAAAAAAAATCTGAGAAGACATCAATATCTCTGAAGACACAGAATCAAAACTATCAGCATCTGTAGTTTTTGGAGTTTCGGACGACACCAAGTTTGAAACAAAACTTGGATTGAGACAGAGTGACCATGCAATATTGACCAGTGATGACATGCAGTGCTTAAAGAACAGAACACAAAAACCTTTAACCCGGTTACCTTCAGAGCCGGACCATTTCTTATCTGCGCCCAGTACATGGGAAACAAAACAGCTGTTAGCATTAGTAGCATTAGCCTTTGTGTGACTGTTGTACTGCTCCTTCACATAAAAAGAGCACAGAATCTTTAAAACTAGCCATATTAAGTTTGGATAAAAATGACACTCGATCAGTGGAAACTTACAGAGTCTGGGAGCTGGGAGAGACTCATCAACTTCACCTTTGAATCCTAAATATCAATATTACATGAAATCAGATTTTTTTCCAAAAAGATTTTATTGTGATCAGTAAAATCACGTACATAAAAATAAAACAGAAGATTTTCAAAGTGTTTTGTGTAAAATTGAGTTGATCGATTTTTTTACACTCAGTTACACATTCACCTCAGAATTTTGAAATGTTTGACAAAGCTACATTTACAAGAATCATTAATAAACTTAGAGAAGGTATCATTTTTGACATACTTTTGACCACCACAGAGGCAAAAGCTGAAAGTTCCCCCTTGCTGTTCATGGCAGACACACGATACTGGGCAGTGTCATCAAAGTCGCATCTAAATTGACAGAAAGACATGTGACATTCACATACACACAGCACTGTCACATGGACCTCTATCACACTCACACACGCACCCATAAATTAATGCATTGTAAATCAATGAGAACTCTGTATGCCTGCCATATATCTCTACAAAGTTCAGAGGTTCCGAAATTAATGTTCAAGGACAAAAATAGACTGCAAGCAGTGATATCACCACACCAGGGCCAGATCATTTTACCAGCACTGTAATCTATTATGTAGCCCATGAACTGTGGCTCCAATTTGTCTAGAATGTGAGATCATGAAAGCTGAATAGTTAACCATAGCTCAAGCAAATTTCTATCCTCATTATTCCTTGTGTATTTGTAAACTGTGTGTACGAGTGTGTAGACTTGTACGTGAGACAAAGAGACAGATACCTATGCTAAGAGGGAAGGAATGCCAATGATGCATGGCTTTTTTTAGGTGTCCCTTAGGTCATGGCCAACTGGCAGAGGAAGGTTTAGATCATGTATCAGCTTTTGCATGAACTAGGAACTATGCCTGACTGTGGTTACAGTTTGTACAATAGCAATCTACCACTACAGCTCGGCTGATTTGTTTTGTCAGTGTGAGCTCCAGTTTCATGCTGTGAGAGTGTTTGCTATGTTTTATGTAGTTGCTGGATGCCATAATCCACTGAGATCTGTAAATATTTAGGATGTTTTACCATACTAACATGACAGGAGGTAGCAAGTGTCAATCATCTAGTATATGTGTGTGTGTGCATGGGTTTATGGGTGTGATTACTTGTTAATCTCCAGAGAGTGGACATTGTAGCTGTTCACTATTTTGTACTTCCCTGGATGAGCCATTGGGTCAATGCTAACATTGTTCTTGTACCTGGTTGACAGGGGTGGCATGGAAGAAAAATCAAGATAGCGATGGAAAGATAAAGACAGGAGGAACTCAACACATCAGAGAAACTTGAAAAGCAGAGGAGGTAAGAACTCAAAGTATAAGAACAAATTCATGAAAAAAGGCCAGCATCAAAAGGTATATATAAACGAAAAGCTATTGTTTTTGTTTTTTGAGCATATTATTATAAGTGCATCTATTCCTCATTATGGTCAGGAGACATATATGTGTGTCATAATGATGAACAAAAACTGTGTTCATTCATATCACAGCTTCTGTACTGTATTGCCCTGAAGCTATGGAGCAAAGTGTTCTTACACCTACATGACACACTTGGTGTGAATTCTAGGTTATACTTCCCCAATGAGAAAGTGTTAAAGAGTTATAGTGTACTCATTCAAGCTTTTTGTAATTTCATGCAGGCCAAATGAATTGAGGTCGATACTGGTGTGTCAGGTGTTAATATATATATATGCATGTGTTTAATGATATAATTGTGGGGATATTGATATTAAAGCGTGTGTTGGTGGGGTGCTGGGGTAACACCTTCCAGTTCATAGATCAAGTCGTAGAACGTGTCCCGCTGCACTTTTGTTTTTTTGCCTTGCTGATGGGTGTCTATATGGCATTTACAGTGTCATGCATAAGTATTCACCCCCATAAACATGTAATAGCGCAACAGTCTTTTGATTTCTTCCCTGATTAACACCCTCCTTATCTGGTCATTTACTTTTGAAGGGAGGCCTCCTCTTGCTACAGCTGTGCCATATTCTTTCCAGTTTTAATAATTTGGAAAAGCTCAAAGGGGGTGAACACTTATGCAAGCCACTGTGTAGACACTTCCTTATGAAAGCTGTTCATTCTAAGTGACTCAGCTGAACTGAGTGTCCTATGAGTTTACCACATAAAAAACAATGTAGAGCCATTGCTCTGGATGATTAATGAATTTACCAGTCTAATGTTGCCAATTTTAATACAACTGCATGATTGACTGTACAAATTTAAACAGAATGGAATCATCCACAATTTACAATGTTCATCATGATAGACAGGAAGTAGGTATTTGGCAAGGTTATTTAATATTGCTAATGTAAATATTACATTTTTACATTCTATTTCTTGTCAGGACATGCCACTGGTTAAAAGATGCAAAATATGTTGCATAATCTGTTAACCGAATGTGAGTGAAACAATGCTGCCAAATGGTGTGTGTGTGTGTGTGTGTGTGTGTGTGTGTGTGTGTGTGTGTGTGTGTGCGCTTACCACACAATCCGGGGCTCAGGCCATCCTGTAACTGTGCAGTGCAGCCGCACACACTGGTTTTCCCACACAGTGTGTGAGCGGGGCTTGATCACAAACTCCGGGGAATGCATCAGGTTATCCTCGTTCAGGCGCTTGTGGTACTCTTCGTTGTCATGGATCTACAGGCATGCGGTCACACACAGGCTTCATATACAGCTAAAACGGTATTTATAAAAAAAAAATGCCAACATTTATACCATGCTCTTTGTACTCTTACTACCAGTGCTATTCAGCATGCACCATTCACGTTCCACAAACATGTAAACAGCACAAAAACTTTGACAGACAGTCATCATGCTTGTTTATTGTTTATCTATCTACAGTAAGTTTGTTTTTCTAATATGACTTTCATATGGACACAGAAGTTTTCATCATTATATGAAACCGGATTCTCATTTGGGCTTCCCTCAGCTTACATGATTCATAACATTCATAACCTCAGGCATCTGGCACAAGGGTGGCATGGATTATTGCCTCGACTAATCTGAATGAGTTGTGGTATGCAGTTATGGTCTCTCTCTCTCTCTCTCTCTCTCTCTCTCTCTCTCAAGATAATGTGTCTTGTCACAGGCTCAGCTTAAAAGTGTTCACTGAGTGGAGACTCTGCGGATCTTTCTAGTGCAGTAATGCACAACTTTAGCTAAAACAATTAACTGTTGATTTCATTATATTCTTTTCAGATGAATTATAAGATTGACTCAATGCTATGATTAGAATTAATCCATGTTAGATTTTCTCTGATCAAATTTAAGTAGAAACAAATGCAGATTTGAGCACCTGAAACAGCATATGACCAAAGCTGTGTCACTGAATCTGTTTCATGAAGCTGGCCTATGGAATCATAATGAGCAATAATTTGAGGACAAATAATGAATCAGCTGCATGGACGCAAAGCTCCCACCCACTAGTCTCTGTTTTTACATGTATATGCTACTTACATAGAGTCAAAAGACATGACCTGAGTCAATAAGACTTCCACTGCTGGGCAGTGGAAGAACATCCGAATATGTAATCAGTTATCAGTGTAGTATTGTTTTAGTCACAATACAGACCTTTATTATTATTGTCATGTTCCTTCTATCTACATCACACTTAGTTATTAATTGATGTATTACAGATCTAAAAAGGATGACTGTGACCATGAACACGCTCCTGATCTGCACTGACCCTCTTGGTGAGGGAAATGTGTTCTGCAGACTCCCTCATGACGGCTCTGCGAGACTTGTGTTCCACACGTTCCATCTCCACCCCAGTGGTGAAGAGGTCTCTGCGCGCCAGGTAACCAGCACTCTCTTTAGCCCGAGCCTCTTCAGTGTCTGACAGACCACTCGCAAACTCCTGACTTGGGTGCAAAAGGTGAGGGTGGAGGAGTAGGTGTGGATTGGGCATGACAGAAGCATATATACTCTTATGTACATACATAACACATTTACATAAGAAAACCCTTTTCAAACGTATACATACAAGTGATGCTGGTTTTCCAGGTATAGATTACTGGTAATATTAAAGTAAAAAGGAGGACAGCATTCTCAAATGCACTGTAATCATTATCGTATCTGTGCCTGGAAAACCAGTATCAACAGATACCCTTGATTCCTGAAGTCCAATAAATGCCCATTTGTTTCCCCCATCATATGAGTCCTGGCTCATACCTTCCCCTGAAGATGGGCACCACATAGCCTATAATCTGGTTCTCTTTGTCCACAGCCAGGTAGGTGGGCTTGGCTCTCTTTGGCTGAGGACTCACCCCCGTCTCATCCAGAGAGGTAAAGGTGGTATCTCTGATGCTAAAATGCCCACAGCAAAAAATACCATACGTGAGTAAATGTCTGGCATGTAAAAACATAGTGAGGGAATATAAAAGAAATGTTGGAGAGAGAAATGCAGAATTAGGGATTAGATGGGTGAGGGAGGGAAGTAAGTTAATGCCCTTTTAACACTGTTGTCTAAAAGTAATAGAGACATCACTATATCCTAAACAGGACGGTGGAATCCAAGCATTTAAAATATTAGAATAAAAATGGGGGGAAAGAATTTGTGGATTTGATACAGTGAATCTACTGTACATATGAAAACACAATCCAGTCAGCACATTTGAGAGAAGTCCACTCCAGGAAAGTTATACAAGCACACACTGTCCCTGTCTCAGATACACACTGTGACCTTGGCATATGCTAACTATCACATCAAGACTATCTCCGTCCACATAAATGTCTGACATTTTTCCCTCCACCTCTCTTGTTCAGTCTCAAAGAGTATCCGCTCAGACCTTAACAGAGTCTGTGATTGCAAATTTAGCACAAAGTGTCTGAAAGTTGCAAGCAGTGTAACAGAGTATTAGTGTCTTCATTTATATTGAAGGGCTTTAATCTCATCTGATCTCTAACTACATACTACTTACAAAATCCTATATATTTCAGATCTGTCGTATTGTTCTGTTAAATTGTACATTCACTTGTGGAACAAGTGAGTTGGCTTAATATCAATAATGAATCTTAGATTGGCAAAGAGTGATTTTTCCTGCGGTATTAACGATTTGAAAGACCAAATTGTTCTAAAGTTATGATGAAAAAATTGGTGCCATATCATTTACTACCTAGCTTGGTCTATACCTCCCCAAAATGGCTTAAAAATGTATAGAAATCATTGACAGAATACAAACGCACATATCAGACAAAATCCCAGATTCAGCAATGTTGCTCTCTTTTCCTGGGTTGTATAACTGTTATGACCCTGCGGGATTCACACTGAAGTTTTTTTTTTAATCCATGAAAGCTTTGTACAGAATGTGCATGAATAGTACTGCGGGATGCGGTAACTTATCCAGTCCCTGAATAACGGTAATTTTAAGACAAAACTAATTAGTGCACCAACGACACGTGATACTCCGAATGTAACTTGTCTATAATGCTCAATCCACAGGTTGTGTGTAAAAGCTTATCTTTGTACAATGTTCAGTACATTTCCACCCAACAATGGATCTCTGGCAGTTCTAGGGTTTCAAATCACAACATTTTAGCCACTAAGCACAGAACCTTGACCACTGAGCTACCACCCAACAATAATCCATTTCTCTGAACTGGGTATTCAGTTAATCCCTTAAACTAGCAGGAACTTTCAGCAGATCCTGATTTATAATTCCTCACTCTCATATCTATATATATATTTAGTTTCATATATATACTATATATATAGTTTCATTGTAGTTACTAAATAATTCAAGGTAGTTACAGGATAACATGCTTTACAATCAATAACTGAATAATAAGCTGACTTATTATAACTTCTGATTTGCCTCATCTGGTTGTGAAAACAAATTGTCAGCTGACAGTGTGTTTTTTTTGTTTTGTTTTTTTGTCTGTGACTTTGATATTTCAATTTCCCTTCCATCAACACATATGAAGCCTCTCCTATGCTAAAAAACGTAGTCACTTACCCAAGAATACAAAAGGATTTCTGGTCCGATAAGTATTATTCGTAAGTAAACGAACGACTCTCACGCACAAGGAATAGATAAGCACTCTAACTGAGCTTTAAGTTTATTTATTCTATTTGTCCTGTGAACAGAAGTTTATGTATATGTCAGTCTGCGTACAAACCACTGAAAACCAAAACCAAAATCAAGACCAGAGTCATCAGTATGCGCCCAGTCATGTCTTTCATGAAACCCAAAGAAAGGAAGTGAAGGTGAAATGCCTTGAAGTCTAATGATCGCTAGACATGTACATTTCAGGTAAACAAAGCTAAAGCCCATGAATACAAGATTTATTCAAAATACAACCAAATAATTTAAAACAATTACAATCAAACTGTAATCAAATTACAATCCAATCCAACCATTTTTATGTGCGAACAGTTAAAAACTAACGTCCTCAAAGCAAAACCTCTTGCCAAAGCAATACCAATGCTATCAGTGTAAAAACAGAACGACTCTTCAGATGGCTATTAATACTTTCAAGGTGTTTGCGTGTGTGTCGTGTGTATGTAGGCCCTATACCATAACAAGGTATTATATATCTTTAACATTCATCTAATATGATCCCTATACCATTTATAGATGACCTCATCATCCTAACTAGAGAGAAACAAATTAAAACAAAATACCCAACACACAGTATGTTAGTCAAGACTACCTAAAGCTTAACTACACTAGGATCCAAGGTCTATAAGAAAAAGATGTCTTAACCATACTTAGTCAAAAACAACCCAAACGTGTAAGCTTTAGCAAATGCAGTTTTTGGCTATAATAAAAACCTAACCACAGGTAGACCACACTATAAATTCAAGCTTAAACCTAAACTGTTACACCACAAACACAACAACAAAACCTGCACTTATTCACAAACCCATCCCAAGCCAGACCTGAACATGGCTCTTGAATAAGTTTGTAGGTAGACAAACACTCTTGCAGTCTCAGCAGGCACCACCAAAGGCAAAACAGAAATTTGTATAGCATGCAGGATTCACAGACAAGTTGTTTGGTTTTAGATGAATATTTAGTGGGAAATGCAGGGTAATGCAAGGAAGCAAAGGATGATCAGCTAATATGAATTACTGGGTCAGTGATGAACTGGACCAAGGAGATGTTAAACAAGAGTTTAAGGATGGGACATGATTAAGTTGGTGGATTTCTCTCCTTGGTGTCTTACCCTTTCGTGCTGGTTCTGTGGGCAGAGAAAGCGCTGGAGCTCTGCTTGTATTGGCTGATTGTAGACTCCGCCTCCCGGCTACGGTAGGCACGGTCATAGTGACGGTGGTGCCTCTGGTAGAATGGGATCGATCCAGACATCGCCTTCCCCTTATAGCTCAGTGCCTAGCTTCTGCTCTGAAGTTCTCTTACACTGAAGGCTTAAAAGTTTCTACACACAAGTTAAGTAAGTTCGATTATATCTGAATAGGGAGGATATTATTATTATTATTATTTAAATTTAATTAATCAGTAAGGAACCTTATATTATCAAGTGCTTATTTGTCATTCACTATGATACACTGCCTTATGGATTTTAGTCATAACATAGTTATCTTTCTGAAATGCCTACAAGCGTCACATTAGGCTTAGTTGTTATCAATATTGGATTTATGCAGCTATAAAATGCTATAATAACAGATGAATGTATGACATTCTACAACGTGAACGGTGAAGTTACTCAGATAAGTAGTTGTGCCTTGGGGATAAGTATTGCTTAACTTATCAGTGTTTTAAATCAGAATTTAGCTGGCTACTCATTTCATCCAGAGAGCCTGTGAATCCAAACCTTTGGTATAAAAGTTCAAAGTTCAGGAAGCGCATGCAAAAGGACCATGATGCACTGACAAAATCCAAAAGACATTGTGGCAAAATCATGCATCATAATAAATGTAATATATAAATCTCTGAGCATCTGACACAACAAACTTTTTAACCTTCCCATATAACACTGCAATAACACTTTCCACTACAAAAGTAACACCATACACTGAATAATTCTCACCTTATCCAAAGCTGTGTGGGCTGGAAATCAAGTCAGGTAGCACAGAAGTACAAGGCTCCAGGTCCGAGGGCGGATCAACAAAGCTCAAAATTCACACAAAGTACTGTGCAGTGGAGAAGCAATCTCCAACAACCAAAATAATACTGAGGCGGGCCGACATGCCTCAGCCCCGCGCGAGACCTTTTATGGCCAGAGAGGCGTTAAATATAGCCCTGCTCAACTATCTCAGTCACACAGATAGGCTACTAATTATCAAGGTATAAGTAATCATGTGAAATCAGTTATGGAGGTCAATTAAGATCATTTATGAGATTTACGAACTGATGTATGGGATTAATCTGACAATTTGTCAGCCTCTAAATTAAATCTGATGGGAAGAATCATTCTCTCCTACACACCAACAACAAGTCTCTCACTACATCTCTCTCATACCTGTGACACACAATTATTCTTCAAATGCTTTTTTTCCTCCAATACCTTATTTTTTTCCTTGACCATAACTATTAACATCTGGTGTAACTAGTAGGCCATACTGGCCAGCAGTGCTTTTTCCAGCACTAACAATAGCCATGCTATTGTTACCTCTGTTACGTACCAAAGATGCCATGTAAAAGTGTGTGTGTTTGGGGGAAAGGTGGGGGTTGGGGTTTGGGGTTGGTTTGCTGTCAAGTCTGTCTGATTGTATTTTGGCTCCAGCTCTGCTTTTTCCTTTGACAAAGATGAGACAACATTATAAGTTCCACAAGCCTTTTCTTACTGTGTGAACATCTATTATTTTGTTTGAAAAATCACATAAATTGGCTTTATAAGGTATGTGTGCATATACGAGCAACCTAATCTAAAATCCTTCACCACTTTCACACTCCTCTATCACCCGAATAAAACATAACTGTAAGATGTCTGAATGGAAACATGCCAACAAATACACGCAATTTGTTCACCAAGCTGCAAGGCCTCTAAATTTAATAATATTTACTATGGAGGAGTGTTGGAGAATTGACAAATCAGGACATCATTTCCATCAAGTCAGATCCAAAATGCAAATCTTTCTCCTAAATTGCTCTCAGGCCCCAGGATCTATTGTAGCTTTTGGCCTGTTTCTCTGGGATATAAATGTACTAGGGATACCAGACATGAATAGGAGGTGCACAAGTATATTGTTTTTAGTAGAAAGCTTGCCAGAAAGGTTCACAGGGTTAAGACACTCCCACTTACTACATCTCTGTTTGAGACAATTTGTGAACTTGAGTGTTGTGGTTGAGTTTGAGGAACTGTCAGAGCTGAATTAACAGACCGTGCTGACAGTGCTGGCATTTACACCTCTGCGTTTTTGCCTTCTTCAAAATGCCAAAAGAAGAAATAAGAGCAAGAGACAAAGAATGTTCATCAGCTAATCAAAAGTTTAAGACCATAGCCTTTAAAAGTTAAAATCTGTGCAAAAATATGGCTTTAATGTCATTGTCCTTCAGA
>CM074948.1:17647367-17660051 GCA_037577455.1 Pangasius macronema | reverse complement strand
CTTAAACTTTTGATCAGCTGATGAACAGCCTGTTTGAGTTTAAATGCAGTTTTCAATAAATTGCCAATCTCTGTTTACTTGTAATATTTTCCCTGGTCTTAAAATTTTGTTCAGGAGTGTATGTATATATATATATATATATATATATATATATATATATATATATATATATATGCAGGTGTCCTGCACAAGTCATGTAATGGATATGAAAAATATACATGCAGTTCAAAATATTTCATATTTTATATTTTCAATTTTGCTAATTTTCTCGAAGGGTGCCAGCAATTCTGGAAGGAACAGTATTCATGGTGAAAGAGAAATAATGATAATGGCAGGAAAGATCATTTATTGGCAGTTCCCACCTCAGCCTTTTGGGAAGTGGTGTCTAACTGCCATGAACTGTATACTCAAGTTTACATCACATCAGTATTAAGACCAAAGGTGGACAATATTTGAATAATTTTACTTCGTTACAATACTTAAATATTATTTTTGGTGTATTTATACTTTATTTCACTATTACTGAAATTCAATACTTGTACTCTTACTTTACTACATTTCCATGGAAAAAATATATTTTTCACTCTTACATTGTTACTTAGGCCTTCAATGTATGAGTTACATACCTCAAAATTAATTTCTCAGTACTTTGTCCTACCTCTGATTAAAATGATCAAGACGTCTGTGACTGTGCTGAGGCATATGCTTCAGTGTGTCTCAGTGTTTAGTTTCTAAACCTCACCACCTCACAGCTCGATCCTGAGCTCAGGTTACTGTCTGTGTAGAGCTTCTCTGAATGTCTGTGGGTTTCCTCTGGGTTCTCTCGCTTTCTCACCCTGTCTAAAAACATGCGGGTAAGTGGATTAGCACAGTAAATGTCTCATTGGTGGGAACAAGTGTTCATAGTGCTCTGTGTCCTGTGATTGTTTCTGAATATTGAATATTTTTGCTTTGCACACCAGTCTGTAGTAGTCTATGTTTGTAAAGCCCATACAATACTGCAGGTTCTTACTACATATTGTGTATTTGTGTATGTTTGACACCCTGTGGCATTAGAGCACTTTTCTGTAAATCTTTGGTGTAATAAAATATTTACTGTATAGTTGCTAGTTGATTGTTGTTTGGTTAATATTGTATTTTTTTACAAGCCTATATTTCTACCAATTCATCTGCGATTATTTAGGCAATCAAGGTGATAGAAAAAAAATAATAAATGCTGTAACATGTACAACATGTGCCCTTTCAACATGTACTGTAAGATTCTAAGTCATAGGGGCACTTAAGGTGTAGTTCATTTGACTATGTATTTTTATCAACACTGAACCTTGTTTCTTATGTCTTGCTATACACATGGAAACAAAATTCTGTGTATAAGCTTGTTAATTCATTTATCTTCAGTAAATGCTTTATGATGGTCAGAACTGTGGTGAATCTGGAGTGTATAGGCTAGCTGTTAATGTGCAAATGTTTGAAAGTTGGGCTGTAAAATACAGGGTTTTGCTGGTGGTTGAGCACGAGTAAGAAAGCATGTGTATCCTAGCAATGAAAAAGCATTCAGTTTGTTATACATGGAGTGCTGCTGTTCTGATTACTGTGTTAATTATGAATTTAAAATGCTTGTTACAACAATATTTGTGTTGTGTTGGGTTTTCCATCTCTGTACTCTACTGCCTCGTTAGCCTTAGCTTGGCTCTTTCACCAGCTATTGTCCTGACAATGACATTTTGTTGGGGAATTTTAAGGAAGCACTAATAACATTATTAGCTCACCATTTTGGTATTGTAATATTGGATTATATGTTTTACCAAAAAACATAATATGATACATATGGCTAACATTTGATAGGTTTGACCTGGTCTTTTTTTTTTTTACCCTGAATAACCTTTCAGTGGAGTTTTTGAAATAAAAAAAAACTGAAATAGATGTCGATAATAAGCGAGAGCTGATTTAGAGTCTGTGAAAGAAAGGTGCCAGAGGAAAACAGCTGTTCTTCTAAACGCTCCCTGTGATGTTTCTGACTCGTGAGTCACAGCACCCTGACCCTATAAGGACATATTGGAGAGTCTACGTAGACTAGACTTTGGGTGGATTTGGATGAACTAAGTCACAGCACACAGGGGAGTTCGTAATGCATCTATTTAGATAACTTTCATTAGCATGAGAGTAAGTGGAAAAATATTTATAGGTGCAAACAAAATACTTATAAAAAATGTTGTAGGCTTTGTGTAAAGCGTGTTTACAATTCTTATGTATTATTTTCTAAACCCTTGCTGTATTGTACACCCCTATAACCCTCGCTGAGCGGATCTAGATATCCTGTCCGGAAGCAGCCGTTCCGACTATCAGGAAGTTTGGGCGGTGGTTGCGCAGGCCGTCAGTTTGTTGGCTTTCAGGTATGAGTGTTGTTTTATTTTTTTATTTTTTTGTTACTTGTCTAAATTGCTTTCGTGTTGCACGTTTTAGCATCTGAAACCTGGATAGCTATTTCTCCTATATTCGCTAAATTCACTCATTTTGTTGAAGTCGGATGTAGCGATAGCGATGGCGCTAGTTAGCATGGTTTGCTAACCACATTAGCTATGAGCCGGTCAGGTAGAGCGAGATACAAACTCAAAATATGTTAATAATTAAAGTTAGGCGGATAAGTAACCGGGTTAAACAACGGACTTGGCTTTTCTTCGCCACTTAGTTTCTGATAATTTTGAACAGCACATAGTAAAGACTGTCTTGTCGGTGTAGCAACGTCGCTGAGATAATATAATGAGCAAAAAAACTCAAGGTGAAACGTGTTCAGTCTTCTGTATAATATCTTTATTTTTTTAACACGAGTCCCGTCGCCTTCCACAACACAAAACATCTCATTTTTACATTCAGCATCCAGTGTTTTCACTTAATCCTTTACCTCTATATCCTGTCCAGTCAGGTTGGATTGTATAGAAGTGTAATTGTAGCATTAATGATAAAATATCTGACTATCCTTTTCCCTGAGAGCAGGTTGGAGAAGAAATGCCAGATACTAAATCATTGAACATGTTCGGATGTTTGTTTTTATCGCCCTTTTGCTGAAATAGCTTTGTACTGAATGTATCCGGTATTGAGCACAGTACAGTAATGTTCATGGTTTATATCACCTACATAAACATGATCATAAAAAACAGAAAAAAAATGGATCTCCTTGATCCAGACACAACAGGCACAACACATGGGTTAAAATGTGTCACTGTAGGTTTTAGAGCTGATTTTTAGAGACCTTTTAGACATGTCTGTGTATAAATATATGTAAACTGGAGAAGCACAGACGTGTTCCAGTGTTAACTGGGTTGACTTGTGGTGTGTCTATGTATAGCAGACTCAAGGGAGAAAATATAGGCCAGTTGCAATAATGCTTTTACATTTTCGTAGCTATCCTGCTGTGAAATCTTTTAGATGTTCCCAATGCTGATATTATGCTTCTTCAATATTGTGTAATTGCCATCTGCTTTCTGTGAAAAGACTGAATTCCAGCGTGCTGAGTAAATAGAGTGGTTTAGAACAACAGGAATCTTTCAAGCAAATTTCTGCCATATGAGTGTTGCAGCTGGTCCAGTTAAAATGCTTTGTGTTAATCATCACGTCTTCCTCACAGTGTCCTGGATGCCCTGTAACGAAGCGTCCTTTACTGCTTAATTACTGTAAAGATGAATTACATGTGCATGCAAGAAGGAAATGGGCTTTCCTGTTGTGACCATTGTACTTGTGTCTTAGTTTCTCTGTGGTAAAGAAACCTCTGGGTCTGGTTATTACTTTGTATATTTCTTTTCGAAGAGCTGCTTGGGCATCACCATTGTCTTATTTGGTTTATTAGATTTCTCTAAAATTTGCTTTTCCAGACAAGACTATACAAATCCCCTTTTTTCCCCCCATGATGATGGTTTGCACAGCTTTAAACAGAACAGATACTGACTAACAATTTAAATAATGTAGCCGCTAAAGTGTTTTTCTTCCCCCCTCCTCCACTAGATGTTATGAGGGCAGCTGTTATTGAATTACTTTGTTTTTTGATATTAGGTAAAATCACAACAGAGGCAACATGTCCAGCAAAAGTCGTGTGAAGGCAAAGACTGCCAGGAAGCGCCCTCAGCGTGCGACCTCCAATGTCTTTGCCATGTTCGATCAGTCACAGATCCAGGAGTTCAAGGAAGCCTTCAACATGATTGATCAGAACCGTGACGGCTTTGTGGACAAGGAAGATCTGCATGACATGCTGGCATCTCTGGGTAATTCTCACCTCCTGTTGCTGGCAGTAACACGCAAATTGTTTATCTATACAATATACATATAACAAAAAGTTAGGTACTGTTGAGTATCATTTATTTTCTCTCGAATTTTGCAAAACAACTCTTGGAAAATGTAATTATTTCTGAAAAGAGTGTTGTGGTAGCCAGTAGCTGTTTAGGGTTCACTCTTGCCTTTAGGCTGACTTTAACGGGAATAGGCGGAGTAGGTGAAGTAATGGCTACCCTCTCTGAAGACGGTGTAGCCTTTTGTGCTCTGTCGCTTTGGCTAGCTGATTATCGGATGACTGAGTATTGTTATAGCAGCACATCTGGAATAGTTAACCACTAAGTGTCACCCTGTCAGTATCAATAAAAATGTCACAGCAAAACATTTCTCCATGCAGTGTGAAGCATGGAGCATCATTTTTCTGTGATCAACCATCATGCAAATGTCTCTGTTGGATGCCAGATGAATGTGTGATACCACTGTGTTCAGAGTTTCATATCACAGTGAGATTTTCACTCTTGTGCTCAGTGGTGGGTAGCACTTTCACAGCTTATGTCCTCTGTGAAAGTTTGTGTAAATCTGTGTAAGCAGGTAGTGTGATATTGGGTTGTACTGTTGTTATACTTGAGTTTTTCATGCTGTTCCACATCTCTTCCCCGTAATCTCAGGTAAGAACCCGACTGATGCATATTTGGAGGCGATGATGAATGAAGCTCCGGGGCCCATTAACTTCACAATGTTCCTCACCATGTTTGGAGAGAAACTGAACGGCACTGACCCAGAAGACGTCATCCGCAACGCCTTTGCCTGCTTTGACGAGGAAGGAACCGGTAAGCACCGTTAGCCTGGCGAATCTTACAAACCACTAATTTAATTCAATCATAATAAATAAAATATGCTTGTTATACACCCTGGAAAAAACAATATTGTGATATGATGTTAACCCATAATAAAGAGAAATTAAAAGTGCTCTGACGGTCTAGAGGTGTTTTTAGCGGGGTAAATATCCTGGATGTTTAGTAATAGGGAATGTACTTAGTCTTCGCTTATTAACCACTAAGCCTGACTGATTACAGCTATGATTGGATTGTGAAACCTCTGGGATTTTCATCTGTTCACCAACCATTCCTTTCTTGTCTACTCAGGCTTTATCCAGGAAGACTACCTGCGGGAACTTCTGACCACAATGGGCGACCGCTTCACAGACGAGGAGGTCGATGAGCTCTTCAGGGAGGCCCCAATCGACAAGAAGAACAACTTTAACTATGTGGAGTTCACACGTATCCTCAAACACGGAGCCAAAGACAAGGATGACTAAATACAGAAACCTCCATGCATCATCATCCTTCCTTTTTAATCTTCCTTCTTGGCTAAAGGAGCTTTACTTAATGTTTCTGGAAATATTCTGAGATAAATGCCAACCTCAAAAATCTGCCAGGCTGCTCTGTTTGTGTGTGATTTATTTAAAGGTAAACTCTATGGGGAAAATGTATCTAGATTATGACCAAATCACTGAACATGTTAGGATAATTTTTTTTGTAATCACCCTTTTACTGAAGTTGTTTTGTATTGTCTAGTATTGGATACAGCACGGTTGTTTGTTTAGGGATGTGAGTGGGTCATTTGTTGTGGTTGGTTTAACAGCGGGTTACTTCAGACTCCCTTGAAAACATGCATGTAATTAGTTAAGTTTATTACGCATTATTAATTATGATATTTGATTGTGTTTAAAGGCCCTTTTCTAAATGTCTATCCCACTAAAGTGTACCTTCAAGTAAACTCAACAGACACTTAATTTAGATGCAGCACAACTGCACGTAACAGTCTTGGGCTTCCTGGAGGTCCAGTTTCTCAGTGCTTTAAATGTGGTAAAATGTGAAGTGGTGGTGGGGTCTACAAGCATGTTTGCTGTTATGTCCCGAACTAGCTGAAATTTTTACATTTTATAATAAATATGAACTTTTTCAATAAATTCCTTAAACTGTAGCATCTGCAGTCTTTCTCTATTCATTTAGCAGGATTTACCAGTCCAACTAGTCGCCTAAAACTCTGACCATTCCAATAGTGATATTTCCGTTTCAGACTGCGTGGTTATATGTTCAGGTAACCCTCCGAGTGCAGTAAGATTATACATGGGTATGGATGCTTTTTTACATACCAGAGGTGTTTCCCTCACACCAGTCAGCATGTCCTAGCTTGCTTGAGCTCACCCACAGAAGTTACAGTGCCTCTGCAGTTCTAGGTTTTTAAACATGGTGGCTTACAAATCTATGATAAAAGTTATTGTTAAAATAAATTTAATTTGAATGTCAGACAAATTAGTGACATGAAGCTAGACTGCTTAAAAAGGTCATAAACAGGGTTACCAAGTCTGTGGGCCAAAAGTGCTGCCTCCAAACCCTGAATGCAGCTGGGACCTACATCATGAGCGTTGCTGCAAAATGTAAATGTCAAACCTTTTTTTATGAAGCACAATTACAGTGATCTTCCTTAATCAGTATTTAAAAGTCTTGCATGATTAAAAATAATGTATTAAAAAATAAAAAAAGATATGGGAATGAGCATACCAATGCACTGACACAACATAAAACATCCATACAGTACTGTAGAGTGTAGAAGAGTGTATGATTTTAAAACACGTTTTAAATAAATATGGCCAAAAATTTGTCTACACCCGACCATCACACCCATATGTGCTTGTTGAAGATCCCATTCCAGATTTAGCCTCCCTTTCACTGTTATAATAACCTCCACTCTTCTGGGAAGGCTTTCCACTAGATTTTGGAGTGTGATTATGGGGATTTGCTCATTCAGCCACAAGAGAATTAGTGAGGTCAGGTACTGATGTAGGAGGCCTGGCATGTAGCTGACATTCCACTTCATCCAAAAGGTGTTCATTGCGGCTGAGGTCAGGACTGTAAATATAAGTGTTGTTTTGGAAAGCACTTTGAACAGCTTTTTGTATTAAAGGTTCTATATAAATAATAATAATAATAATTATTATTATCATTATAACAGTTATGGGAAGGCTTATATATGGGTGCGTTGGTTAGGTGTCTACAAACTTTTGCCATAATGTCTAAATATCATATGTGATGTATGCAGAACAATGAGTGTGTGTGTGTGTGTGCATGATGCCCTGCAATGGAAAAATTGGTGTCCCATTTAAGGTGTGTTCCTGCCTCGCACCCCGTGTTCCTGGGATAGGCTCCAGATCCACCATGACCCTGACCAGGATAAAGAAGTTATTGTATTATGTCTATCATGAATAAATGGTAGACAGTGCCAAAATCCTAACCCGGCAGCAGTTCAAAAGAGGTCCAATTTCACCTGACAGTGCTGCAGGTAAATCATTTCTGTAACACAAGAATCGACTGAATGTGGCTGCAATCAAGTGATCAGGAACATAAAATACAAATACTAGAGTTGTGAAAAACCTTTATTTCCTGCAGCACTACTTTCAGCTGTTTAATTCATTTTAGGTAGAATTTATGATGTTCCCGCGGCCATTTTGGTATTCATCGTAAAAAAAATAAAAAAAACCCAGCGCAAAACGTCTCGGGAGATAAGCGTTCTTTGGTTGTTCCGTCTGAAGAGCACTTTAAAGTAAATATGTCTTATCATTTGAGCCAAGAACGAGTGTATGGCTTGCTACCGTGGTCGTGTCCCCACTCGATGCGCCCTGCGTAGGGTTCCTCTCTGTACCGCAGTCAGGGGCACGTTTCTAGGCTGGGTTAAGCTCCGCCCACCATAGCATAGCTGAACCAATAGGAATTCAACATCCAGCACATGCGTACATTGCACAGCGAGTCCAGAAGAACATGGAAAGATAGCACGCTGAATCACACAGCTACAACGGCTGTTAATCATTCTGGTAAAGTACTTTTTTAAAATGTCGAATTCATCTAAATGTGGCTGGAGACCTGTCTAGGGCTTTTAGCTAAGATGGGTCATTTGTAATGGTTAATTGGATAACATTAAGCTCGGTAGACACACCAACTTCCGCCTGCACTAGCCCTTAGTAAGTTCAGTGGCACAAGGGCAAATGAAATTGTTATGATGTGACCGTAGCAATGCTTTCACTTTACACAGTTACTAGGTTCGATTACAGATAATGTAACAACTTGTTTTGGTGCCTGCCAGTTTGCAGCATATCAATCCATCTCCTGTCTTGTGTTGAGAAAACAGTTATGGGACCTTTAACCAACAAAAGTAGAATAGTCCCTCACCATGTGTACATTATTGAGCAGCATTTGCTTTTTCAGTTTTTTATTTCTAGTATCTGAAATTAATTCAGTTTCCCACATAAATTCAAAACCACATGACCAACAACTATATCGCAATACTGTCTACTGCTACTGTCATTGTACTGTTTCTGTCATTAACACATTAAACAGTAAACAGCTTGTTTTTCAGTTACTTATTATAACATATATTATTCAGTCACTACAGAAGAACAGGGTATGCAGATACAAGAGTAAAAGTGTGAGTTTAAGGGTGTTTTCACCTGTAGTTCTTTTTAAATGAACCACAGTGTTAAAGTGGACCTGAAAGGGAACTAACTGCAAATGGCTTCAGTGCTTTTGGTTTTCCAAAAAAAAAAGGGACTGAGAAGGGGACACTTTCTGGACAATTTAGCATTGATGAGATCTCAGACCTTGTTCACACCATGACTCTGTTACCATAGTGGAATAGTTGTGTAATATTGCATATGCATTAAAAAAAAAAAGCTGAGTCATTGGAGCACTGAAATGGACCAAGTGTGAAAACACCCTCAGATATTTAATTCACTAAAGCGCTGGCATGCAGTGTACAGTAGGACAGTGTTTTCCAAGCCAGTTCCCAAGCACCATCTCAGCATTATCTTTTTGTGCCTGCTTGGATCAAGCAGTCATGAATACAGAACAGGGTTGGTAGTGGGGAGAGCTGGTTGGTAGTGGGATTGTTTAAATGTGTGGAACTTTTAGTGGTCCACAAAGTCTGGGTTGGGAAACACTGCATTTGAAAATGAAGACAATGCATAGTTCTGATTGAGCTTCTCCACTTTGGTTCCTTTTTTTTTTTTTGCTTTATTTACCATTGCAGGTGAAGGATGTCATAACGCTCTTTCATGGCTCTGAAAGTGGTGCGGAGGCTGCACATGCTGAGGCAAGCGGCTCATCCCCATCTGCTCTCTCCCACCACTCTGAATGTGTGTGTCAGACAACATGTGCGTGCTCCAGGCATTATCACCTTGTTTCAGGGCTGCTGTCATTCTCTCTCTGGGAAAGAAGGAAAGCTGCAAAAAAGGCAGCTGTGCATCACAACCCGCGAGCCGCTGTTTCTTGTAGCTGGATCCATCCGGCTTCCCCGTGACCCATCTACAGGAGGAGCTCTCACCTCTCTGTTGCATGGCCTGAGCTCTGATGAGGAACGTGCCTTCAAAGATCGCCTTTTCTCCTGCATGACTTCTCAAAAAGTGCTGCACCTTGTGCACTCCACACCACGTCTCTCAAGCGCAGGTGCTGTTGCTGTTCTCCACCGACTGGCTGATCTGGAGCAGGATGGAGCCAGAGGACTTAGGGAGCCAGAGCTGATGCTGTCTGATCCGGCTTTGAACAAGATGTGTCTGAGGTTACAGCAAGAAGCTGGTGAGCTAGAAGACAAGGTGGTGGTAAGAGCTCTGCTGGGTTGTACACGTCTTTATCTCGACCCACAAAGTCGCTTGGTGATGAGATTGATGTCCGAGAGCCAGGTACGGTTAAACACAGGCCGCTTGAGCATTGAGACTCTGTGTGAGTTAGTGCAAGCACTTTTCTCAGTAGATGGGCCTAATTGTGGCATCCTAGAGCAGGCTATGAGGCAGATCCAACACAAAGATCCAGCTCAGTGGAATCCAAGTGAACTGACCTCTGTCTATAAAATGCTATCTGCAGGGTTGAGTGAGGGTGGACGTTACCAGGAATTGCTGAATGAAATGAACACTCGAGCACTCAGGCTTGCCCCAAGAATGGACCCTGTAACAATCAGCAAAACATTAGGAGCTCTTGTGAAGTTGGGCCAAACGCAGGCACTCCCACTGGTGATTGCTTTGTGCAAACAGGCTGTGCGTCATGTGCCAAACTTTGCGGATACAGAACTGTCGATTGTACTGTCTGCACTTATGCACTATGGACACAGCGATCACTTTCTCATTGAGGCTCTGGAACGCCATGTACCCAAAATAGCCTTTACGGCTCATCCTGAGACAGTAACCAGGGTAATGCAATATTTTGGACGGCGGCGCATTTTTTCTCCCTCGGTTTTTGACGCAGTGGCTGAAAGCTTTGTGTACAGGGCAGATGAGTACACCACGGAACAGATATCTCGGCAGATAGTGGCGCTGGGAGTAGTGGGATATGTACCTCAGGAGGCTGGTCGGCTTTTCCGGAAGGTGGAGTCTGTCTTGAATGCACGTTTTTCGCACTTCCAGCCTCGAACTCTGCTTGAGTTGCTGCACGCTTGCACCCTTCTGCAGAGATTTCCACTCAACTTTGTCTCAAAGGTCTTCAGCCCATTCTTCCTACAG
Organism: Pangasius macronema; assembly: GCA_037577455.1. NCBI lineage: Eukaryota > Metazoa > Chordata > Actinopteri > Siluriformes > Pangasiidae > Pangasius > Pangasius macronema. Next base: position 17,649,241 of record CM074948.1, on the reverse strand, counting down.
CAGCTTCAGGGTAAGAGGGTCTGTCTTGTACCTACACAGTTTGGCCATTTTTATCAAGTACAACTGCAGTATAGGTACACTTATAAACACCATAGTATCTCTGCTGGGTTGAGTCCACTAACCAAAAATATCCATCCAACAGTGGTGCTGTGGTCAGAGAACTGTCACTGATGACATACACTTACTAGCAAGGTACAGGAGTATAATGAAGTGGCTAGTAAGCGTACATTGGATTTAAAAATCCAGTGCCACAACACTGCCACTGTGCCTTATATATACACACAGTCTCACAGTCATCTGGTCAGCAGGGGTCCTGTGATAGTCCCTGTCTTAAGGAACAAGCTAGAAGGCACTAACAAATTGCTAGCTAGTAACTTTGAATTGTATATAAAAAAACATACTATATCGCATACAGTTGCCCCCACCATCTAGTGCCTCCTAGCATTACACAAACCATAACCCATTTTCCTCTACCACATCCAGTCCTCCATTCAATTTTGCTGTATACTAATGTGGAACAGTGAAGTGTAGACCTACACAGCATATATACGGGATGTGTACTTGGGGAAAAAAAATGACTAGTGAGTGTTGCTACAAGCGATATGTACTTAATAAAATGGCAACTGAGTGTATGTGTGCATGTGCAGTGTATATATATATATATATATATATTTTCTTTTATTGGAGTACCCTGTCTTGTTTTCTGTCAGAGGGCAGTGTAATGGATCAGGGGGTGCTGGCTCAGCTTACACAGCTCTACATGACAATGAAACTGGAATGTCCATTCTATCGGGTGTGTATTTATGCATCCTGCACATTTAACCCAACATGGCAAGTAAAAATGCTTTTAATGCTTAGTTTATTTTAATTTTTTTTTTTGTATGATTATGTTTAGGGTCCACAGTTTTTACCCAAGCTGCGGGTGAAGTCATTTCTGTCTCCTGGCTGTTCCTTGGAAAGCCTGGTGGACTCTCATCTCTATAATGGGGTGAAGAATGGGCTAGTGGATTTGCTGGGGGATCGAACTTACTTTGCCTCCAGAGTCCTTACACCATACTGTTACACACTTGGTAATGTATCCAGACATCCACAAATAAACCTTAACCACAAATGCATGTGGCAGAATATACAGTTGCACTGTAATTAAACCAGCTCATTTTAGTCCATTTAGTCCTGTGTACAGTGAGGACAATCGCAGCTGTATTGGCTGTGTACTCCTGCATACTCAGTTCATTTGAAATAGAATAATGGCTAATCTTCAAGTTCAAAATTTCATCTGTGAGTGTTTAAAATCACTGGTTCAACTAAATCTCAAATTAAACTTAACATTCTGAAGTTAAATCATACAGTGTTTTGTCTCAATCCCAAATATACTGGATTATAGACACAAACAAACTAGTTAGAACTGTCTAAATAAGTGTTTTTCTTCAGATGTGGAGATTAAGTTGGATGAAGACGGCTATGTCTTGCCTGCCAGCAATGTTGAGGAAGTATATAAAAGGTAATACGTGTTTTAAAAGAGTATATTTAAGAGTACACTAGTGTTTGGACTGTGTTAATAAGCACATCTCTGTGTACACACTCAGAATTGCTGTTTGTATTGATGGGCCAAAACGATTTGCTGCTAATGCCAGACAGCTTCTGGGGAAGGAAGCTATCAAACAGCGACACCTAAAGATTCTGGGATATGAAGTTGTTCAAGTGAGTGCTATCATGCTGCTCTGTTCTAAGCATATAGCGGTCAAATGGGGTACAATGTGTTTGTGTTTTTGCCCATTCATTTATTCCAGATTGTATTAATACACTGCTCAAAAAAATTAAAGGAACACTTTTTAATCAGAGTATAGCATCAAGTCAGTTAAACTCCTGGGATA
>CM074948.1:17629751-17647267 GCA_037577455.1 Pangasius macronema | reverse complement strand
ATTTTCATTTCCATCAAACGATGTGGCATCCTTTCATTCCTAACACATTACCCAGTCCATATCAGTATAGATATCCACCATGATATTTTTCCCCAATGAGATCTGATGTGTTTTCAAAGTGTTCCTTTAATTTTTTTGAGCAGTGTATATAAAACTGCTTTGGGTGGGTTTGTTCAGTCATTTTCCATACTGTTTTTTTTTTTTTTTTTTTTAAGATTCTGTTAAAATCTCATGATCAATCCCTGCATTATTTTGTTGACTAGCATAATAATAGAGAATAATGTAGGAATGATGTAGTTATTGTTTAAACCCAAAACAGAATCCTTTCTGCATAGAGCAAATTTAACTTTACCTGTGCTAAAGGACTACAATCTTTTCTTTTTAGATTCCCTATTATGAGTTTGAAAACCTGAAGGACAAGGTCAACACAGTTGAGTACCTGCACAAGAAGATTTTCCCTCACACATACCGACTCAGCTGGTGACCATTAGTCTTCCACATGCAGCAGGTTCCATGCCAGCCTCACTCCCTCAAACATATGAAGACTACTCTGATACTAGCCTCACAAAACAGCCTCTGTCCACGCCCTGTCAAACATATTCAGAAGATAAACAGATAGACCAGCATTACATGTTGAGGAAGCTAATGTCTTGTACTGCTGTTTTTTAACGATGTCCCAGTTTGTAGTGTCTAATGTATTTTTTTAAACCTGTGAGTTTCAATTCCTATATAAATTATTTGTTTAAATAAAGGAAAAGGACCATGGTGCTTTTAAAATGTTTTGTCATTTATCAAATAATAGTGAATATAAATTCAGTTGTAATTTCACACCAATTTATATTTATCTATGCGGAATAATTCGCTCCATTACATTTAATTCCATTAAAAGGACAGCGTAAACGGCTTGTTTCAGGTAATTGAATATGCATTGGTATGTCATCCTCATATTATAGTGCACTGTTAATGATGAAGCAATACAGAGCCTTTTCACGGCAATCAAAGCCTGTACCCCCATTTCCAAATATAGAATAATTTATTTGTTGGTAGATAGCAACCCACTGTTGCTGTACAAAGTCAATGAGGTACTTTTTTTTAGAAACAAAATACAAAGAATTGTATATATGATGATGTATAGTAAATCAAAAAAAAAATTATTGTAACTACAGACCTTAACGATTATTCCTGACAGTTAGTTAAAGTGAATACATTCCATTTGAAACATGAAAATAAGCAGGGAGATAGATGAAGATCGGCTGTGTTTACAATTGAATACTTTAAAATATTTAACCCCAGAGCATTCAATCTTTTATGAACCTGTTTTGTAGAAAACTGTAAATTCAAGGATCGCAGTGTTTTACATGTCCGATGCATAAATATGATGCATGATGCATAAGTTTTAGGGTGATAAAACAGGTTCTTCGTGCTTTTACGACGCTGGAATCTGAGGAAGTCCAAATTCATCGACCAGAACTCCGTCCTGTGTTAGGGAAAAATGAACACATGTCAAATTGATTAAACTGATTACTTTTAATTTACCTTGCCAAGATAAAGAACACCACCAAATACATCTAGCTCTGGAGCAAGAATTTGAACAAATAACTCTGGTGGTTGTTATTACCCGGTTGGTGCTCTTCTCTCCTGGAGTGCCTTCTGGTATAGCTGGAGCCGAGGAGGCCTCATCAAGGTAAGAGCTGTCATCATCCAAAAGCAGCTCATCGCCGAGTGCGTCCAGCTCTAACAAACACCACAAATCCATCAGGGCACATGATAAAAAATGACTCGATGGCAAAGGCTTTGATGGGGATGACTCCTCCACCACCACCACCACCAAGTCTGCTCCTTCTTGTTACTAATTTGTATGCCAGAAATACCCTTCAAATATACTTTAAACATGAAGGAAGCTACTGAAGAAAAACTATTTCAGACCTTTGACCCAAAATCTAATCAGTAAATCTACTGGTTACAATTAGAATTCCATATAAATCCTACAAACATTCAAGTACTCGTTCTTGACATATCATACTAACAAGGTTCTCGGAAAGATGGACAACCTGAAAACAAAATGCCTCCACCACTCAGTGCCTGGGTGGTAACCTTCTACATCTTCTAACCTTCATCATATACTAACCTGCTTCTAGATCATCTTCATCAATATCTGGCGTTCCATAGCTGCGGCTCAGAGCCTCCTGGACTTCATTAGCGTCCTCCATCATGTCCTCCAACTGATCTTGAAGATCCTATAACCCACATTAGGCTTTATCTACATTTCTCAACACATGATTAAATCACACCATTGGTCAATTTTATATACCTGAAGCCTTAATGATGCATCAATACTCAGTAATAGGAAGAGAGTGTTTACCTCAATCTGATCAATCTTCACATTCTTGTAAGCCTTCTTCATTTCTTTGGCTCCAATCTTCATCGCATCCACCTGTCAAACACAAGCCCATCAAGTCCTTGTGTTCGCTCATAGTAAACAAATACTACATACTGGAGCCTTTACTTCAGGAAAATGAAATCACATTACTAATGTAATGTTAATTACGTTTTAAATAAACTATTTTGGTTTCAGCAGCAGTAGCTGTGTGCGTTTTATGTGGCTTAGTAATTCTGCTGTTCCTTAAGAAGTACTACAATCAAAGTATAACTGCTGTGGTTTGGAATAGGACGAGTGTGTTCTTACAGTTGTTTTGGTGTCTTTAAGTGTCTGAATGGTGTAGTTGGCTTGCTCCATGTTAAATGACTGCTGCATCAGCTGATCTCTCTGTCCTTCATACCTGCACGCACACACACACACACACACACACACACACACACACACACACACACACACAGACACACACAGTACTGAAAACTAGTAGCATTGGCACAATGCTAGAAAAGATTTATTCACAGCAAATTATACTCACATTCTTTTCTGTTTAAGGACCCGCATGGCTTTCTGCTTTACCATGTTCTGAAAAAGACAACAGTGCAGAGACGACAGTCAACACTATTAGTAAATCAAAATCTAATTTATGTTAACGTTTCCATGTTAATATTATCACACTCCATTCACCATTCTTATGCCAATAATTAAAGTAATTCAAACGTTGCAGCAGTACTTTGAAGGGTTAGACATGCATACGCAGACAAGTATGTAATAGAAGTGGAACGTATTCAAGTAATTTTTTTAATTGAGAGATTTGTGTAACTGAAAAAATAATTGTACTCAATTACTTTTAAAATGAAAAACTTGCTTCTTACTCGTTATACTTTTATTTAGCTTTACAATGTCCTAGTACAAATGATTCATTTACTTTTATTCTGTCCAGCTACCAGATTGTTAAATTTTAAATTTATCGCTATATTTAACACATAGAATCAAATCCACTAAAAATCAGATGGATATAACAAACAGTCCTCTCAGTGCAAATGAACGCTAAACACTAATCACACTACCTCATTTTGTTCATACAGATGCCTAACATCCAATTTACTTTCTACTTTGAAATACCTGAGTACATTAAACGTGGATGCAAATTTTCCCTCGGGTATAATTCTGACTCCGTCTTTCCTCTTTTAACTGAGATTTAAGATTTGGACAACACCCCATGAATGAACAAATTGAAGGATGAATATAATTCTGCTGTATTTTTTTGCACTCCTGCTTATCAGGCATTTGTGACTGACAATACATAGTGTCTATATTATCCGTACCTTTGATGGCCCATCTCTCATTTTCTTCATCTGATCTTTATATTTCATCAATTCAGCATCAAGTCTGGAAATCTTCTTATCAATGGACTCGGCCCGAGAATCAACCTAGGGTTAAAGAAAGTGGAGAAACAGCGGTTAATGCTTAAAGTGAAAAGATAATATTCATTACAGTTAGTCATGTGGTGAAATGTCAAGGCTTCAGATGGTAAAGGATGCACATAACAATGTCTTGGTGTCTGCGATTCAATCATCTGCAAAAAAACATGTGGGACCGGTTTGGTCACACGCCATTTACACACCCTTTTATCCTGAAGGAACTATTTAACACAGTCCAACCTTTATTAACTATAGAGCTCTGCTGGTGACGTCTCTGCTTAATCAAAATAGTGCATGGCCATGATGCATAGGAATGGATTCCTAATGCATGTCGTCAACTTAGAAAGGGCTGGGAGCAAGCTAATTAAAGGAAAACTCCACCCTGAAATGTTAAATGTGTTTGTATTCAAATAAACGTGTTGTCCTTAGCGATTCTGCTACTAATTTGTTGACTGGTGCTATATTTTCATTATCGCTGTGAGAAGTTAGCAGTTATGTGTCACACTGACATCACAAGGCCTCAAACATAAGAGATGATGCTCAGGTTTCAGTCAGATCCTAAAAACAAAAGAGCAACAGCTTCTTTTCTCATTCACCATTTTCCAGTGACATTCAACATCATATGATCCAGTTTTTGAAGTAGTGGAGGCAGTAAACGCCGGAGTCAAAGTTGCCAGATACATTGCAGCTATAATGACACAATTGTGCCGGGTTTCAGCCGAGACTTGGCCTGTCTAGTTAGAGATCTAAGAGATGGATAACTAGACAAGGTTATTTACAACCTATTACAGTGCCAAATAATGCAGGGAAAGCTGCACTATGGAGGAATTATGGCCTTGTCGTTACAACCAATAAAGAGCTCAGCAGTGACGGGCAATGTAGGGCTTGCAAAGCTGTTTAATTATCATTTTTATTAAGAAGGAGATGACTAACTAGACAATGTCTTAGAATGAAAGTTGAAGAGTTGTTATGTTTTCTGTTTGAGCAGAACATACAGATGTACATTACAGGAGGTGAGAGAGCTAGACGCACTCGAGGTCTGCTACTCGGCCCGACGGGTCCCCCAAAACTCACGGGTTTCAGAAAATGGCAGACAGCAAGCACACCTCATGAGTGAATTTAGCTAGTAACCCAGATGTGCGCAATGAGTGAGATTAAAGCAAAAACAATTATTAAGGGAGAACTTATTTCAGTGCCAAATGATTCAGGGAAAGCTGCACTGCGGAAGAACTGTGACCTTGCCGTTACGATCAATAAAGAGCTCAGCAGTTAAGTGCAATGTAGGGCTTGCAAAGCTGTTTTTGTTTGTTTGTTTTTTGCAAAGCAAAATTTCATAACTGGTAAGTAACTATTTTTTTTCTCTTTTGCTCTTGCTGAAGGGGCTGCTGTGCCTTGACATACTGCAAAAAGTTAGTTGTTCTGAGAAACCAATTTCAGATTCGAGTCGAGTTGGGTCTTAAAATTTAACAGTGCAGGTAGGGTCGGGTCGGAGCAAAGGATCTCAGGTACAGACCGGGTTCAGGCTTCAATTTAAAGCCCAGGCAGACCTCTAGGGCAGACTAAAGGATTAAAGCACTGCTGCAACAGTCTCTTCAGGTACACATGCAGTGTGGCAGTCGTGGCTAGAGAGTCGGACTTGTAACCTGAAGATGAACCTGAAGGTTGCGGGTTCGAGTCTCAGGTCTGGCAGGGACTGTAGGGATTGTAGGTGGGGGGAGTGAATGACCAGCGCTCTCTGCCACCCTCAATACCACGACTGAGGTGAGACCCTTGANGGTGGGGGGAGTGAATGACCAGCGCTCTCTTCCACCTTCAATACCATGACTGAGGTGAGACCCTTGAGCAAGGCACCGAACCCCCCCAAAAAAAGGCTGCCCACTGCTGCGGGTGTGTGTGTGTGTTCACGGTGTGTGTGTGTGCACTCGAATGGGTTAAATGCACCATACTTGGCTACACTTCACTTCACTTGGTAGTCATAGGTAACATAGGGAACTGTTAACCAAAGTGAAAACAGATTAATATTTCAGCGAAACAAGTTTAAACTAAAAACTCATAACTGTATTAAATCTGGGACCCCACTGAAGATCACATGTTAACTGTAAAGATTAATATCGTTCAGGGTGGATTTTTCTTTTGTCTGTGGCCACAAGGGGACAGACAGAGGATCGGTTTTCCTACAAAAACAGAGATCCCTTTTTTCTCCCCATTTTTTGAAATGAATTAATAATGATATACTGGAGTCACTGAGTCATGGTCAGACAAGATTATATTATTATGACTTTATTTTATTAAGAAAGAATGTCACTACTGGGGGTCTGTCACAATATGTTATGTACACACAACTAGAGCTGAAATTATATAGCACCGGACATCATATAATACAGATTCCTGTAACTGTAACGTTAATGATTATAATTTTTAAACCTTACAGGAAGAAAATTCCTATGTCTGTCTGCTACTGTCACTACACTTCCACATGACACAGCAGAAAACTCAGCGCGAGACAAAACCAGTTAGCAAGCAGGCTAGCTGTCAGGGTGAAGCTGGTGAGCTAACCTGTCAGTGCTGCCTAACCCACAGAGCGAGTCTGTTTACTAACTAGCTAAGCTAACGCTATTACTCACCATTACTCACATAAAAACATAGCTAACAATAAGCAGCCAGCTAAAGGCAGGTTTTATTTTTTTTAACCAGGTTACAGGCAGTTCAAAGGCAGTAACTTTAGCGACTCTATTGTGTGGGACAACAAACCCTCCTTATTCTAACAGCTAGCTAGCCACCAAATCAGTTTCGTTGTTTATTTCGTTAGACAGTTCTTAAAACTTGGATAAACAAAAATACTTACGTTTCCTATACAGTCCGTAAGGTTGGGAGGAGGTGCTTTAGGTTTTCCTCTACCGAAAATGCGGTTCATTTTGACACTTTTTTTAAAAAAAAGAAAAATCTAAAACAGCAGTCAATTGTGCTTCCTAACAACAGCAACACTAGCCACCTCAAAATCCCGGAAATAGACCCACACTGACGTCAGACCTCAGTCACGTGATTTAAATTCGTCCATAAAGCCAAGCAAGGGTTTAAACGAATCAATGAATCAATTTTCATCAAAGTATTTGTTAAATTGCTGTTTTTAGTTAGAATTATTTTTCATATAAGTAGTAGTTCTTTAAAGTATACAGTTCCCTTCGTTTCAGATGTGTTTAGCCTCAGTCATGTAAATGCATTGAATAGAATAACTCATTTATTATGTTCCCAAGAGAAAGATCTCTTTCCCCTTCACAATCACTGGTCCAAGTCTGCCGTGGAGTGTTTTCTCTTTCCTAACCATTACCTCTACTCTATAGTCTCATCTCCCCAACTGCCTAATACTGTGCTGATGCACTGTTTTCTTATCTTGTCAGTAAGTCTGGAAAAAGACCAGTACATCTGTACAGTTCGATGAGCCTGTGCCCATGATGGCCTCAGATTCCTGTTCTTGGCTGACAGGAGTGGAACCCAGTGTGGTCTTCTGCTTTTGTACCTCAAGGTTTGATCTTTTGTGAATGCTGACATGCTTTCCTGCTCACCACTGTAAAGAGTAATTATATGAGTTGCTAAATCCTTCTTGGCAGCTTGAACTAATCTAGGCGTTTTCCTCTGACCTGTCTTATCAACTAGGTGTTTCCACCCACAGAACTGTCACTCACTCAATGATATTTTGTTTTTTGCACCATTCTATGTAAACTCTGTCATGTGTGAAAATCCCAGGAGATTAGCAGTTTATGAAATACTCAAACCAGCTTATCAGCTACCAACAACCATGCCATAATCAAAGTCACAGAGAAAGTCATGTTTGTTGTGAACATTACCCCAAGACCTGTGTGTGCATGATTTTCTGCATTGCACTGCTGCCACATGATCGGCTGATTAGATAACTGCATGAATGTGCAGGTGTACAGGTATTCCTAATAAAGTGGACAGAGAATGTATATTGAATATCAACATTCTCTCACAGGCACATAATGTATATCAATGTATCATATTTTCACTATTCCACTGTGTAGATCTCATTCCTTAGTGTAAATTTAACCCACTATGCTATTTGAGTAAGTCCATCCAGCCATTCATTCTCTGTACACTTATCCTACGTTAGTCACTTCACTTCACTTCACTACACAGGGTGACAGGGAGCCTGAAGCCTATCCCAGGGGACTTGGGGCACAAGGCAGGGGACACCCTGGACAGGGTGCCAACCCATCACAGGGCACAATCGCACACAAATTCACACACTACAGACAATTTAGAGATGCCAATCAGCATACAACACATGTCTTTGGACTGGGGGAGGAAACCCCCGAAGCACAGGGAGAACATGCAAACTCAGCACACACGGGGCAGAGGTGGGATTTGAACCCCCAAGCCTGAAGGTGCAAGGCAACAGTGCTAACCGCTAAGCCACTAAGCCCCTCTATTTGCGTAAGTATGCAAAAAAAGAAAAAAAAAACAAGATCATAAACATATTGAACATAGCTTTATGTGTAAATTAGTGCCTTTCACAACATATGGCTAGACTATAACTATAGAGCAATCTATACACAAAAATGGATTTTTGTGTATAGATGCCAAACTGAAAATGGCCCTCTTTAAGAAGTAATTGCTAATGGGACTGGAAAACATGGACATTATCGTATCTGTATAATTTTAACAAACATTTTGGATTTAGTTTACATGATTATGCTAATAAAATATGTGTGATGATTACTAAGCAGATACTGCTTAGTAACAATGTCAGCAGCAAGACTTAATTTATTATTATTGTTATTATTACTTGAATGTTTTAAATGTTTATTTTTTCACTCATTCGTCATTCTGTCTCCCCTTTATCCTGATCAGGGTCAGGGTGGAGCTGAAGCCTATCCTGGGAACACATGGTGTGAGGTGGGATGGTTCCCAGTCCATCAGAGGGCACCATGCACACACATTCACATCTCAGGGGCAATTTAGCATAGCCAATCTGTCTACCACCATATTTTTGGGAGGTGGGAGGAAACTGGAGAACCCGGAGAAAACCCACTCAGGCACAGGGAGAACGTGCTAAACTCCACACACACACACACACACACACACACACACACACACACACACACACACACACACACACACAGTAACCGATCAAACCTGGCCCTGGAGCTGTGAGGCAGCAGCACCCTTGTCTAAGAATTATTCAGTGTAAATGTATTATTGAGATATTTTAACCCACAGAGATAGACATCAACCTCTAGATGGAGACATGACCCCTTTAATAAAACAGTAGCTTTGTCCCGGGTTTTGCTCTGTGGGTTTACAATTGAAATAACTGCTCATAGCTTGATGACTTGTTTTTCCATGCATGCACAATACACAGTGTTTTGTTGTCAGTGAACATAGTTTCAATGCTAAATTACATGATAAATAAAAGCATAAAAACATACTCGAGAGGATAATATAATGCTTAAAGGAAGAAGATTCATGATGGATTTCTATAAAATCACGGCTACAACACATACACTATATGGGCTAATGTATGTGAACACCTGACAATTATACCCATATGTCTTTGCTCAAAGTCCCATTCCAGATTTAATCCCCACTTTGCTGTCATAATAACCTCCACTAACCTCCACTTTTCTGGGCAGGCTTTCCACTAGATTTTGGAGCATGGCTGTGAGGATTTGCTCATTCAGCCATAAGAGCATTAGCGAGGTCAGGCACTGATGTTGGGTGAGAAGACATGGGGTGCAGTCGGTGTTCCAGTTCATCTCAAAGCTTTTCAGTGGGGTTGAGGTCAGGGCTCTGTGCAGGCCACTCGAGTTCTTCCACTCCAACCTTGGCATGCCATGTCTTCATGGACCTCGCTTTGTGCACAGGAGCGTTGCCATGCTGGAACATGTTTGGGCCCCTTAGATCCAGTGAAAGGAAGTTTGTAATGCTACAGTATACAAAGACATTCTAGACAATTGTATGCCTCCAACTTTGTGGCAGCAGTCTGGGGAAGAACCACATATGGGTGTGGTGGTCAGGTGTCTACATACTTTTGGCCATAAAGTGTAGTTCTCTCAGAGGCTTAGCTAGAGTAGTTTCAGCTGCTGCAATAATTTGCAGGTTATTAAGTCTTCCCCTAGTTAATATAGCCATATAAACCTGTAAAACAATAGTGTGGTCAAAGTGAAATTACATTGAAGTCTACAAATCTAAGACGAGAAAAGATAGATAACGGTGAAGGACGGCAGTAAGAATTGCAAGATCTCTACTAGAACGATAAATCAGTGATGAGTCATGACAGAGTTCAACACTCTATGCTATCAATCCTGCTGTATGTAATGGAGCTGCCATTACACAACACAGAACCAAACCAGAGGACATTTGTCAAATAACAGAGCAGAAATACCATCACTACTATCTGGTGGCCTACAAAGATGTGCTTAATTTTTTTTTCTTAAAGATCAGTCTCAATAGGTACGTTCTGTATATAGATTAAATTATGTTTCTTTGTCATTTTTAAGAAAGTATCTTATACTATGATCACATCCCATACAGCGTTGCTCAGTCTCTTTCAAAGTCACACTGGTATAATTTATAAAAGCATATAATCTTGTAGAACACACACACACACACACACACACACACACACACACACACACACACACACACACACACACACCCTTATTGGGTCTTACTGATAACCACTGTCTCTAGATACATACATATTTGTTTGCTCTGCCACTATTTTTATAAATGTTAAGTAAATAAAAAAAAACTCTCTCTTTTTTGTAATCGGTGCATCAGCAGGCTGTAGTGTTACCAGTTCCAGTTTGTGCTACATTCACATCTCTTTTAAGAATTGGAAAGTGTAACTTGATTTTATGAATAAATAAATAAATAAATAAATAAATAAATAAATAAATAAATAAATAGCAGTCATTGAACTCAGAAAACCCTCAGTTTGAATGGGACACTTGTGGTTATTGAAAAGAGAGCTTCTGTTGAAATATCTACTGAACTACTGACGTAAGATGGCCACTATTGACTCCACTAGCAAATTTCACAGTTAGCAAAAGACAGTGTGATGTTGGGTTTTCTCCAAATGAAAACATGCTTTAATATATGTAAAGGGTGTGAATGTTAGGGCCCTTAAGCAAGACCATTAACCTTCATTTGCTCAGCTTTATGCTTGAATTGAATTGGATTTTAAGTCACTTAAAAAAAGGTTTTAATTAAATTAAGTGATTTGACTCAAATTAAACAAGTTCATGCAACTGAGTAATAAAGGCAGTATACTTTTATACAGCACAGCTTAGTACAACATTTATTAATTTTATTATTCTGCATTTATGTTATATATTCTGGGTATTATACACACACACAGCTGATTTCCCTCACATTAACATCTGCAAAAGCAGAAATTATATTTACATACATTAAAATACATATATTAAATGTTAGAGAAATATATTTATTCCAGTCCTGTCACTGTTTACTTTTGTCATAAATAATCCTGGACACTGGAAACAATATATAGTGCTGTGCAAAAGTCTTGCTGAAATGCTGTAAAGCAAAGATGCCTTCAGAAATAATGAAATTAAATGTTTCATAATTTAAAAATACTATAAAAAGCAGTAAACAGTAATAAATGAAGCAAAGTAAATATCTGGTGTGACGATCCTTTGCTTTAAAAAAAACAGTAGTCTCAGGTACAGTGTGTGCAGGTTTATAAGGAAATGAGCTGTAAGTGTTACTGAGCATCGTGCAGAAGCAGCCGCAGTTCTTCTGGAGACTTTGACTGTTGCACTTGTTTCTTATGTTGCAGCCTTCATTATGTTTTTTTTGTCTGAAAAGTGTCTCTTATGTAATATGCTGCTTTCTTTACTGACATACAAACATTTTTCTGTAACATTTAATTTTTTTGCTAGAAAACTAATGTTTGGAAATCTAAAATAAAAATCTCTAACTAATTTTGTACTAACAGTTGTATTAAGGCCTGATATTCAAAAACCAAGGAAAAAAAAAAACATCTGTTATTTACAGCAATCATTTTTATTAAGATGATACCATGCGAACACATAGAGTTGACTTCAGTAAATGTTTGTGTGGCTACTCACAGTCCCAGAACACTATATTAGTGTTAATTGTTTTCTCTGCTCTGTTTATTGAATCAATGTACAAATTAATTAATTGTAAACTTTAGCACATATGTAACAGTTGGCATACTGACACTCCCAGGACTTCTTCTACATCAAACAGCTATGTAACATGCAACAATCAAACAACAAGCAACAAGCAAAGCTATGTAACAGCTGTGTAACAAGTAATATTATACATGTGAATTTCACAGACATGTGTTAGTATTGGTGCTAGTCACTGTATGGCTTTGACTTGTTTACAGCCTGATGACAACTTTACAGCTGCACAGAAATGCACACAATACAGAAGCAGTCAATTCAAATAAATGAAAATACAATATATAGCCTCTTTACGTACCATAAATTGCTGACAGTATTTCTGCTTACACTCTATAAGGAGAGGTTCAGGTGAATTACAGTTTACACACTGGTTAGTGACAGATAAGTGTACTATATACACATAATTGACAGAAATGCACACTTTATATACGTATTATATTGCAAAATTGTATCTGTACAAATTCACACACATTTTAGTGTCTATATAATGTTTGTTGCTTGACCTGGAGATCTCCAGCATGTCAAGCTTAAGCCCTCTGTCCAATTTTAAAACAATTCTGGTCAGGATTTACAAACAAGAGTTTTGCTGAATGATGGATGCAGTAATACAGAATGGTAGATAAACACTGTGGTACGCTGCAGAATAAGATAGTTATCATCGTGCAGAAATAGGTATGGTGAGTTATTTCGAATAGACACATAGTCATAGATAAGGAAAGGATTAGAGCTCAGAAAGGTGGAACAGGAATCAAAAATGGATGTTGATTCATTAGTCAGGTCCTTTAAGTGTGTTTGTATAGTACAAGTTATGTTTCAGTTCATATAAACAGCTTTTTGCTCCATCTCGCAGAAGAAAATAAAAAGTCCATTACTAATATCTGGTCAACAGTGGTCTTAAGGTTGGCAAATTAAAAGAAAAAAAAACAAAAAACAAATAATGTGTCGAGCCACCACAAGCCATCAGAACAGTTTCACTGTGCCTTGGCATAGATGATGAAAAGTCTCTGGAATTGTGCTGCAGGGATGAGCATCATTCTTTCAAATGATATTCCCCTTAATTGGTGTTTTGATTGTGATTTAGTGAGGCTATCTAATACATTGGTCCAAAATCTCCCATAAGCATTCTTCCACTGAGTTGAGATCTGGTTACTGTGAAGGCCATAGCATATGATTTACATAATTTTCATGTCCATCAAAACATTCAGTGAACCCTTGTGCCCTTTGGAGGGGGACATTGCTTTCCTGGAACAGAGCACTCCCATCAGGATAGAAATGTTTCATCATAGGGCAAAACTGATCAGTCCAAATTACTTTGTATTGATTTGCAGTGATCCTTCCCTCAAAGTGGAACAATGGACCTAAACCACACCAGCAAAATGCCCCCCACAGCAAAACAGTGCCATTGTTTTTGTTTTTATTCCCCCTTTAAATTGTCTTTCATCTCTGTATGATATATATACATAATGAGCAAAAAGTGCAGATACAAAAAACTGGAATTACTGACACAGAAAATGTCCAGGATTAAACATATTCATAAATCATTTCAAAACAGTTTAGGGCAAAATGGAGGTAAGAATATAAATAAATTCAATTTGAATATCAATGTCAAAGAGAACAAAGGCCATGTGAATGAACTGAAGTAAATGTAAAACAATGCAATGAGATCAACAAGAGAAGCAGCGAGGAACAACGAGAGAGCAGAGGTTGAGAGCTTAAATCCTAAAAATGATCCTAAAAATGCTGCTGTTTTATGTGTTATTTTTTGCCATACACTGACAAAAACACATCAAGTCAGTTGTGCTTGCGGCTCTAGATAAAACTCTGCTGTAGTTGTCATGGATATGGGCATTTAAAGTACACTAGAGACTGTACCTGATAGAAAAAAGACAGGAAGTGCAGGAAAGACAAAAAATGCAAAATGCATTATACTGTATTATTATATGGTCAGCTATATCAAATCAAAAGAAAATCACCCAAATAAATTAGCATTAAGAACCAAAATGCAAAAATGTCAGAAAGACATTAAAGATGAATAATTGTCTGGATGGATAAAATCTCGAAACAGTCTTGGAAATGAACATCACAGCCAAATCAGTTGACAGTAACATCAATGGGCAACAGACATCCAGCACTGACTGGCCAAATCAATGAAACATACATTTAAACCCATAGGTGTAACTTTATTATTTCACTTTATTAGGAACAACTGCTCCTTATTCATGTAATTTTCCAATCAGCCAATTAATGCGTCATCAACGCAATGCATAAAAGCATGCAGATACAGGTCAACTGCCCAGTTTCAGTCAGTCTGTGCCAACTGTAGCCTCAGATTCCTGTTCCTGGCTGACAGGAGTGAGCCTCGATGCAGCCCATCCCATAACCTCTTTTCCTGCAGCCTATCCATTTCAAGTTTCGACATGGTGTGCATTCCGAGATGCTTTAATGCTCACCATGGCTGTACAGAGTGGCCATTTAATTTACTATAGCTTTCCTGTCCCTCAAACCAGTTTCACAAGTTTTCTCTGACCATCAACAAGGCCTTTCCACATGCAGAATTTCTCCTCACTGGATGTTTGCTTTCACACCATTCTGTGTAAACTCTGTAGACTGTTGAATATGAAAATCCTAGGAGATTTCAATGGTTTTTAAAATACTTAAACCAGCCCATCTGGCACCGGCTCTTGACCTGTATTTGCATCATTTTATGCATTTTGCTGCGGCCCCGTGATTGGCTGATTGGATAATTCCATGAATGTGTTCCTAATAAACTAGTCAGCGCATGTATATAGTTTCAAGAAACACTTTTTGTGAAGCCCCTTTGACTTACCAGGATGTTTGCATTAATTACTCATAAAATGCAGTCTGATCTTAATTTAAGTCATAATAATAGATAATCTGCCTGAACTCATAACACAATTGTACTTCTGGTTGTCTTTCCTGAAAGGATGTGGAACCTTGCTTTTAAAAGTAGAACCTGGTAGAACCTCCTCTACTAGCAATAACCTACACCAAATATTTTCTGTAGCTGCTGATCAGACTTGCATACCAGTAAGGAAGAATTTTAGATTGCTCCTTGCAAACCTGTTTCAGTTCATCAACATTTCTGGGATATCTTGCATAGCTAGTTCTAGAGATTTTTGTTGCTACCATTGGGTTCTTTTTCAGCTTCTTCAGCACTGCACACTGTGCTCTTGGTGTAATCTGCTGGATGATCACTCCTTAGGAGAGTAGCAGCAGTACTGAATTTCCTCTATTTGTAGACAGTCTGTCTTATTGTGAACTGATTATCATTCACCCCTGCAACTCACATCTGCATTATCAAGAACATCTACAACTCACACCTCCAATCTTCTCTCATTACTTGGAACCCCCCGAAGCCAATTAGCATTTGGAGAAGTTGTTAGCCCAGAGTCTCACTTTTTTTTTTTTAAACCTACTCTGTGAACATTTAAATAATTAAGTCAGTATGGACATGAACAAGTACAAATGCTTGTTTGTAATTATTTTAAGTGTATTTGTTTAGAATTATGACTTAGAAGAAGACCACACTTATGAGTAATTATTGCAAATATCCTAGTAATTTCATTTTTTGGCAACTGTAATGCAGTAGAGTTTCTGCTCATGTCCTCCCTGTGTCTATGTGGGTTTCTTCCAGGTTCTCCAGTTTCTTCCCAACTCCAAAAACATGCTATAAGTGGATTGGCTACACTAAATTGTCCCAAGCTGTGAATGAGTGTGTGAATGTGTGTGTGCATGGTGCCCCGAGATGGACAGTTGTCCCTTCCAGGGTGTCTTTCCGCCTTGCCCCCAGTATTTCTGGGACAGGCTCCAGATCCATGTGACTCAGACCAGGACAAAATGGTTATGAAGAATGAATGAATGAACGAACTGCACTATATACAAAACGTTAGTTTATCAATGCATGGGTGAGAGTCACTGAATCAAACTAAATGATCAAATGATCAAAACAGCCAAAAATTGGCAGAGAGATCAGAGATAAATCAAATGTTGCTAGCTGCACTTTTTTTAAGGGTCAGCAGAACTAAAGCATATTTACATGTATATATTATATCATTATACCAAAGCAAAACCATTGCTGGCAGCTGATGGTAGAATTCCCAGCTGACTTCAGCATGCACATTATCACACTATGCTCAGGGTGTAATATAACAAATCTTGTCACAGTGCTCTATCTCATCAAGTGACACAGTCACACCAACATTCACACCAACTGTAGGTTGCATTATGATCAGAGTGCAGAAGAGACCTGCGTCAGTCCCATTGTGTTGGAGTCCTCCTTTCCAGATTGTGTGATGAAGGACAATTCCACGGCTAGTCATGCTGGCTTTGCTGTCCTTGGGGCACTCTCTGCAGCCTGGGGAGACTGCCTGGATGCAATCCTCCCTAGTCTGCTCCCTCCAACTCCTCTATCTCCCTTTTGCCTTGGTGGCAAACAGAAGTCCTTAAAGCACCTCTTAAAATTTTCATCTAGAAATGCATAGAGAATAGGGTTGAGGCTGCTGTTGGTGTAACCAAGAGCAACACACAGAAAATAGGCAGCCATAAGTGGTGTGGTCTCAGGAATGGCCACTACAGCTTTCAGAAGAATGAAGATATGAATAGGGGTCCAGCAAATGATAAAAGCTGCCACAACAACTAGGACCAAACGGGTGATGCGGCGAAGGTTGCGGTCTTTCTCTCGAGAACCAGAGAGTAAGCGGACACTACGCAGTCGAAGGAGCATGAGAGAGTAGCAGATGCTAATGATGAGGACGGGAGCAACAAAAGCAAAGACGAACACACAGATTTTCATTAGAGTGTCCCAGTACTCATAAGGGTCGGGAAACTGAAGGGCACACTCTGTTGTGCCTGCAAGAAAAAGCAAGGAATTTGTTAATGAATGAAAAAGGAGGATAACTGGTTCAGAAACAGTAAGAGAAGTACAAACAAAGAGTAGTCATTTGAGTTAAACTAGATGAAGCAGGGCACGCTTATATAAAAGACCAGGATCTGGCTAGGGTCAAAACAAGTTAGCAGTGCCTTTTCAAATATATACCTATATAGACTTTCATCCAGAGATTGATGAGAAGGCCATTAATAGTTACCGTAATAGATAGCAACCTGGAATGATCATAGCTAACACTTTTGCTCAATATAATGTGCAGCCAGATTAAAGTTCATCATCCACACATTCATCAAACCCTTGTAAAAAATATATATTATTCAGTGGTTCTTTTGGATGGTTAACATTTAAAGCTTTTTAAAGAGTTTCTACATGAAACCTCTTTTGTATGGTTCGCCCAGAGAGACAAACCAAAGAACCCTGTTCTAAGAGTGCTGTTCACAATGAGCTTGGCATATTGGGAGGAGTTTGTTAACCACCACACCCTATATCCTGTTGGTCACCCACTATTAGCTAGCATTACTCCGTATTCACAAAGGTATGTTAATCTCCCATCCCGTTAGAGCATAGTGGCATCACAAATAATCAGTCTGGCCCAAGTAAAAGAACCAGATCTAAAC
>CM074948.1:17600652-17624155 GCA_037577455.1 Pangasius macronema | reverse complement strand
TCAGCTCTGTGTTTTGTAACTCTATGTTGTGTGAGGTGACTATGTTGTTTTATGTAGCACCAAGGTTCTGGAGAAACATTGTCTTATTTCACTGTGTACTGCGTCAGCTATATATAGTTGAAATGACAGTAAAAGCCTCTTGACTTGACTTGACTTGAACTACACCATGTGGTTGTACACCATGTGGCTCCTCAGGCACCTGGATGAAATTGAAGGTAACTGACTACATACAAACACTATAAATTACTAGGGGGTTAAAAGTAATTGCAAAATGGCTAAGAAGAGGGAAGTAAGTTTTGAGAAAAGGTCTATCATAATCTTTTTGCTTAGAATGGGCCACTCTATATGGCCAGATTAGCAAAACTTGTAAATAAATAAATAAATAAATAATAGGCAAAAGTTCAAAGAGGAACGACAGCAGCTTCTGGAGAACTGTCTTATCTTCAGATGAATCCAAATTTAACCTTCATGGATCTGATGGTAGAGTGTTTGTGTGGAGAATGCCAGGAGAGGAATTCCAACCAAACAGCACAGATTTTCCTTCAGTTGGTGTTGGTGAGCTTGTGTTCATGGATAGCATCATGAACTCAGAAGTGTACAGAGGCATTTTTATGCCTCTGTTTGAACTGCCCTTTCTTTGCCAAAAATAATTTTTTGGTTGAAACTTTGAGAAAACTTTCACCACCACGGTTACAGAAACTGGCTGATTCCATGCCATGTCAAGAAGCTCTGCGAAA
Organism: Pangasius macronema; assembly: GCA_037577455.1. NCBI lineage: Eukaryota > Metazoa > Chordata > Actinopteri > Siluriformes > Pangasiidae > Pangasius > Pangasius macronema. The sequence continues at coordinate 17,623,418 of CM074948.1, read as the reverse complement.
CAAACAATGGCGAAAAAAACACTAACCCCCATAACTGTGATCTTAAATGAAGCCACAATTAACTGTCCAAATACTTTTTTATCTCATTGTGAACAGTGAATCTATTATTTTTAGATTTTTAAAGATAACAATCCAATTTTTGGGAAATATTCTGCTTGAAAGTGTGCTTGTGGCATATATACATTCTGTAAAATAAATGCCACTTGGTATGACATGTTTTCAAAATTCATATGGTTCAGTTCAGTAAAATTCACACAACTGTAAGTGTGGCATATACACCGATCAGCCATAACATTAAAAATCTCCTGCCTAATATTGTGTAGATCCCCCTTGTGCCACCAAAGCAGCTCTGATCCATCAAGGCATGGACTCCACAAGCCCTCTGAAGGTGTGCTGTTGTATCTGGCAGCAAGACGTTAGCAGCAGATCCTTTAAGTCCAGTAAGTTGAGAGTTGGGGCCTCCATGGATCAGACGTGTTTGTCCAGCACATCCCACAGATGCTTGATCACCGGTTCACCGGCTGTCCTTCCATGGACCATTTTTGGTAGGTACTAACAACTGCATATCGGGAACACCCCACAAGGCCTGCCATTAGGCAGATGCTCTGACCCAAAAGTCTTAGGCGCCCTATTTTTTTTAGTACAAACTTTGTTACAGAATTTTATTTTATGAGTTCTACATTATTGATTCAGTACAAAAACATTTTAGATTTACAAACATTAGTTTTCCAGCGCAAAATTAAATGTTACAGAAAAATGTTTGTGTGTCAGTAAAGAAAGCAGCAAATTACATAAGAGACACTTTTCAGACAAAAAAGTATGATCACATATTAAAGGCTGCTGGGTTTCGCTGCAAAACTGAGAAGAAAGTATCAAAGAGTCAAAGTTTCCAGAAGAACTGCGGCTGCTTCTGCACGATGCTCAGTAACACTTACAGCTCATTTCCTTATAAACCTGCACACACTGTACCTGAGACTACTCATTTTTTTTCTATTTTTGAAGGATCGTCACACCAAATATTGACTTTGTTTGGTTTATTACTGTTCACTGCTTTTTATAGTATTTTTTTAAATGTAGAAACATTTAATTTCATTTTTTTATGTTTTTCATGTAGTTTCAGATTTATTCTGATTGTGTTCTCATCTTTATAGAAATAGTGCTAGTGCCCTCTGGTGTTGATGATCTATCACTGATCTTAAACATTCAGCCTGCATCTTTCAAGATTTTATCTTGCTTCTTGACTAGATTATATTGGACCTGGTATGTTTATTAATTCATACATGTGATAATATTTAAAGATATACATGTAAACTATTTAAAGGAATGATTACTAACTCTACTTCAACGACATTAGACAATATTGCATTTAGTCTTATCCAAATGTTTTCTTTGGAGGAAAATACATCACAGGATTCAGAAATAGCCTTAGGTACCTGAAAAAAAAAAATTAAATAAATAAAACAAAAGGAAAACCGAAGTTGAGTGCTGTTTTCTCAAAACATGCAGTAGTCTAGCTGAGTATGCGCTTTTGGACGCAGCCTTCGTCACGCGCCTTTTCCGTTGCCGCGCGCGTCAGAAGAGAGCGCGTCCAGGCGAGAGCTGCGCGCGCATGCGCACTGGGGTGAGGGGGATACTTGGGCGAGCGCAGACTGGAGCACGGCGCAGAGAGGATGATGATGATGATGATGATGATGGGCGTGTGAGCAGCGCGTCGTGAGTTATCCACACCGGCTTCCAGTGGTAATGCGGTAAGCAGTGCTCGAATTGACCAGAGGAACGTGTTTAGAGCATGCAGAATCTGACCGTTTAGGGGAATTGTACTGCAACAGGATGCCTCGTGTGTGTACTTGATGTGCTGATGACGCTCGTGCTTTGACAGATTCCTCAGGCTGTGTGAGGATGTGAGGATGCGCTGGAAGAGATACGACGCTAATCAGAGCCTGTATATGTCAAATAATAATGTTTGCTTTCCAGTGTTCTGCATTTTAATTCATTAGAATTCGTTAATAACTGAAAAAGCATGCAAATCTAATGATTTGGCATCAGTAGTTTTACACATAGCCATTTTATATGTATGGTATCTGCTAGTGTGAGATGATAAACCTATGGATAAGGCCTATGGATGTTTTTTTTTCTTAAATGCAAATTTAACTCGCAAAGAACATTTTTATACGACTTTAAATGTGGCTTTAAAAAAAATTATTACATAATAATAATTCTAATATGCTGCTGATTCAGTCACAAAACTTTTTGTCCTATTGCTGTAATATCTTTTTTATCTTGGAAAATAATAGGTCATGATTTATGAAAATTGTTATAAGAGCTGTTCATATGCTTATGCATGTGTATGTTGTGGTGGTGCTCAGGTGCTGTGCTGTAATTGATCTCAATGGATTTTGGTTATTTGCTAAATGCCTGCTGTGTATTCTGGCATGCAGGCCTTTTTTCCGGACTAGTCCCAGTGGACATCTGCTTAAATGAATTAAGAGTGTTACAGCTTGCAGAGTTTCTGTATCACCTTAGTGTTTTAATTGCTGTACATTCACCTGCACAGTTAGACTATAACCTACCACTAAAGTAAGATTACACTTTCCACTTATATAAGTAAGGCAATGTCTTGTGTTGGCTCATGTTTCCTTATCGTATAGAGTACAGCTGATCAGATTCAGTGCATCTTTCAGTTTTTTATTTGATACCATGTATGATGTTATTGTGCTGTAGCTCATGGGGTCTGAGCGGGTGGAGATGGGGAAATGTCCAGAACAGGACACTGGAAATTCCGTCCAGACGCATATCACTTCTTCCAACAAAGATATGCAGGACAACGTGAACAGGTACACTCTTGGCTGGCTGAACGCACCTCCAAACGCTTGCTGCTTCTGCTGGTGCTGTTGCTGTAGCTGTTCCTGGTAAGAACTTTAACCATTCTGTGCAACTCTAGACAGCATGACATGCATGTTGCTATAATACAAACTGCAGGACATGTGCAAAAATCACAGATTTGAAACTGGTTGCACACAGAGCCTGCGCTCAAATGGGTTCATTCATTTAAAGCCAGATTGAGTAACTCGAAAGCAGCCAGGCAAGCACATTTTTTTGTTTAATACCGCATAGAGCTAAGCTAGCTTAATTTAATATTGCTTTTTTTACGCAGGAGCTTTTGGCACATTTTGATATGCTGGTTTATATTTACTATATACCCTATTGTAAACTTTGTTTTATGTGTGTGGGTGAGTGTTAGGGCGTGTATCAGAATTAGGTGCAGGTGTGCTGGGAGCCTTTATTAAGTTTATTGGAAGGACTGTATGTTTACACGATAGTCCCAGTGGAGCCTCACGCGCACAGACCTGTATACACAGTGGGATACTGCTTGTACTAATGTCTTGTACAGTGTACAAAAAAAAGGAAAAAACATGTTGTTACATTATGTGCATGTATATAGTCTTACAGTAAAACCTTCTAAGGCAGAAAAGATTCAGGAGAAGATACATGAAAAAGAAATTGAAGCTACAGTTGAGGAACCGTAAGTAGAATTGTATATGTGTGTGTGCATGATACTATAGCTCTATTTGACCTATATTTTGGCACTGATGTAATAACATACAAATACTGTTTAAATATTATACACAAGAGAAAGTTCAGCACTGTCAGCCTAAGTACTTTCAACCTATTTTCCTCCCATCACATCTCAAGCATACAGTTACCATGGACAATAATTACATTTTTACTGGCAAAATGCAACAAAACCCTGTTTACTCAAGATCAGTTTATAATGGAAGCCTTAGGGCAGATGGGAGATAAGGTCTTACCAAGTCTGCACTATGTTTTTTTCCTGCATCAACTTTTGAGCACTGGAGCAATGCAGTAAAAAAGCAATTCAGGTTATTACACTATTAGATCACTTCCCTGTAGCACTATATCCATACAAAATCAGAAATTCATCCCTCTGAAAAAGTACTCCCATCTCAGAAGAGATTAATTATGCAGATTTAGTTTTTGTGTACTTTTCTAAGTACACAAAAAGGTGATGAAATTCTTGAACCTGACCAACACAAATATGCTCTAGATATGGTGGATAGAGAGAGATCAGGTTGAAAAACACCAGAGTATTCATTTAGTGAGTGGATAATCATAGCAATGTGAAAATCCTAAGTGGAATGCAATACAATGAATCTCTATTCTGGCTATACAGAGCTGGTCCGACACTACAGGAGGCCCACTCGTGGGCAAAATCATTCGAGCACTTGATTAAGAGTCCGAATGGCCGGGCCAATTTCCGTCAGTTTCTTAAGAGTGAGTTCAGTGAGGAGAACCTGCTGTTCTGGCTGGCCTGTGAGGAGCTGAAGAAAGAGACCAACAGAACTGTGGTGGAACAGACTGTTAAGCAAATATATGAGGACTTTGTCTCTGTGCTGTCACCTAGAGAGGTAATATTTACACCCAATAACACACACAAAACACACACTAACACAAATGGGTTTCTTAATTGGTGTGAGCATAGTATTATGAATAGCATTGTTATTCCTTTTATTTTTTTGCTGCCTGTGTGTTTAACTAGGTGAGTCTGGATTCACGTGCACGGGAGGTGATTAGCAAGAACATGATGGATCCATCCTCACAAACCTTTGATGAGGCACAGCAGCAGATATACACACTCATGCAGCGAGACTCATATCCTCGTTACATGAGCTCCAGCGTTTATGCAGATCTTATTGCAAGTTTGGAAACGGCTAAAACAGCTGAGGAGTCTTAACACACAGGCACATACAGACTCACAGACATAATACAGAACCTCTATCTATCTATCTACCTACCTACCTATCTATCTAGTTATCATACACACTCTGAACAATTCAGTGAACTTACAGTGAGACGACTATCTCAGACACAAATACAGTCCCCTCTGAAATTATTGGAAGGGATAATTCTTTTGTTTTTGCTATACAAAAGAATTGAAGACAGTTGGGTTTGAGATCGAAAGTTGAATATGAAAGGATAGATCAGGATTTCAGCTTTCATTTCCTGAAATTTACATCTAGATGTGTTAAACAACTTAGAACATGGCACCTTTTGTTTGAATCCACCCATTTTTCTAGTGATTAAAAATATTGGAACATGTGATTGGCAGGTGTTTCCTGTTGCCCAGGGGTGCCCTGTTAGATTGATTGTTTAAACAATTAATAGCTCTGAATGTCTGCTCTGGGTTTGAACCCTGAGTTTTGCCTGTGAAGAGAGCTGTGTATGGGAGAGAGGCAAGCCATTTTAAAGCTGCGAAAAGAGGGAAAATCAATCAGAGCCATTGCATAAGCATTGGGCATAGCCAGTACAACAAATTGTAATGTCCCTAAAAGGAAATAAACCACTGGTGTACTAACAACCAGACATTGAACAGGTTGGCCAAGGAAAACCACAGCAGTTGATGACAGAAACATTGTGAGAGCTGTAAAGAAAAACCCAAAAACAGGGGTGCAGGTATCACAGTCCACCATTTGAAGAAGACTTCGAGAGCAGAAATATTGAGGCTATACCACAAGATGCAAACAATCAGAAGTAAGCATCGGAAGGCCAGATTGGAATTTGCAAAGAAATACAGAAATGAGCCAAAAAAGTTCTGGAAACAAGATGAACCAAAGTGTGGGAAAAGCCAAAGTGTGGAGAAAGAAAGGATCTGCTCATAATCCATAGCATACAAGCTCATTGGTCAAGCACGGTGGAGGTAGTGTCATGGTTTGGGCTTGCATCTGTTTCTAGTTCAGGCTCACTAATCTTTATTGATTTTGTAACTCATGATGGTAACAGCAGAATGAATTCAGAAGTCTACAGAAACATTCTGTCTGCCAATTTACCGAGAAATGCATCCAATCAAATTGGGAGAACCTTAATTATACAGCAAGACAATGACCCAAAACACACTGCTAACACAACAAAGATTTTCATCAGAGGAAACAGTGGTAGGTTTAAGACTAGCCAAGTCAATCACCAGACCTCAACCCAACTGAGCATGCATTTCACCTCCTGAAGAGGAGACTCAATGGAGAAAACTCCCCAAAACAAACAAGTGAAAGAAGCTGCAGTACAAGCCTGGAAAACCATCACAAAAGAAGAATGCAGAAACAGTTTGGTGATGTCAGTGGGTCACCAGCATGCGGCAATTATTAAGTGTTATTTATGTTAAGACTATATGTTCCATTACTTTTGCTCACCTAGGAATTGGGTGGCCTGACACCAAAGTTGCTATGTTCTAAGTTGTTTAACACATTGAGATATCAGGAAATTAAAGCTGAAATTCTCTTCTCTAGTCTCATATTCATCTTTTGATCTCAAACCCAAATGTCAAAAAAAGAATTGGCCTTGCTGTTCCAATAATTTTGGAGAGGACTGTAAATCATCCAGCAGCACACAACCTTATCCAATGTCTTAAAGAGATTTCACATATACCTCTCTGTCAGACTACATTCATACACTGTTTACACTGCCCCTTGACCACACATACTTTCCAGTGTCCTGATATACTGTTACATTCTTGTCGATTTTTATGACACTTTGACTCTACTAAATTATTAGCTAGCGGTTAAAAAGGGAAAATTATAGTATCCTCCTTTGGTCTTAGGTTTCCACAAATGATATGAAGATATATTTGAATATTTCTCTGCCTCAGTTGTGCAAAGGGCACTGAAATGGCAGATGAATACTTGTGCCTTGCTATACATACAGAGGATCTACATTAGGATGTATAACTGTTCATAATATAAAGTTCATTACAAATCAAGGTGCTTTCAATTATAATAGAACAGAGGAAGTTATGACTACATATAAAACATATGTACATCTCTCTTAAACACACATACACATATACACACATTAGAACAGAAATAGTACTTGGACCAATAAAGCCCAGTTTTGTGATCTTCTATTTATTACTACATGCATGTTTTTGAAGTTCAGAGAATGCATTTGATATTTCACTTGTGTATACCGGGATAAACTGTATAAAGAGATATAAATGAATAATAAAGCACAAATATTTGTCAATAGGCCTGTGTCCTTTTTTTTTAAAGTCTATCTTCCACTGAATACAAGTAAGCTAAAACCTCTTACACCTGAAATACTTAAAGAGTGTAGTCTCAACACTCCTTATGTACATCAGTGGTCCGAGTTTGAGCCAAAATAAAGTCACATGTTTATCCCCAAATATTTTATTTCCAGTTCTTGCATGTGATGGACAGCTTTTGTGCAGTTGAATTCTAAAAGAAAGGTACTGAATATAGCATTCAAAGATTAGGCACAACCTTTAAGGTACTAGCATTTTGTCACTCTTCTTGTACCTGCGATCACTAGCAGTTTACTTGTCAACATGAAATACATGTTTTCAAGGACATTACAGGATAGAAGTCGTTTATCCACTGTGCTACATGAGCACACACTGCACCACACTAATGCCCAATTTTCGAGTCGAAAACTAAAGCTAGATGGGTATATGGTTTCAGTAATTTAATTTGAGAAAACATTACAACTGTCACAAAGACCATTGTCACAGAGGCCAAGTATGTCTCTTTTAAAAAGTTTTTTCATTTACAAAACAACTCTTGCTAATTCACTTTATAGATCTAAAACATTTCTATTCTAAATTCTAAAAAAAAAAAAAAAAAAATTGCTAGATTTTGAATTGTCACGCCAGAGTAGTTCGAGCTGACAGGGAGGCTACAGTTACTCAAATAATAACTCTTTACCCATGTGATGAGCAGAAAAGCACTTCAGAATACACAACATGTCAAGCCTTGAGATGGATGGGATACAGAAAACCAACACATCCGGTCAGCCAAGGACAGGAATCTGAAGCTACAGTAGGAAGAGGCTCTGAGATCACATTTTTCCCGATTTAGTTTGATGTGAACATTAACTGAAGCTCTTTACTTGCATCTGCATGATTGAATACATTGTGAGGCTGCCACGTGATTGGCTGATTGGATAATTGCATGATGAATATTAAGGTGGGCAGGTGTTCCTATTAAAGTGGCTGGTGAGTATATTATAAATAAATATTATAAATACTTATAAAGTGTTATACCAATACTTGCAATCTGTATACACATCTTCCGCATACAAACTCAAACTGGTACAAGAAGGCATCATTTATGTCTTTTATTGTGTATCATTTTGTCATCAGAAAACCTTTGGCGTCAACCAAACTCTCTTCTATAATCACACGGATTACTTCATTAGCTATTTATAAGTTATAAGAGTCTTACAGCCAATTATAAAAAAAATGTATTGCTTACAGGTGATGTGTCCCATGATAACTATAGCTCAGTCTAAGAAAAAGGTCACAAGGTCAAAGGTTACTATGGCAACATTTTTGCTAGCTGTGTCTGTGGTTCTGAACTCACAATAGTACTGTTTAACTTACCTACAACCCAGTGGGGCAAAAAGTCTCAACCCTGGTGTTAGATTGCTCATGCTCTGTAGATGTTAGTATTTCCCCTTCTTAACAAACACACATCAAATCAGGAAGGGCCAGTTAATTGGCTGATTGATTAAATCACATGTTACAGCAAGAAAAACAAACAAAATATGCAGGGTAGAGGTATATCAGAATAAGTGTTGAGAACCACTGTGGTTCCAGGTAGTCTTAGTACTTAGTTTGATATCAGGATTAGTCCAGGATTTGGATTTGGTTGTTTTGTTGTCAGTTCAGTCAGATGACGAGACACCAGCTGGAGAGAGCTTGTGCCCACTGATCAGTACAAATGATCATTAAGGCTTTATTGATTAGTCGACTGGAGGCAGCTGCTTCTCAATGAATTGCTTTATATCCATCATTTCCTGTTGAGTGAAAAAATAAAACAAAAAAAGGGGGGGGTGGTGTTATGAATCTACCAAAGCTTGATCTTTAGGTGTATTAACCAAACAAATTCAAAAGAAATCTAACACGGTTTCATTCATTTAAGGACAGACCTCTGGGCAGGCGCTATGGGGCATCCCAGGATATGTTTTGAAAGTGATGCTGTTAGGATTCAGCATGGTCTTGAGTTTCTCCACTGTAAGACACCCAAATATCAATGGAACCAGAGGATCTGCCTCACCATGACACTGTAGCACTGGTATTTCCTTATTAGTGACAATCACTGACTATACAGATACAAAGAGACAGAGAGAGAGAGAGAGAGAGAGAGAGAGAGAGAGAGAGTCATAAACATACTGCATGTAAATATAAATATCGGAAAGATCTAGATGGTTTCAACTACACACTAGAGGCAGAATGGAGAGAAAAGCAGAAATACAGACATCGGAAATGTACTGTATACCTTTGAGAGAGAGTTCCTGAGAGGCAGCCAGCAGCTCAGAGCAACAACACCTGCGAGTTTCTGATGCGTTTTTAGAGCTGTATAAAGTGATAGTGCACCACCCTAAACCCACATATACATACAAAAAATAAATAAATAAATAAGTATGAGAACATACTACTAGTGCTCATTTACGTATGTAAATGAGAATTTAATTATAGCAAACAAATTCATTAATTAGGTTCGTTCACAACAAGGACACAAACCAGTCACAGGATTCATGAGAACGTCCAGCAAGTACTTTTTTACAGTAATTAAATTTCACTGCATCATTTCTCACCTGAGAAAAGCCACCCAATACGATGCGATGAGATGGAATTCCATTCTTTACCTCCTGATCAATCAAAGCATTGACTGCAATAGGAAATAGAAATTAGGGCACATGAAACGTTCAACACATTTAGAAGAATGTTTACACCTTTCACTACATATTGATGATGTACACACTGCTTTCGGCAGCTTTTTTAATCCCTGTCTCGTCCTCTTCTGCATCCGGACCCAACCCAATGATGTCAAACCTGTGGGTCAGGACACAAATCATATAAATAACCTGAATCGTGAATTCTGACGACTGCATTATCAAGGTAAGATTCAAAAGCTATTGACTATGAATGGTCCTTCCGTAACGGTACAAGTATAATTCCCATTGACCGTACTGACCAGACCATATTAGGTTGAAAGAAAGAAAAAGAGAGGAAAATGAAATAACTCAAACTGGGGTATTTGCTTTCAGAAATTTGCTTGTATTTGATAATATGGTGCACCGTACGTACGCATGGGGGCAAATGTACTTGACATAAGGGGTCCTGATCCCAGCCATAGCTTCAGCCCAGCCATGCCTAATGGAAATAATGGTAAGTAAAAATGACAGCAGTGTGGCAATTAAACTTTGTTAACTCATGCTTAAGTCAAGGGTGTGTACTCCTTACCCTGTATCTCCCAGGCCATGGAGGAAGATTACCTGGAAATTTAAGCAAACATCCATGTCACTGCTAATTACCATGAGGTACATTTATAAAAATCACACTGTTGCACATTCAGACCCAGTTGTAGCCAAACAAATTATTCAGTCAGAATCAGGTGACTCTTTTTCATTAATACAACATATCTGCAATATCTAATATCTACAGCCAGTGGCCATTTTATCAAATAAACCTATCATATAGTAGGTTTACAGGTGTGCAATTACTGACCAAGTACTATTTCAGGCTATGCACAGATTCTCAGCCAATCTCTACCCCCTCCATTAATAGACAGGGCAACCACTCCAGGTGACGACTGTTTTTATAATAAATCCACCCACACACACGGTGACCATGTTCAGAAAGTCTACGTAATAGTGAGCTGTGATTTTTAAAAACTGTACACTTATTGGTTGCTTGGTATTACTAAAGAGTTACTACACCCTGCTAGGCTTTCCGCTAGATTTTGGAAGTGTGTGGATTTGCTCAATCAGACACAAGAGCATTAGTGAGGTCAGGCACTGAGGTCAGGCAGTGATGTCAGGCCAGGAGGCCCGGGGTGCAGTGTTCCAAAGATGTTCTGTGGAGTTCAGGTCAGATCTCTGTGCAGGCCACTCGAGTTCTTCTACTCCAAACCTGGCAAGCCATGTCTTCATGGACCTCACTTTGTCATAGTGGAACAGGTTTGGGCTCCTTAGCTCCAGTGAAGGGAAATTGTAATGTTACAGCATACAAAGACATCCTACACAATTGTGTGCTTGCAACTTTGTGGTACCAGTTTGGGGAAGAACTACATATGGGTGTGATGGTCAGGTGTCCACAGAGATTTGGCCAGATAGTGTAGCTATAAAGTAAGTTCCTTCTGGTGTCATGCCAATATGCCTTTATTATATTACTATACAAGAGTGCAGACGCAGACTCTCTCTGTGTGTGTGTGTGTGTGTGTGTGTGTGTGTCTTACCGCCGCTGTAGCTTTGCGGGCGGCCGGCACAATGGCGGGAAGCGGCGCGGACATGTTATTACCGCACATATACCGGAGAGCAGGATGACATTCAGTAGGAGAACAAGCTTGCAAGCTGCTGCCCAAGCTGTGTCGCCTGTAAATTAGTACTGTAGTTTTCTAATACAGAAAAAGACCAACTAAAATAAACCAGCCCGGTAATATAATGCGGTAAGCCTCGACTTTCGCTATTTCTAAGTTTTTGGAGTGTACAGTACGCTAGCTCGTAGCCATGTAGGACCTACACTGAGTACAACCCTGTATTGACAGTCTAAAACAGATCTCTGTTCAGCTCTAGTCTTACATGTTTATGTTTTAAATACGAAAAGGCTGATCCTGGATCAGCACTCTGGGTGGTGGGGGGGGGGTGTGGGGGGTGAGACTCAACCACATACCCACACTCAAGACTTACACAGGAAGTCCTGCCTTTGATGACGCCTCCTGTATGTGTCTCCTGATTGGTGGAATTTTAACGTCATGAAAAGTCCACGACATTGTGATTGGTTCATCAAGTACCAATAACTCTCTGGTGGAGTGTGGTGTTAAGTGCTGTCTACCGCATTTCACCCGTTTATACTTTCAGAGCATTGAAACCAGCCCAAGTTTATTATTATTTTCAGCCTGGAATTTGTTGACTTTTCCTAAAATAACTCAATTTTTTTTTTAATTAAGAAAAAAAATCCACTCACTTCGAACAGGTGCTACACATGCAGTATTTGTACAGTTCTGGTTTTGTACAGGTTCTGCTCAGGGTCCATTTGAATGTAGTGAATAAATAACAGATTCAAAATGGGGGAAATATGACAACTGTGAAAAGCTCCTGTGGAAAAAGTCCTTATATTGTTTGCACTGGGACAAGGTCAATTGTTGACACTTTGTTGAGAGGACATGCCCACTACATTGAGAGATACGCTGGGATTTCCATCACAACATTATAGACTCCTATAAGCTATTGAGCACTGAAAAAGAAAAACAATAAAATTATGACTGGCCATATACTTATGTTATTTAGACGAGAAAGCGCGGAGACAGTTAAGAGGGCCTCGACACTGTCCCCACTACCCAGACACACTCTGGGAAACCTGGGTAATACTAGACACAAGGTGGACCAATTCACACCCGATGGGATGCCAGTCCATCGCAAGACACCACACACACACATTCATGCATGTGTTTTGGAGAGTGGGAGGAAACCAGAGAACCCAGAAGAGATCCATGTGAAATGTGAAATGCCACACAGATAGAATCCTGAGCTGACTTCAAAAACATTTTTAGCATAATACATCCATTTGTTGTTGTCTTTTGAAAGTGTTCCTGGATAAGAAAATAATTTGGAGTGCAGAATTTGGCATAGGGACGAATGTTAAGGTTGTATTCGGACTGACTCTGACTCTGACTTTGGACTGACTCTGACTCAGACTCAAAACTGACTCTGTCCATACAGTAAAGGGTCAGAATATGAACAGTATGTAAGGGGTAACAGCGCTGTGTACTCTAATGACAGATAGAGTCACACATTTGGTCTCAGCATCTTACTTCAGTTTCTGGGATCTGAAAAGTTTCATGTACACACTTTCAGAATCTATTATAAAACGAGATCATGATTACAGTGCTGCTGCCAGTCAAAATGGGATCCTTTAAGCTACATGTGATTTTATGAGAACATTTTTCTTTTGGAGAATGATCTTAAAATACAAGTAAGGTACAAGTTTTATTTATTTATTTATTTTAAATTACAATTATTTCAATTATAATTTTTGTGGAGGGCCAGCAGAAATATACTGCTATTCATATATGGTGTGGACACGGCAGCTCAACATAAGCATATCTCTTTAGTTTGTACAGAAGTATGGTAGAAATGTGGTTTTATTTTGGAGCTCAGTAAGACAGACTAAAACTGAATAGTTCATCATGTTAATCAGTATCATGTTAATGACGAAGCTCTTTTTTAACTGCCATGAGCAGGGTTGCCAGATTGCATACAGTATATCCACGTATTGCAGATAAATACTGAAAAACAGAAATGCACACCAACTTTTTTGTTTTGTTTTGTCTGGTGTGATTCCACTTGTAATTTATGTAATTTAGGTTATTTAATTAATTTTTTTAAGTATTCACTGTCAGAGTTTAATGTTAATGTGTCACACCACCCCATCGTGGTTTATTTTGCACATGTTTTATTCCTTGCATGTATAATATTATAGTGGTTTTAACTGTTAATAAAGTACAAACATTTGTACATGGCTTTATTTATTAACATTAGTGCGAAGACACATTTTTATCAATTTGGTGCATTTCTATTGAATTTATGTGCATAATGCATCTGATAAATAAAAAAATTCAAACATTTTTCTGCCACCAACTGCTTTCCTTTAACAGTGAAACACTGAGTCATTTTTTCCAATGTTCAAACGTTTGGGATAATTTCAGGTCTTTTAGGAGTTTTTTGTTTTGTTTTGTTTTTTAAGATATAGTTGGTCTGCCAATGTTGCCAACAGCTGGCAACCCATGAACATGGCCGTCAACCATGTAGGATAACAGCAGGCTTTTGAGACAAATGCAGAGACACGGCAGGTTTATGTATCGGGGATGTAGCTCAGTGGTAGAGCGCATGCTTTGCATGTATGAGGCCCCGGGTTCAATCCCCGGCATCTCCACATGGTTGATACCTTTTGATAAATATTTCCTGATCAGTGGTTCGCTGTTATTTTAAAGAATTTTTAATATGAATATGAATTTTGCATTATGAAGTAGAATTTATGAGGGTGTTTTTTGTTTTTTTTTATTAAGAGGCCAAATGTCTGAATGAAAATTATCATTCTCACTGGCAATTTTAAGATATTATTAGCTCCAGGTATATATATAGTTCTTTTAAGAATGTGTCTTGTTACATTGTCGTACATGTTAGATATATGTTATATATGTTACAAATATAGACTTTAAATGCAACGTCTAGAAACCCTCAACCGTGCACAGAGGTTTGACATGTTCCTGCACTTCCTTATCTTGCTCCATGTTTTTCCGGTGCGCTGTACCACGTGTCTATCCGCCATGACACTTGCCCTTGACTAGGTGGACTAGCAAATGTGCAGCAAGACAAATGTCTGTGTCCAAGACTACCGGTGGAAAAAGTATAGACATTGTGAGAAATTTACCACGGATAACCCTAGCTAACCTTCGGCCAAATCCTGGTGCAAGGAAAAATGTAAGTCGTGTTTCTGTGTGGACTAGCAGTATAATCTTTAGCTAGCAGGTTAGCTCGTTAGCGAAATGTTGAATATTAGAGAACGTGTCTGTAAACAGTCACAATTAGTCACTGAAGTTGAAAAAAAAAAAACATTTGTTTCGATACCTTAGTTGCTGGTTATAGTTTTTAAGCAATGTTCAGTGATGTTAAACTACATGTATGGGTAAGTAGATTTAGATTTAGATGTTTAACTCATCATACAGTTATCAGTGGCAGTCATCTGGAAAATGATCAAAATGCAACCCAATATTTTTGAAGTCCTGTAAAAATATGTGTTTCTAAGACTGAATATTTAGCTTCTTTTTTTTTCTTCAGCTGACTTCAAGTATATCTTAAAAAAGGAGGGATGGGGGATCAGGGAAAAATCGTGTAGGTTCAGAAAACCAGCAGAGTCAGTCTGCTGTTTATTTCACCTTTATTTTAGCAGGAGACCCCAGTGAGATAATCTCTTTTACAAACAAGATCTGACCAGAAGCCTCGCGTAGTTGGAATTCTGACCAGATTTGATTTTTCATGGGCTTAAGTGTCAGGTTGTTTGTTTGTTTGTTTGTTTGTTTTTACACAAAGTTTGAATGTAAGTTTTGGTATGACGATGAGTCCTGTTAAACTTTACTGTTCTCCATGTCCCATTCAGTCAGTACGGTGTTGTTCCTGCCTGTAACAGCATTACGATTACAAACTTAGAAACTGTGCATAACGTGTATTGTGAAAATGCCTTTAGATAATGATATTTTGCCATTTTGGCAACCCGCAGGATGTTGGCGAACCCTGTAGAATCTTATGTCCTTCTCCTTCTATCACTCTAGACTGAGCACCATGCATATACTCTAATTCATTTTTCACTAATAATGGCTGGCGAGCAGACTGCAGATAAATAATAATAGCTGGCAATATAGACTGCCTGCATTGGGAATGCTGAGACTCTGGAATACACTTGCGTCTGAAACATACGAGTGATACCCAGGATTCATTTTTTCTTACAGCAGCCAAGGGTCCTGCATATGTTAATGTATGGGTGCTCAGCTGACTGCAGAAAATGAAAGCATGTTTTAAACCACTGCTAGAATAATTCCTAGAAGTACTGAGTGATCCTCTTGAAATAGACAGATTGCTCTGAAATAGGGATCAAGTCAACTTAGAGTCAGCCTCTGAGTTACAGTATTTAGATCCATGTTGACAGCCAGTAATGGACAGATTGATGAAAAGCTTGATGAAGCGAAAAGAAGAATACTGGAGTTAAATTGTGTGGATTTTAAAGTGTAACTAATACAGCTAAAATCATGCCTGTCTACAGGAGAAGCGTCGAGGTCGAGGGATGCATGGTGGGAATAAGAGCGGACGGGGTCACAAAGGTGAACGGCAGCGTGGGAACCGTCCCCGTCTGGGCTTTGAAGGAGGCCAGACCCCATTCTACCTGCTAATTCCTAAATATGGCTACAATGAGGGGCACAGGTGGGGAAAAACGACACTGCTCACTTCCTGGGCTTCTTATGTAATGTTAAAGAATGTGTAGGTTTTTCATCCTTTTCCTCAACCATCACTGATTTAAACATAACTGTACGTGTGTTTGTCTTCAGTCATCGCCAACAGTACCCGCCACTCACTCTGCGGAGGCTGCAGTATTTAATAGACCTCGGCCGTGTGGATCCGACTCAGCCCATAGACCTCACACAGCTGGTCAACAGCAGAGGCGTCACGATCCAGCCACTCAAACGTGACTATGGGATTCATCTTGTAGAAGAGGTTTGTGCATCATGATTATTCTGATGTGTTCATGAAATGAATATCTGATATTACTTTTCACGAATTGCATGTGGATGCTTGATATCTCGACTGGATTGCTGAATTTTTGCCAAAGTTTTGTCACTCCTCTGGTTAGTTCTTTATTCCAAGGATGTGGCATCTTCATGACATTCCAGCTAAAACAGTGCAAGTCCAAACAAATTAAAGTGTGCAGTTACAAGTTCTTTGCAAAAATGATATCTGACATGAAACAGAACATTCACCTGACTTTGTAAAGAAATGACCAGGAAAATGCTGATTAGCAGCATTGTTCCATGTGTGCACATCTCTAAATGTCGCTTACAGCCACCCAGAAACTTCTGCTTCATCGATCGCAGATTAGTTTCTTAACCACACCCCAGTAACACACAGTAGAAGACCTGTGATTGGACAGTTCTTACAACTCATTGTGGCACAAACGCTGCTGTGATTTAGCTGGAATTCTGTGAAGACACCATTTGGAGAAATGCCGTCATGTGCTTAGCGTTTCATTCTCTCACTAACGGTACACTGCACAGGGACTTTTTGCTTGTTTTCCTCATGTTCTTTCAGTTTTTTTTATATAATCATTATATTTTATCGTGACAAATTCCTCACCATTACTTCCTAATCAGGTTGCAATGAATCAGATTGTCCAGAGGGGGGCAGCAGTCAGTCATTTTTAAGGTTCTTGCATTAAAAGCACTTTCGTACCCAACTAAAAGTGTTCGCGTGTCTATTCAAGGGAGCTGACGTATTCTGTGCTAAGGTGAATCTGGAGGTTCAGCGTGCTTCTGAAGCTGCCATTGCTGCAGTGGAACGCAATGGTGGAGTAATCTCGACCAGCTACTACGACCCTCGCAGCCTACGTGAGTCACACTGTGTACATAAACATGTAAATATACACGAAGCATGAAGGCAACTGACATTTATATTAAATTTTGGCAACTAAATAGTTGTTACTCTGTGTATAGTAGTATATTGTAAGGGTTGGTGATTATGGCTATTTAAGATCAATTAAAATAAAATAAAATAAATAAAATTTAAAAGAATTTAAAATATCAATCACCATACCGTGAAGCACCTGTTGTCAGTAGAGATGAAAACACTCCGACATGGCACCCCAGGCTATTTTATGAACTAGACTTTACTCTGTTTGCTAATGCAGCCCACACTTTATTAAAATTAGTCTGAAAAGGTACTTTGGCCTAAGTGCTTATTCCCTTTTTTTGAGGTTATGTTTCCTCCTAGAGCTATATTTACCTTGGCTGGTCTTTGATCAGTAACCTGCAAAATAGTATTAAAAACCAATGTGAAAATAACTGTGATAAACTCGTGGATGACGATCCAGCCTGAAAAAAAAAATCATAATAATTTTAGTAAGATTTCCCACCTCTGCAATATTGTATAACTTATTCTAACTTTTCCCTTTGTGTGTGTTTTGCTGCAGAAATCCTTGTCAAACCAGTGCCATTCTTCATGACCGGCCAGCCCATTCCTAAGCGGATGCTCCCCGGTGAAGATCTCCTTCCATACTACATAGATGCTAATAACCGCGGTTATCTTGCTGATCCAGAGCAGATCCAGGCAGCCCGGCTTGCACTGGCAAAGAAATACGGTTACACATTACCAGACATATCAACGGAAACAATGTGCAGAATGTTAGCAGAGAGGAAGGACCCGCGACAGATCTTTTTTGGTTTGGCCCCAGGCTGGGTAGTAAATCTGGCAGAGAAGAAGATCCTTAAACCCACTGACAAGGATGTATTGAAGTACTACAGTTCATAATATTTAATATGGCTTACTGACACTCAAACTAGTTGAATGATATTTGTGTAAATATGTACCATTGTTTTTGTTAATCAGTAATAAATTGTCACCATGCTTAAAGCTTGAATTGGGGTGGTAATGTTTTTGATTGCTTCCATTACATGGCTGTTGAATAGTCCAATTTCCTACTTTTTATCGAGGTCATCATTATGAAGACTGAATACAAGTGTATTACTAACCTGTCTTATTTCCCATTATCTGTAATATAGAGAATACAGCCAGCAGTCAAACATGTAAGTTACTGTATACAAAAAGGGATTAGTATTGTAAGGAATAAATAACTACCCACCACTGCCAAACAAAACTATCTTTCCCCCTGCATTGAGGAAAGGGGGATGGTCAGTAGGAAATGCTTGGATGAAAGTTTTTCTACTACATTCTTATATTAAAATTATGGCTTAAAGGGGCATTTGTGTGCAGGCCAGGAACTTTACAGTAATTAGCACAACACATAAAGCCAAAAAATACAACATAGAATACTTTTACTGGTGAAAGAAGCCTACAGTCAGTCATCACTCCATCACCACCCCATGGAAAAAATCTCAAAAAACCTACCAACATTGTTGATATATGGGTGTGAAGTTAGCTTAGGTTTAACCAAGGTCATCATTTTTTATGACTTACGTCAAGTTTCCCCAATTCTGGCACTAAAAGAATAGGGTGCAGTTATTTCCTCTAATATACCATGCTGGAAAACTTAGTCTGACCAAACTACAGGCCAAGATGGTAGACCATTTTTGCCAGCTGGTAAGTGGTGGTATAAAGGAAACAGTTTCTGAATTACTACTAATGCTAAGAAAATACCACAGCTGTAATTTTTTAATCAATGTAGTCAATTGATATAGAAGCTGGAAAATAATTTACCAGCTGGCAAAGATAGTATACACTTTCAGAAATAAAGGTATCAGACTGTACTTTTCCTTGTCACTGAGGTGGTACAGTCAAGTCTACATCTTTTATAATTTATGTATCTTTATACACAATATGGCCAAAAGTATGTGAGCACCAGAACCAGATGTGCTTGCTGAATGTCCCTTCCCAAAACCATAAGCTTTAATATTGTTGGTCTTTGCCGCTGTAACAGCCTCCACTGTTCTAGGAAGTCTTTTTTAATAGATTTTGGAGCATGGCTGTGGGGATTTGCTCATTCAGCCACAAGAACATGAGTGAGGTCAGGCACTTCTTGGACAAGAAGGCCTAGCCTGCAGTCAGCGATATAATTCATCCCAAAGGTGTTCAGTAGGGTTGAGTTAGGGCTCTTTACAGGTCATTGAAGTTCTTCTACACCAGTCTTGGCAAACCATGTCTTCACGATCTTCGCAGGGTAATGGTCATGCTGGAACAGGTTTGGACTAGGTCCATTAATTCCAGTGAAGGGAAATCATAATGCTACAGTATACAAAGACATTCTAGACAATTATGTGCTTCCAACTTTGTGGCAAAAGTAAATCACATGCACCTTCCCCAGTAAAAGCTGCATACTAAATGTAGAAAAGACCGTTGGTAAATGGTACCATCTCATCAACAAACCAAAAGTACAGTGTGGTACCTTTATTTCTGAGAGTGTACCAGGGATCTGAAGAGAAGAAATAAGGATCAACTGGAGCAGGTGAGCGGGAAACAGGGAAAATAGGAGGCTTTGGGGTCTGAAAACAGGAACCAGCTGCGTTTCTCCGGCCTCTGTTTTGTGTGTGCATGTAGATGACGACCAGGCAAAGCGGCTGTGAACATGATGTTACTCACATACAGCTGTATCCGGGCCGAGGCGTTGATTCTCCATCGACCTGCTGGAGGAAAAAAAGAAAACAATCAGCAGCCACAGTAGAGAAGGATGAACTCTAATACAGGAGGAAAAATAACTCTACTTTGCAATCACATCAAAGGTGTCAACATATTTCCTGTATACTTTCCAAAGCACAGTGATGATCGCTTTATAATATGAGGCGAAGTGTCCTCACCTACCCGGTGCATTCCTGACATTCTGACTGAATTCCGTCAGACATGTCGCTAATGAAGCAAACACAGCTGAAATCATGACATTAGGCTATAGCACTGCATATTTCACTCATGAGCACTCTAATCATTTGGGTTGTCCATCCAGATTGTCAAAAATAGTGTACTGGCTAAAATATCTAGGCCTAATGGCGCATGTCTCAATGACTTTCCAGTCATTTACATGACATTTTTTGGGCCTTCACGTTCTTACTTCACGGGCATTACTTAGTCAATATTTCAGCACAGGTTGGCACACAGCCTATTAAAATGAGTACATATTCCAGTAAAGTGTATGAGATCACTTGACCCTTTGCGATTTTTCTGAGCTTTGCAAACAGAGGGTACTACGGTCTATTTATAGCACATGCTTACAGATATTGTCACAAGGGACTCAGCCTCAGTCTCTGCTGGCTTTATCGAAGGAAGCACATGTTTGTGTTGATGTTAATGTGTGTGTGTGTGTGTGTGTGTGTGTGTGTGTGTGAGAGAGAGAGAGAGAGAGAGCAGAGAAAAATGTTGCCTACTGTGCTTAAATCATAATTTCTTCATACACAATTCAGATGTCTTGATTTCAGCAGTAAGATTTATGATTTCTTTATACTATTTTGAACATTAAATTGATCGATTTTTCAATATGTTGAGCTGGAATATAGCTCATGCTACTATGTAGGGTAGCTCTTTGTTCATTAGGCCCCTGCATTGTCTTGTTGCCCATTTTTCACCCTGGTCCTGGAGTTGCAGTGTTTCTCCTCACTGTATTTGTGTATATGGACAGGAAGACAATAAACTCACTTAAACTTTCGACTTAAACACTGGAGCATTTTAATATCTTTTTCCATCAACGTCCCAGTAGGCCATTTTTTTGGGCCGATCTGTCCGCACTGGGCCTTGAGGTGAACTGAGGGTGGCGCATGTGTATGATGGAGTGTTTTCCTGCCGCCAATAATAAAGCGAGATTTACATGGCCAGAAAAGGGCAGGAAGAGAGGTCCAACTGCTCTCAGCGCAACTCTCTAAATAAATCAAAATCTCAGGAAAGCGAGGCCACAATCAGTGTTTATGAGCGAACACCAGCGCTTATCTTCAAAGCAGCAGAGAGCCAGTGTTCAGCTCACACTGAACACCAAACCCACTGTGAGTCTGTGTGTGCATATTTGGCTGTGTGTGTGTGAGAGAGAGAAGGAGCATGAGAGAGAGAGAACTAGTCAGTAAAGATCACCTGAGCGCATTACCTGTGGCCTCAACTATAAAACAAAAACCTTAATTTTCAGGTAAATGGTATAAATTTTTCAAAGGCCCTTCCAACAAAGGTTATACTTGAAAGCCTTCCTGATAGGAAACACTCTGTTGTAAGGTTCTACAGAGGTATCTTATAGGGTTCCCCTGGAGGGACAACTGAAGATCCCTTAAGTGTTGTGAATTTGACCTTTTTTTCCTAAGCATGTACTCTGTTTTCCCATGACTCATATCAGCCTAGATGTGTTTGGTGTCCAAAGTCTGGTTTTCTTAATTTTGCATTGGACTTATTGAACTAAGAATAGTGCAGCTAACAAACAAGGTAAGCCTACAGCTGCCAATTTAACATTGTGTAAATTTCAGACACCAAACTTGCCTTAGCTGATCCGCTAAACTACAACTTTAAAAAGACACCACATTGCAGAGCTTTTTTTAAAATTGTGTTTACCAAATAATCTTCAGCAGGTCCATGTCTAGCCTTTTTGAGTCCCTAGATTTGAATTTCACAAAAAAAACAAAAAACTACCTGAACACGTGAATCACCATGTAAATAAGTTACTGGTTGCAATAGTTGCTCTTTGAGGTTCTAATGAACTTCCACTTTTACTGATAACCATGACCTGTCTCTGCGTTCCCTATCCAGATAAATCATTTCTTGTTGTGTCTCTGTCTTCTAACCAAAATGAAAACTAACGACCTAGCATTAATCATAACACTTAAAAACATACTTCAATCTTTTAGCGCTGACCATTCTTCTTTCTTGCTTCTTCTTTTTCCTACTTCTAAAACAATCTATTTTAAAGACATGTCTCAAACTGAACAGTTCTGCTCTAAGGATTAGATTAAAATGCTATGCCACCACAGGTACTGATAATGTATGTCATAGAGATAACACTATTCTGCCATACTATTTAGAACAGTAGTGTATGATTTGAAAAACTAGCATGATGAAATTTACAGGACCAGTCACATTCTTATTTCTCAGGAGAACAATCTTTTATACATTCATAACCTAATATTTGTTAGACCTCTGGCAGTTCTGATCTTTGAGTCAACATAATAAGAAGTATAAATGTTGCTTAATGTGAGAAAAATGTTTATGCAATTATTACATATTTATAGAGTATAGCCCTATACACCTCAGAATACGCTAGAGAAGGTAGGCGTATCATTGTCAAAATCTAAATCAAGAGATGCCTTCATGAATGTAAATATAGAGGGTTTACTACAAGGTGCAAACCACTGGTAACATTCAAGAACAGGAAAGCCAGATTAGACTTTACCAGAAAACATCTAAAAAAAGCCTCCCATATTATGGAATAAGATTCTCTGGACTGATGAAACCAAGATTAACTTGTACCAGAATGATGGGAAGAGAAAAGTATGGTGAAA
>CM074948.1:17581595-17596384 GCA_037577455.1 Pangasius macronema | reverse complement strand
TGTGGTATTGTGAGTGGTATTGTGTGTGGTATTGTGTGTGGTATTGTGTGTGGTATTGTATGTGGTATTGTGAGTGGTATTGTGAGTGGTATTGTGTGTGGTATTGTGTGTGGTATGTGCGGTACCCATCTCAAGGGTACTTCTCTTTGACTTTGGACTTTTAGTGTGTATCTGTTACATGGTAATGTGAACGGACCTTTCCTTTATGATGATCTAACATGCATGACTGGATCTTAAGGACCACTCTTGTACTTTTTTTTTTACATTTTAGAGCTTTACACTATACTTTACACTATATACAACTTTCCAAGTGAAAGATACACACTAAAGGTATAAAAGATGCCACTGATAAGGACTGGTACAGTTTAATATCCTTTCTTTCTAAGAGCATTGCACTTTTCGACAGGGTAGGCTTCAATGCACTTTTCACAAGACAATAAATTTGTGCATAAATGCATTTACAAGTTAGAAGGTCGCTGTAAGGTTCCACGGTATTTCCTGCAATCGTGAAAATGTCAACCGAAACTACTAACATTATTGTATTCACGCTGAGCCGCTCGCTGTCATTAACTAACCCCATTAGCGGCCTGCGCTCGCGTTCACGCGCGCATGTGGATTCCTCTACAGCGCAGCTTTACCCAGAAAAAAGGAATCACTTATTAGTGTAAACACACATTAGGCCACTAGAGCAATGTGTATTGGTGTGCTGTCATTTCGCTCCTTTTGTATGCAGATTGCTACATCATAAGAAGTGTATTCACATTTGGGAAGTGTACAAGGTTAGGATGTAAATATGTTTTGTTGATTGCTTTATCGATACGACACTCCGCTTAGACTATCTCCCACATTTATCCCACATTTATTTCACTGTTGTCGACTTCGAGCCCATAAGTAGGAATAATCAGATTAAAGATTACAACAAGAATGCAATGTTTGTTTGTTTGTTTTTTTATAGCCTATTAACAATATATTGACGTATGCAATTTCTAATAACTCATTTCTATGCGCCGTTTGACTCACCAAAGAATAAAAAAACGTTAGAATTAAAATCATATATTTAGATTATATATTTTGGCTTCTGAAATAAAAAAAAAACCCAACCCAAGGCTTTGATCATCCCAAATCTCTTCTTGTTGTGACGGCTTTCTAATGTACTTATGTGATCTTTGCAGTATTTTCGCATTTCATCATGGCTTGCGCAAGATCAAATTAGTCTCCAGTTAACAAATACTCAATCATCCTGAGTCTCGTGACCTCCATGATTTAAAAAAAAACGCTTCAATTCGATTACCTGCAGTATCATTAGACTGTCTAACATGTAGTATTATTCCTAAACTGTATCGATTAATGGACGCTCGTCTCTGCAGGTTTCAGTGCGCCGGCCGGCGCGCAGACATGAGCCAGACCACCCAGATAAAAATCTAAACCTTGATCATTGGCCTCATTGAATTAACTGAGAGGCCAGTTCTGAATGGATGACTGTGTGTTTGATCAAGGTGTCAACGCGATTCTGTCCATGATTATATTATGGCTGCTGAAGCTCAGAGGTATTAACAGGGAACTGAAGTCTCTCTCTCTCTCTCTCTCTCTCTCTCTCTCATTCACACACACACACACACACACGCACACACATCAGTAGCAGCAGGTGCATTAGTCAAACCCCAGACAGCAGAACTCCTGGTGCTCTGTGTGTATTAGAGCTGAAAGATAAACATAAAAACTCTATTCAACAAAAGTCCAGTGCTGAATCCATTGTAAATCAGGATAAAGCGGATAAATACACATTCAAGCTCTAGCTTATTTTCATTGTGGTCCTCATGTAGCATGGAAAAGACACAGGAACATGCCAAAATGTACATGAGGAAGGAGCACAGCAAGAAGCAGATATATACCGCTGTGGGAAATTTCCAATACATTTTCCCTTCATGTAAACCATGCATCAATTTGGTAACCACCAAAAGTTAAAAATCACTTTCATAAATTTTGGAAATTCTGTGAAAAGTTTCCCTCCCATAAATCTGCTGCAGGGTATATTGTGTTAAATAAACAATTTACAAATTACAGCATTCAGCAAACTCCCTTATACAGAAGTGCTTTGCGTCTCCATCATATACATATCCTCAATTAAAAGAGGGTCTAAGATTACTACCGAGCTAAAGCCATGACAGAGTGGTGTTAGTAGGTTACAGAGAGGTTTTTTGTGACTTAGGGGAAGTTCATTCCATCACCTGTGAAATGCAAAAGTTGTGTGTGTTTATATTGCTTTGCGCAGGAAGTTGAGTGTGTTTATATACAGAGAAAAGTTGAATGTGTTTATTATTATTATTACTTAGTGCATTCGAGATGTCTTGTAATGTATGAAAATACACTCCTGGGCAAAAAAAAAAGGGCCAAGCTCGAAATCTCAAAATGGCAACATATTGAGCTTTGAATGGTCTTAACAACAAATCACTGGTCAGGAAATTAGCAAGAATAGATATAGCAAATAGATAAAGGAAGTTACTATGGGATAGCTTTTCCCTTGATTTCTTTACATGTTTAAACCTTGTGGCTCTTGATGGACTGCAAATAATAATGCACCAAATAATGATTAATCTTTTAAGAAAAAAAACATCCCAGGAGATATTTTTGGAAAATGATGTACATCTAGACATATTTTAGTTTGAATTTTACATCAAACATTTGAATCATTCTAATAATTTTGCCTTTGTGTACAAGAAGACTACATAAGTGAATTTCCCTGTTTCTGCTGTAGCTTTTCCCCAAACAAGCATTTCACTGCAGCAGAAGTAAACCAGCAACTGGTGACACAGGAGCTCTCAGAAGTGCATTTGTTTAATTCTTGCTAACTTTCTGACCAATGCTTTGTTATTAAGACCATTAAAAGCTTAATATTTGCCATTTTGGGGGGCTTGGCCCATTTGTTTTTCCCAGGAGTGTACATTGCTGAACTTCAGCAGGGTTAAATGTTATCCTGCATTATTTTGAAGGAAATGATTTCGTTTCTTGGATTGTGTCAAGGCGATTTGATTCAGACATATCTGTGACTAAGGTTTGTCAGGATGCTTAAAGCACGCAATAAAAAAAACCTAGGGTCTGAGATGAAAACAATGCAGTATTGTAAATAAATATATAGGACCTACACTGTTACAAAAAGGTACACATACTCTAAATTTACCCTTAAACATAACATACGACAGTGGCCTCTTAGGTTCAGATGTGCACTTTAAAAGCGTTTTAAACCTACATTTCATTTTCTCCTTTACACAGCTGAGTCTCTTAAACCTTATTATGCTCTTGTGCAATTCTTCTCGCTTCTCTCTGCAGTTGGAAAGCACGATGGACTGAAGTTAGACACATTAAAGAGATTGTCAGACTTAACTAAAATAAATACAGCACTTTGTTTTCATAAAAGATATTGACATTTCGGGTAACAAAGCCCTTGGTTAATCCCACAGGGAGCTGTGTCAGGGAGGTTTGATGGCCGGGATTTTTCCGCAGGGAAAATCAAGCGCGCGCGGCTTGTTGCGCTCCTGCACCACTCCAAGGCCACGTTTCCTTCCTACAGTTCCAGGTTTCCGTGCACGAATCTTATCGTTCCCAAAAACCTGAGGCTTAGCAAAATAACCTTCACACATGCTCTTTCAAGTCTCAGCCCGGCCAACGTCTCACGCACGTCTGTCGATACATGCCTTTATAATAGCACATATACATGTCATCATCTGGATCCTATGACTATGTAGCCTACAGACACTCCCAGTGTACATTAGACTGTATGGGGTATTATTACTGTACTGGGTACTGGGTATGTAACAGCCTGGACATACATAGACATCTCAGCAGTGGTGGCAGTGTGAGACTGCCCTGAACGTGAACTCTTTACTGCTGGCCTGGCAAATATTTAATCATGTTCAAGTCTAGTAGCATATACAGTACCTGATCCTGACTAACACAAGTGTCTGTGAAGTCTGAGGAAGAAAAATAAAACTTTTCCAACGTAGAGGGGGTTAAAATACACAATACATTGGCAATTTTCTTTGGAATACTTTAAGACAAATGGTTAATAAATAATATAGGCTAAAAATTAGGACATTAGCTGCACTTGAGGGTTTGGTACAGCAAGCCTACAGGTTTGATGTAAGAGGGAAAAAAGTATGTTCATGTACAGCAATAAACACATATATTTTTTATTTTTACGCATGAAGATTTCTTTTTATTATCTATTTAATTCTGAGCCTTGAAATTCTCACTGAGGTGGGAAACCTGTGGAGGCTCACACCTTTAATCCACTCCTCTGTGCGCCCATTGGTCCGCGCTTAGCTTAAAGTCCGACTGGAACTCTGGGATTGACATGAGCAGTCTGAAGAAGTCTTAAAGACAGACATGTACTTTGACAGAATGTTTCCCTCTCTGGACATGGGAGCCATGCAAGAAATGCTGGAAAGTGAGCATGGCTGTTACGCACCGTCTGAACAGCACGAGGTTCCTGTGTCAGGGCCTTCCAGCCCGGCATCGGCTGAGTCTGAGCTCAGCTGCTCCAGCCCGGAAACCAAACCGACACCGGAAGCTCGAGTGAGGAGACCTCTGAACGCCTTCATCATCTGGACGAAAGAGGAGCGCAGACGTCTTGCGCAGCTCAACCCAGATCTGGAAAACACCGACCTGAGTAAAATACTTGGTAAGTCAAGCAACAAAAAGTGCCTGTTTCTCTGCAATATATCTGTAACACACGTACGCACAGCTGAAACACGTAAACACAACCAAAGCATGCAATATGTTCAAGTCATCCTTTATGTCATGCTGTCAGATTCCAGTCCAGAAGGGCTCCATCCATACAGAGATCACTGTTTTCCCAACTGAACACCAAATTTAGCTTTGCTAATCAGCTGACTGATTGAATCAGGAATGCCTGATACCCAGAACTGAAACAGGACCCTACTGCTTTTTTAAGACTAATATAAGCTTTCTGATTTTTCACATTTCTAATCTTCACTCTTTTTCTTTCACTTGCTCTGTAGGTAAGACCTGGAAAGCCATGTCTCTGGCAGAGAAACGTCCGTACATGCAGGAAGCAGAAAGACTGAGGGTCCAACACACTATTGACCACCCCAACTACAAATACCGTCCCCGTCGGCGCAAGACCAGCAAGCGTGCTGCCAAGATGCCCCCACATGAAACCAACATCTCACCCAACTTCCACCTCAGCTATATGCTCCAGAACCAAGCTCTTCAATATCCATACACACACTCACACACACTCTCTAACTCATACACACACGCTCATGGTCCCGGTTTCCAGCATAATCCTGTCCCATCACAGAATGGAGCAACATTTACAAACGGGGGGTTAACGTTTCCAGATGGAGCAGTGCTCTTGAACTCGTCTTTAGCATGCCCACAGCAGCCTGGGTACTCAGCAGAACCCCAGCTATACTACAGTTCCCAGCATGCAGTGCAGCAGAGAGGAGAGCAGTGGGATTGGCGGGGGGAAGAAGTGTGTGCTTGTGTTCTGTGTTCAGGTGGACCGTCGCTAGAATTTTACCTGGAACAGGTACGAGTGGACATGCTCGACCAGCTGGATCGCAGTGAGTTTGACCAATATCTCAATCCTGTCCTGCCTAAAGACCAACACTTCCAATGAACATCACAAAGTGACCACACTTCCGGGTTATAACCAAGAGACTCTGCAGCAGGTCAAGCCACAGAGTGGCCTGTTTGGTACAATGTATTTTCTGTTACTGTTGCTCCTAAAAAGAGATTTTTTTTTTAAAAATGATGTGAGTGTGTATATAAATATTTGTATTTATTTATGATATTTAGTGGTGCCAGAATACAGAATAACCTTTCTCAGGATTAAATCTCACTGTCAGTGTGGACTGCAGAAAATCCTGTATATTCTACGATGTGTCATCTGCCTCACTTTACGTTGTTTAATCATTGCTGCTTTTTTCGTCTCAGAGATTTATACCATCAGCGTTCTTCAATGTACTTTTGGAATGTATATTTATTACTTGTCGACTTGTGGGAAAGTCCAGTTACAGATTCTATAAATAAAACGTTTAAATATAATTGTGGGTTTTTCATTTCTGAAAAATCTTGAATGATGTTAGAATGCTTGGGTCTATTTCCTCATGTTCCAGAAATGTCCCCAAGGTTCATGTGAGGTCAGGATACAGAGGTCCTGCTATTCTTTCATTGTTCTTCATTTAGACCTATTTGTCTGAGTGGTTGATCATGTCAAGAGCATGATGCTGATTGGTTCTTGGGCATATCACCCCCACTTATCTTCCTCACCAATTTAGGTGTTTCACAAGTCTGTATTTTTATATTGCAGATACAATTTGCACGTTTCAGAATTTTTGAAGGGAAGCGTTTATAATGACGCTGAAGGTATGTTTGTATACCAGTGGGTTTTAAACCGTTTGGAGTCCTCCTAACTAACATGTCCCACTCAAATGTTTGCATTCTGGGTGGAGCCACAGTCCCTGATGTCAGTCAAAGAACAACACTAACAACCCCCTAAACTACATCAACCCAGGCCAAAACACGATTTTCATTCAATAAATGATTAAATAAATTAATTATTAATAAGTATTAATAAGTAAATAAGTATTGAAATAAAAACAATAAAAACCAAATTATGTAAATAGAGTTATTGATTTGTCAGATGGCTTTGTCTGAAATAAGACCATATAAAATTCAGTCGTTTATCTGACCACGGATGCTCATTGGATTTCAAGACTTGGAATTTGATCTCACAGACTTCCAGTCACACGCACAGAATTTTAACCACTCTGCTACCATTGCTCATGTAAAGACACGTGTAAATAACGCTGAAATTAGATCCACTGAAATAAGTGGATAGGTTCAACAAACTGGACTTCATGTGAAAACCTGAAGTTTTCAACATTTTTGAACAAAATTGTTGCACAGTTACACTAATCGACCATGTAGTACACAGTTATACAAGGGATTTATTTATATTGCACTGTCCAGATGAGGATGGGTTCCCTTCTGAGTCTGTTTCCTCTCAAGGTTTCTTCCTCATATCATCTCAGGGAGTTTTTCCTTGCCACTGTCGCCACTGGCTTGCTCATTAGGNGTTCCCTTCTGAGTCTGTTTCCTCTCAAGGTTTCTTCCTCATATCATCTCAGGGAGTTTTTCCTTGCCACTGTCGCCTCTGGCTTTCTCATTAGGGAGAAATTCATATATTTACAATTCATTTACAGTTTAGTTTGGTTTAATTTAAATTGAATGTATTTATTTCTGTAAAGCCGCTTTGTGACACTGTCCATTGTTAAAAGTGCTATACAAATAAAATTGAATTGAATTGAAATGAATTATCATACTGACTAAATTCTGAACAAAGTAAACTAAGATGCAAGATTGTCTAGTGTGCATGCTAGTCCAATTCTGCATACATAACTCTTATAGGAGAAAGTTTTCTCAACCAGTAAGCAGCTCAAACATTGTATTGCAATGTTTGTACCATTTCCTGTTAGGGAGTTTCACTTATTTGATCAATGACAATTATCTGGGGAATTTAAGGNCCCCCCCCCCCCCCCCCCCCCCCCCCCCCCCCCCCCCCGCCCCCCCCCCCCCCCCCCCCCCCACCTGTCAAATCAATTTCCATAGAGCACAAAACTTTGGAATGTGAAAAATTGATTTTTACAAGCTATGTTTTTTTTTTTAATAATTAAGCTTTATTTCCCGGTTCACCTTTGCTCAATATTACATACTGCGCAGAGTTATGTGCTAAAAGGAAATAACCCTCATCAGAACAGGAGTACTGAATATTTCCTGTTGGACAAGCTGAGTGGGCTTTAAGCTACTTGTGTAGCTGTGTGAAATAATCTTCATGCTTAAACTCTCCTGTGGCAAATGCTCCAGCAATGCTTTGTAAACGCTGAAAAAAATAGGAGAAGAGAATAGTAGGTGGAACATATTAGATGAGATTTTAACAAATGTTGAATTGAGGCAGGAAAATGAAAGTGAGCCAATAATGTGGACCAGGACGTGAAGTAGAACATTAAGACAAAAAGGAAAGAAATAGTTCAACAATGGATGCATACAGTATAATAATATAATAAACTTATCTATACTGTATAGTATCCTTCTCACAGTTAACCCCTTAAAGTCCCAGTGTATTCATCATAAAGCATAATTCAATGGATACTATGAACTATTCAGCAGTGACACACACATGAAAGGTATGTACATGCTTACAAAAAGGGTGCTTAAAGTGTTCATTAGACAATTAAAGGTTCTTCTGATAGAAAAATCCTCTATTGTAAGGTTATATGGTACTGTGCAGAAGTCTTAGGCACATGGAAAGAAATGCTGTCATGCAAAGATGCCTTCAAAAACAATGAAATTAATCATTCTCTACATTAAAAGATGTATATAAAGAGCAATAAACTAAACAAAGTTAATATTTTTGGCATGTCAACCCTTAAAAATGCATCAGTAGTCTCATATTTTGTGCAGTTTTATAAGGAAATTGGCTGGTAAGTTTTTTTAAGCATCTTAGAGATTCTGCCACAGTTTGCAGACTTCGCTTTGTGTCACATTTGCTTTTGTTTTTGCACGTAATGCCTGATGGCCAGTATTCAGTTTTGTTTGAAAAGTGGTCTATTGCATAATATGTTGCCTTCTTGTGACATACAAATATTATTCCTCAACATTTAATTTTGGTTAGAAAAGTAATGTTTGAAAATTGAAATTCTTTTTCTTAAAGTTTCTTTTTTTTCTACAGACCCAGTATTACAGACATCATAAAATAAATATCCAAAAAAGACCAAATTAGTATATAAAAATCGGGCACCCAATACTTTTGCACAGGAGCATAAGCCTGAACCCACTGACAGCTCGTGAGAGTTTAATGCAGTTTAAAGTGAATTGCAGCCACAAACAAAACTTCATAAAGACATATAAAATACAAACACAATGTAAAAAAGTAAGAGGAAGTCACAGACAATAAACTAATAAATGGTGTTTTTAAATGGCAGCACTTAATGATCATAAAAGATTATTTGGAAAGCAATCTTTTATAGACACTTATTGATATATGCAAGCGTTAATCTATTAAGAGTTTTAAAATAACGCAGAGGATTTTGAGCGTCATTATAAAAAAAATGAAAAAGTATAGTTATCAATTTTTGTTTTGTTAAAGAAAAAAGATCTAGGTTGTGAAAGAAAATACCTTTAAATCTTTTACATTAAAAATGCTCATTTGATCAAGAGACATTCTTATATTGGTGTGGCTTTATCAGTCCGAGTTAATAAGTGATTGGTCTAGGCAGAGCTTCAGTAGCTGCAGGAGTGTGATCAGCCCATGTTTACTGACCCTCTTAACATCGATCTTCTTCCTCTGTGTGTATGAGCTTGTGTCAAGTCTTTGATGTCCCCCTCTGGTATTTTTATACCCCAAGACCCCAGAACCTCGAATGTGAACCCAAGTGTGTGTATGTCTATGTAGGTGCTTGTGTGAAGGATGCAGAAAGACTTCTACATTTCCATACAATGTGCCATACAGCTCTCATTTCTTTGGTAGCTAATTGCATCCTCTCTCAGTCCTGTCTTTCTTTGTGTGTTAGAAAAAGATAGAGTAAGAAGGTGAAGTGTGAAATCACGCTTCGTTATCTGTGTCGGTGTGTTTACAGATGTGTCTGAGTATGTGTGTGTGTTATTACGCTGAATATAATGACTTGAAAATATGACCTGCTTTAACAGACAGGCTCATTTAACAAACACATGGAGAAGAGTCAATAACTTTAAGGAATCATTCTGGGAAAGGACACAGCAGGTCAAATCTCACAATGATATGATGTAATATTCTTTCAAAAAAATTATGATGTATCAAGTCAGTAGATCTCATGATGAAAAGATGCAGTAACTGGGAAAATGTATACTGTGTGTGTGTGTGTGTGTGTGTGTGTGTGTGTGTGTGTGTGTGTGGGTGTGGGTGAAGCGTTCCTGTTTGATCCTGTGATGTTCCATGAATCACCATGGGAGGGAGCTATGAATTCCCAGAGAAGACTGTTAAAAGAGGATATGAGAGAATCAGCAATGGCACCAATTGCACGCCAAATTACAATAGCTATGAAACATGGAAGAATAGCTGGCTAGGCTACTTGCTACAATCACCTTGTAAACTGATTGTCGAACTGGGGTAGCTAAATCCTTTGGACAACTGTTTGTAAAAAATAAGAGTTTTAAAGTACTGGCTTTCTTTCTATGATTGTTCCCATTTTCCCAAACCCAATAAATTAACATTACTGCACTGGTTTGCAATCATGCAGCTAAAACACTGGGACATTCGGGGTCCCACTTTATATTAAGTAACTCTAATACCTGTGTAGATACACATAAACTATAGAGGCAGCTACAATGTGAGTAAAAAGGATGTTTGTGCTATTACAGATATCTTATGTAAATACACAACATGTACTGTATATCAATGTGTAAGTACACACTGTATCACAACATTTGTAACAAGACATTCACACAGATTTAGCAGACTAAAAATTATTACTTTTGTATAAAGTGTTGGTTTTATTTTTTTTTTTTTAATTGGACACATAAATATATAACAGAGCAGGGGTTACAAAGGACAGTACACAACAACAAGGGGGGAAAAAAACAATAAGACACAGTATATTATTTTATACTACAGTAACAATTTGAGGTAAGCAAGCATGAAGATAGGACAAAATTTTCACCCAAGATTGCACAATATGTTGCACATTGCACTTATATTAACAAAAAAATGTGACAAATATGATGTCAGCAATGGAGATCAAGTATCTAAATATGATTTTTTCCTGTTTTTAATGGCTGCCGCAAAATTTTTTTTATAATGTCAAATGTTCTGTCAGCACAAGAAGGATATTTTTGTTGTCTTTCCTGTTTAGTAATATTACATTATTGGCAATTGTTTCTAATTTTAGTATAAATGGCTGGTACTCTTGGGGTATTTGAATAGATCACGCAGTATAGTGATGGATCTAGATTTGATAGATCGCCCAGTATTGTGATGGAGAGGCAGTGTGGGATCCTGATACTGAGAATCTCAGACAGGCTGTTCAGGATATCCGACCAGAAGGACTGGATGTATGGACGTGACCGGAATTCTATGGAATCTGGTAAGTGTTTACATTTGAAGCTATTGAACTTATGTGTGGTGAGATGTGACCTGTGTGAACTCTAATATTGTATTAACAGAGTAGTATGCTGCGTTCAAGGTGAAGTTGCAATGTGTAATTTCCCGCCTACCAGTGGTTAGAACCCCCAAAAACACCCCTTCAACATGAAATTTCAACTCATCAACTTGGATTAGTCTTCTGAACTATCAGTTCCTTCCCAATTTATGGAGTGACATCAGATCAATATGGCTGTGCGCACTGTGAACCTTCTTTACATATAAATTAGTTAGCAGTATTGGCTTTAGATCAGTTAATATACAGAAACAGTACCAATCTATAACATTAACGATACTAATCACTGTTTTGGAGAGAAAATCGTCAACATTGGAGTTATCACTAATATTGCTAAGCTCCTCACTATTGTCTGACGTTGACCGTTCAGACTAAATGTTGCAGGAATGTTTGAAGCTCATTATAGCAAACCAGTAACTCAGGTCTATAACTGTAAAACTCAAGTCAAGTCGAGCTTTTTTGTCATTCTGCTACATGTGTTAAAGTAGCTTTTTATGAGCTTTCTTAGAGAAGTCCATAATTTTTTTCCCCCCACTTTGATTGTTGAGGTGGGAAATGTCTTTAGCATTAGTGTTTGAGGACATAGAGAATATTTTTTGGTTATGATTTGCCAATTTATTACTGTATGCTTCAAGCTGTATGTTGTAAGCTATCATCGAATAGATGTTCCAAACTGGTCACCCTGCTTTTGTTGCATGGGTGAAATGTTATGTTTTTTTTCTTGTTGTTTTTGTTGATTTGGTACATAGAATTATGCCATAGTGGAGTCTGAGCAAAAGGTGAGTGATTATTGGTAAGAGAGAAAATAGAATAAAATAGAAAATAGAAACTCCACTGGGGGATTTTGATTTCTGAAGAGTGGCCAATTTTGGGAAAATTCTGGGAAGTGGGATTTTCTTGGAAAATAACTATACAGAAATGGTCCGTGTGTTTTAACCCTTAAATACCACCAGTTATTAGTGACCCACTGACTCATCTCTCACCTCTCTTCCTCATTTATTTTTTATACCTCCACCACTAGGTGGTGAAGGCATTATGTTTTCGGACTGTCTGTGCATCTGTCTGGGATTCTCTTTAGCGCGATATCTCCAGAGCAATGGTTGAATGTTTGTAGGATTTATATAGAATTATCTTTGTATGCCACAGATAAACACATTAGATTTTGGAACTGATCCCAACAGGGTCAAGGTCACGCCAAGGTCAGCTGCCTGAAATAGTTTTTCTTCAATAGCTTCCTTCCTGTTTGAAATATATATTAAGGGTATTAGGAACATGATGGACTAAACTTGCTGGCAGTGGAGGCATCCCCATTGCTGCCATTGGTGTTGAGTTCTACTCGTTGTTTTATGTAGATCCCCACCTCACTATTATTCATCACCCTTTTTGCTTGTGTAACACATAGCTCAGTATGTGTTTAATATGGCGTATATCAGTCATTAAGTGGTTATAAACATATTCTGTCATTTGTGACAAAATTTTTAAATAAAGCAAAATATATATTTTACTTCCTAGTTATTGAAAATGTTTCTTCGTAGTGGAGGCAAGTAAGAAAGAAACCATATGCGGAAAGAAAAATCCAGTTTTTCATTGAATGATTATCTATGCCTATTACAAATTTTAAAAAAAAAATTGAATCAGAACTTTTTAAAAAAAAAAATTAAAATATGAACCTTTTGTTCTTGGGGGTGGGGGGGAGTGTGAGTGTGTGTGTGTGTGTGTGTGTGTGTGTGTGGGGGGGGGGGGGTGAATGTTTATCTTGAATCAGTGCTACCTGCTCAAAATGATGGTTATGGCCAAATAATGTATGCTTTTCTTTTCAAAATAGCATTACTTGGATTATTTGAAACATCTTCCATACAAGACCCTGTGAATGAGAAATGATTGGTTTCTATAGCTTTAATATAAACCTGTGCTTTTCCTTGCAGTCAACCCCTTCTGACCAATCAAAATTAAGAATTCCACAGTGCTGTGGCATGAATTTACAATAAATAATCCACACTGAATCAGTATTCACTGGCGGCTGTTTGACCTACATGATTATGCACAGCAGAGCATACAAAGCTGTGACTCTGCAAATTAATTTTGGAGAAAGGCTTTTCATGAGCATTATTTACAGGGTGTGTGTGTGTGTGTGTGTGTGTGTGTGTGTGTGTGTGTGTGTGTGTGTGTGCGCCAGTTTGGATAGGTTGGATAGGCTTATTTACCTCTGCTGCTAGAGATTAACACAAACCCAGATTAAATGATCAGAATAGCAAAATTCATTTTAAAGGGATAGCAAAAATGAATTTTGATAAGATTTTTTGATAAATGATAAGAAAAAAAGGAGTGTACACATCCTGGATATGACGAGGTAGCTGGCTTTGAGCTTCCTACATACATACATACATACATACATACATACATACATATATACATACATCTAATCTTATTGAAGAATCTTACACTCTGAGCTATTATGAGTAAATATCAAATAATAAATAAATCAAAATATTAAAGCTTTTATTGAGTTATGTCTTGTAGGTCTACAGTAAGTAATTTGATGCTCATGTACTGTAAACAATGCGCTAATAAGTTCCACTTTCTAGTGGGTGTTTATGTATGAACGTGTATGTTTTGGGAGAACACACTCAGGCTCAGGGGTGGTGGTGGTGGTGGTGGTGGTGGGAGAGGAGGTTGTATATTGTCTTGGGAATGCCTGGGTTTGGGAGAATAACTGTTGTGATGTATTTATTGTTGCTGTAGGGTCAGGTTGCCAGATTGAGCCTGTGCTCCGCTGATAGCGCCTATGTTATTGTAAGGCCACAAGGCCATCTGATAAGCACTTACTGTGACGATAAGGCCTGTTTAGGATGGTGCTGAGCCAGAACCCTCAAAAACCCCACGAGAGTTCAGGGCCCACACACTCACATACACAACCATTACCCAATTAAAAAGGAATTATATGCACCGCTGACATATTACAGTAAGATAGAGAGAAACAGCTTGTATGAGTGACAGGCTGGTTATCTGCACAGGGATCAGCAAAGGGAAGCTGCTCATCTGATCCAGTCAGGGAAGTTAGTGTAAGAGGCTATAGCATGAAATGACACCTCTTGTGTGTGTGTATGTGTGATAGTGATCATGTGTGTGTGTGTGTGTGTGTGTGTGTGTGTGTGTGTGTGTGTGTGTGTTATAATGTACTGTAAATCTTTTTAAAGACAGGAAGTGGACAAAACTAAGGAACTCTAAGTTGATCGTTATGGCATATTCAAAAGAAATGTCAGTTATGAACTGAAAATGATCAATGTATTTGCCTAAACAGCAGTGTAGAACAAGGCTATTATTTAATAAGTTTAACTGAATTTAAAATTGTCTGACTTTTTCTTCCCCTGCAGTTGAAATAACGTGGCCATGAGCAGTTACATTTCAACTAGAACTGGTGCATCTTTACTAATCCCTGTCATCTATTAAACACCAAACAACAATGACACAATGAATTTCATACATATTCCAAGTTTGCTATTATTTTAATTTTTCTTACTGATTGTACTAATTCACAACAGTCTTGTGTGCCGTTTGAATGCAGGCTGCCTG
>CM074948.1:17566595-17579095 GCA_037577455.1 Pangasius macronema | reverse complement strand
ATCAATTTTACATTAAATCTATAACACAATAAACTGTGCAAAAACTGAAGGAGTCTGAATATGCTGTGAATCTACTGTACATAAGAACATTTTCTCAGGTCTGTCTCATCCTAACATCTTTATTAAGATGACTCGGTCATGTAGGTTTCTGCTTTACAAGATCAGGAGGATCCGTCCATCTCTATCCACCGAGGTCATCTTGAGATTGGACTACTGCAACCAGCTGCTGGCAGGTCTGTCTCTGCGCGCCATCCAACCCTCGCAACGAATCCAGAATGTAGCTGCAAGAATTGTTTTCAACTTCCCCACATTCTTCCACATCACTGAATTGCTGCATTCCCTGCACTGGCTTCCTGTAGCTGCCTGCATCCAGTTTAACACTGATGCTTGCCTACAAAGTCAAAAATGGACCATTGCCCACCTACATTAAGGCACTTATCACAACTGCACCATGCTCCCTTTAGCCCTCTAATGCGGCTTGACTTGACCCACCGTCCCTCAATGTACGAGGAAGACTCTTCTGTTTCATGGCACCCAGGTAGTGGAAAGAACTTTCCCTGGCTGTTCAAACAGCTGAGTCACCGGTGATCGTCAAACAAACTGTAAAGATCTACCTCTCCACTTCATTAATGTTTTGTTTCTTTTTAAATCACTTGACATGTGTTTTCTTTTCTTACTGTACTAACCTCCTCTAACAGTGTTTTAGGCTGATTCTTAGTCCCTTATTCTTAGATATAGAGACTACAAATAAGTTCTCTAAGTGGCTCTGGATAAGGGCATCTGCTAAATGATGTAAGTGTAAATGTTTATTGTTGTACTGTATCTGTCTTCAGTTTGAATTTGCATTATATAAGTGTTTGTTGATTGAGTTTAACGTTTTCCAGACTTCTAGTTCTAATTAGAAAATGAGCCTTCAAAAGTATTTGCAACTGCATTTCCCTTCAACAAAACTAAAAATATGACTATTAATAGCATCATATTAATTTGATAATATATTACTATGATTAATAATGTTAACAAACTGATAATATTAATATGATAATCTATCATTATTCATGTTAATATTAATACATTCATGTGAAACGCTAGTTTTATGAACCATTAGTTCAGTTAGATACACCCCTTTATGTATCATAGGCAAGGATATATAAACTGTCTCTCTCTCTCTCTCTCTGTTTCTCTCTTTGTCTCTCTCTCTCAGGCACGCACACACACACACACACACACACACACACGCACACGCACACACCCACCACCCTAGAGAAAAGTGGTCACTCAGTTTACAACCTAAATAGTGTCCTTGAGATGACATAGTTATATGTTGTAAAATGTTATTACATTGTCAAGTTTGTTAACTTGTTTTGGTTAAAATGATTAGTTTATATTCTGCTAAACATCCAAGTCTGCATGCGATTGATTCAACATCTTAGATATCTTATTTTCAACTGTCCCATTTAAAACAGATTAATCGTTTTTCACTATTCACAAATAACGTAAAATATAATTAAATTGCTGTTAATGGTGACTGTTTATTGAAATCTTAACTAGAACAGTACTGATGTGCAAAATACCACAAATAGGAACGGCATAGTGGCATTTTCCGAAAAGTTTGTGACATTTTCCTGGACTAAATCTATTCCCGGGAAGGGAAAAATAATAGTAAAATATTATTTTCTCTGTGAATAGTTGTGTGTGTGTGTGTGTGTGTGTGTGTGTGTGTGTGTGTGTGTGTGTGTGTGTGTGTGTGTGTGTGTGTGTGTGATCAGATAAAGCAGATAAAGAAACAGACAATATTAAGTATAGTCTGACTGTTGGCATCCACTGAACAGAGACTCTCTTAGTTTGAGTTCACCATTATCAGGTGACCTACTTGTGTAAAACTGAAAATTCAAACAACCTTCTACATCCATTATATTTACTATTCCTCCATACAACACTGAATTAATTTGTTAGGATTAAATATTATTTATGCCTGATATTCAAGGTATCACACAATATCTTTTTGCTATAAAAACATCCTCAGATGAGTGGAGGTTATTATAACAACAAAAGAGGGACTAAATCTAGAATGAGATTTCCACAAGCACGTATGAGTGTGAATGTTGAGGTGTCCGCATACTTTTGGGACAACATTGTACTTCTCAAATTACTTTTACCACTTATACTGCTTTAAAGTGTACAAATCTGCAGTGTTAATGAATTGGCTTTCAGACTGAAGTCTTGTGTAAATAATCTATATAACACAATAAAAGCTATAAAATATGTGTATTTTAATAAAATATGTATATATAATAAATAATGTTCATAAGCAGACTCATGGATCCTCCTGGAGACAACTGTTGCCTGTACAATATTTAACAGTTGTCACAATTCTTGAAGTCTTTCATAGTGTCCGTGTTGATTTTTTTTTTTTTTGGCAAATTTTTGGTCTATATTAATTTTTTAATCCTGCATGCAATAATATGCTTGGGTTTAAAAACATACAGTCAGGTCTGGAAGTATTTGGACAATGACGGAGTTTTGGTGATTTTGCCTTTATACACCATCACAATGGATTTGAAATAAAACAATCAAGATGTGATTGAAGTGTAGACTTTCAGNCTCAAAGGTATTTGGACAAAGTGATATAATTGTAAATATAACCATAATTTTAATACTTGGATGAAAATCCTTTGCAGGCAATGACTTTCTGAAGTCTGTTCTCAAAACTCAAATTCTGAGTTTCCTACCTGGAGAGGCTTTGCCAGGCCAAATACTTCCAGATCTGAGTGTACATACAAACTATTTGAAATATGTGCAGTATGTGGTGCAGTTCAATCTCCCCCGTTCAGTCCTGAGCTCGGGCTCTGCCTGTGTCTGTGTGGGTTTCTTCTGGGTTCTTAGGTTTCCTCCCACCTCCCAAAAATATGCCATTATATGGACTGACTATGATAAATTGCCCCCAATTGTGAATGAGCATGAAAATGTGTGTATGATACCCTGTGATAGACTAGCATCCAATCCATGGTGTATTCTTGCCTCATTCCCAGTGTTCTCGGGATCGCCTGTGGATCCACCGTGACCCTGACCAGGATAAAGCAGTTACTGAGAGTGATAGAGCGAGTGTTTGAAATATCATCTCCTCAAAAACTAAAGAGGTAGGTCAAAAAACTACAAAGTTTCCTCCTTTCCTAAGAGGAGTACTGCCAACCATGCTCAATTAAAACTTTAAGGCTATTCTTATAGATATTTGTCTCTTATTACTGATGAAGCAAGATTCAATCTTAACTGTGGACGTAGTTGACATGCAGGAAACACAAGACCTGAGAACCTGCATGAGCTGAAAAATCTAAATTAATCTTTTACACTCAAGTTAAAATAAAACTGCTGCTTCTTTTCATACTAAAATAATACAGACCACTTAACTCCTAGTCGAGCTCAGCAACTACAGTTAGGTCTAACAATTCTCTATTGTTTCAAATGCCACAAGAATAGCTATGGCAAAAAGCAAGATCGAATCTGAACTGCTTATATTTGGATGGCTTGACCGATATATAATTTGGGTCAACGCAGGGGTAGAGCGCTACTTGTTTCATGTCCTATCCGAGATTCGATCTTAATGGATAAACAATCTGTTTTGACTATTAATCACTGACACTTTCACTGACTGTCCCTTTCAGGTCTCTTAGGTCATTTTAACACTTTTAGCATTTCGAACAGTTGCAGGGTGGGTAGGCAGGTCTGTATGGCACCAGCGTGGCCTAGGGGAGTCTGGGGTGGAGTGAGGTGTGTGTATATGAGGGAGCAGTCTCTCATTCTTATCTGAGCTACTGCTTCAGCGTGCATTTCCTGTCCCCCACAAACTGCTTCCTGTCCTTGGCGCAGGAGCACACACTGTCCGCCTTCAGACATACACACACACACCCACCCACTCGCATACACTCGCACACACTCCCACATGCACACACAGACTGTCGCCAGGCGAGCCTTTCTGGGGAATTACACAATAGCATTGGCTCCTGAGTGCTGCTTTTTACATGAGTCAAGCGGAAGCTGTATATGTGTTAGCACCACACACACACACATACAACATATTCAGCCTCTGGTAGTAAAATAGATGATGACAGTAATACCGAACCAGCACTCCCTCTGTGCCCTTACTCAGGGGAACAATAGAGATGTGTGGAGGTCCAAATATACTGTGTGGGTGTGGGTGAGTGTGTGTGATGGTGGGAGAGTTGATGAGGTGTTGCTGTGTGCCTGAGTGTGAAGATTGAGGCTGGAATTTGCCCATACTTAAAAAGACTAAGATATTTTTAACTTGTACCTAATCATAATATTTATATAATTATAATTAAGGGTAAAGTATGCAGACAGACTGTGTTCTCTCATCACATCACACACACAAATATACACACACACACACACACACACACACACACACACACACACATGCATGAACACAGAATAAGGTTGTTGGAAAAATAGGATGTGGTTTAGGTGAGGTTCCCAGTTCTTCTCGGAACAGCATACGCATAAGGTGTACTAACTTCTCATAATACACCTTCTGCTAAACTACTCCAGTAGATGAAATGGTTCTCTGAAACATTAATAATGCTAATGAAATAAACATTATTGCTAACAGACTGGAACAATAAAGAGCACTAATTCAGCATATTATTGTTTTTTTGTGTGTTTGTCAGATTATGCTCTTTATGTGCATACCATCCCTAAATCTCTCTTCTTCCCATACAGAAGCACATGGAGAAATAGACACAACTTATTTTACAATTCCTGTGCTCAGATATTGCAGATAATTAATATAATTTACATTTTAAGTAGACTATAGATAGCACTGCTTAAAATTAAATCACTGCCTTTTTACTATTTAATAGTGTAGCATCAGTGCAGAGAATGTAATATAGCTTAAATTGTTCAGTCACTACTCAGAATATTAAAATGTGCATCTATAAATGAAATTCATTTGTACATGAAATGCTTCAGTGATTCCTCTGCAAGGGACATAAAGAAGTGACTTTCTTTTGGAGCAAACTCTTTGATTAGGAGATTCAATATTTCTATCCAAATACAAATCAAACCAAACAAGCCTGTATTTATTGAAACATTGATTTTTCATATTGGTTAGACAGTGGTCCAGATGAGATGCTGTAGATCTACTGCTGTATGCTTGAAGAATATTAACAGTCTGTTTTATTTCTGACAGTGAGTCACTCATTTCTCTTGACTCGGTAATATTACCTGTAATAAGAAGTATTTCGTAAGTTTGTGGGAATCATTCAAATCACACATCCCCTTTTATGACAAATTGCGAAAAATCCGAGCAGAAGCTCCTGTTAAACACACCTGCACTGCAATCCCACCAACGCCACTTCCTCCCGGAACAGACCTGAGCCCGGTTAACCTGGTCAGGTTTACACACAAACACACACACACACACACACACACACACACACACACACACACACACACACACACACAACTTTTCATTGAAATATAACAACATCATACCAATTAATCATCCTTACTTAGACATGAAGTCAACATGTTAAGGCAACCAGGTTACTGTGTACAATAAGAAGAAGCGCAGGAAGTGTGTGTTTAAGCGGTCTAATCTTTAAAATCTTTGTT
Source organism: Pangasius macronema (assembly GCA_037577455.1). NCBI lineage: Eukaryota > Metazoa > Chordata > Actinopteri > Siluriformes > Pangasiidae > Pangasius > Pangasius macronema. The sequence goes on along the minus strand of CM074948.1, from coordinate 17,573,467 downwards.
TTCCAAGTCACTATCTCTGCTTTCTCTGTCTCTCACCTCTGTTTGCAAATGTAGCTACACACACACACACACACACACACACACACACAGAGAGAGAGAGAGAGAGAGAGAGAGAGAGAGAGAGAGAGAGAGAGAGAGAGAGAGAGAGGTAAAACAGGTCTCCTCTTTGTCCTGTGTGTTGTAGTGGTTGAATAGTGACACAGAACTTTACAGCTCTTATATCAGTTTCCTGTTCAAAGACATGAACAGATGTGGTCCTACACAAAATGATCACCTCACTTCATTTTTCAAGCAACAACACAGCAATACTTTTGGCCAAACTGCTGACTTTTACAACAAAAGTAAGTCACAAAATGACACCCCGGAATATGAAAGAGCAGCATTATGAATGGCTCTGACATTAAAAAAAAGTTTAGGGGAAAGTTTTATAACAGCTCTCTTGTGGACTCTCAGTGATGATAGGAAGTGCATGCATTTTAGACTTCATTAATCTGTAATCGGATGAATTAGGTCTTAAGAGCCCCCAAATTAGATAATGACACAAATCAAACATTTCGACAATTTTTTTAATTAAGGAAATGCTTTATAACCCAATCATATGATTCATTTCTAGGGGGGTTATTCCAGCTCTGGTGTCTCCATGGTCTCGGGGGGGTACAGCGCGTGTGAGTGAGCCTCGCTTGGCTGATGAACTCTAATGTCCCATCTTCCTCGGCGGTGTAGCGCGAGCCCTCCCACCGCACTCGCTATTGGTTGCTGCTGCGCTTTTAAAGCTCGCGGCATCCCTCAGCGTTATTCCGACTTTTTTCAGTGTCCCGGAGCGGGTCACTCGCATCTTCTTGCTCCAGAAGCGCAGAAGCGCAAGCACCTGCAGCAGATCCAACTTTTCTGTCCACATTCGCGCGCGTCAAGTTTGTCCGGCTCCACTACAGCTTAGCAAAAAAAAAAAGAAGAAAAAAAAAGTCATTCTCGGCCCTGCGGTTATCGGAGGGTGCGGGTTATCGCGAGATGAGCAGTCCCGATGCGGGCTACGCCAGCGACGATCCGAGCCAGGCCCGCGGGACCAGCTCAGCCATGATGGCCGGCGCGGCTCAGTGCGCGTGGCCGGAGCCGCTCAGCCCGCGAGCGCACGCCAAAGCCAAGAGCGAAGCGTGCGCGGCGGCGCGCGGGAAAGGCGAAGCGCGCATCCGCCGGCCGATGAACGCTTTCATGGTGTGGGCCAAAGACGAGCGCAAGAGACTGGCACAGCAAAACCCCGACCTGCACAACGCCGAGCTCAGCAAAATGCTCGGTGAGTGGCGGCAGCTTTATGCGCAACATCACTGTTAAATCCGTGAAAGTTTTGTGGCATAACCTTAAAACTCTACCACTTGCATTTACCTCGACTTCTGCTCACCTGAATTTGCTTTTCTTGGCAAGACAACTCGACTTACCTTCTAAACTTATCACCTTACTTACTGAATGAAATCCTCATTAGACATTATATTGAGGGATCGACCTCCTGAAATGTTATATAACCTTAATTAATTTAGGGGAAAAATCCTTTCAGCAGAGATTAATTTCATAATGTCTTAATTTACTGAGAGGAGGAAGGGCCATTCTTTTAAATGGAACAAACCGCATTCACAATTGATTGATCTGGATTTTATTCGTTACACTTTATTTAGCAAAAACTTCATGCTTTTTTAACGAAACGTTTATAATTGCAACTTTCTCATTATACAGTGCAGTGAGTTGCAGGCATACAGCACTGCTTGCCTTTAACTATTAGCCTGATCATATACAGTGGAGCTTCTGATAGTCATCAGGAGTCTTTTATTATTATTATTATTATTATTATTATTATTATTATTATTACATAAGTATGAACTGGTGAATTTATAACTTTTTTTTCTTTAGAAATCCTTTCTAAATGTAACTCTTTGTTGATCAGGACTAGATATATTTATTATGCTTTGCATTTAGCAGATGTTGATTTTTACTCTACAAAACATATTTGTTTAGATTTATTGAATCTTTAGTATCACCCTTAAACATTTAATCTCTCCCCTAGGATGTTATTGTTGCAAAATTTGTTCTAGTTTACTAAAATATTTAATGCAAATTTGTTTATTCATAACATAAGAGACATGAGTAATAAAAGCTAGTTATGAAATTGTACCCAGCACTGTTATGTGTTAAGTGACTTCATAAGTGGATTTCTTAAGGGATTTGGGCAACATTAGAATATATATTTCCTCAAATAGTACAGCTAGCAGATGGAGCATAGCTAGGAATCAAAAGGTCATTGGTTTGATTGTAACTGATAACAGACTGCTACAGCCATTATGCCCTTGAGGCACTTAACCTCCTAATGTGAGGTCTCTGCAACGCACACCTCAAGACCTGATGAAAAAGTTGCTTAAATATTAAAGTAAATATTATGCGTAATAATTGTTGTCGCCTATATGAAATTCATTACAAGCTGCATTCATTATATTACATTAATGAGTAATACGTATGAAAATTACTTGCTGTAGTGTCCACTGTGCTCTATTTTATGCTGTTTTTTTTATCATTTGTTATTATTTACCTTTGACACCATCTGGTGCAATGTTAGAACGGTGTTCAAAATCTGTTAAAAGACATGTACTATATTTCTCCTTACTGCAAGAGTTACATATGTGCAAGGCTATAATCTTTACAATTTGGTTTGAATGTGTATAATGTAATCAGTATTGCACCAGCAGTAAGGTGTTTGGTAATGGAGCTGCGCTTATTCGTTTCCTTTTATACCTTGGAATTGTGTATAAAAACGTTGCAGAAACTCTGCCAAGAATGATTTGCTCTCTTTTACTGGGCAAGATATGCCAAGAATGAAGTCTTATCCAGCTACAACTTGATACATATTGTACATGGTCTACATATAGTGTTTAACTTTTTAAGATAAACATTTTGTACATTTGATGTTGACGATGTTTTTCACTTGAGCTAAATGAACTGGATCTCTGTATTTTGTTAGGTAAGTCATGGAAAGCCCTGTCCATGTTGGATAAGCGACCGTTTGTGGAGGAGGCGGAAAGACTGCGCGTGCAGCACATGCAGGATCATCCAAACTACAAGTACCGGCCTCGTCGCCGCAAACAGGTGAAGAGAATCAAGCGCCTGGACTCTGGCTTCCTGATGCCTGGGGCAAGTGAGCCCCAGGGTGCTCTCAGTATGGAGAACATTGAGGTGGGCTACTCCCTCCCCCCAGGGGGTTTGCCTCAGGCTGGTCTGTCTCAGTACTGCGATGCCCAGGGCTTGTTTGAGCACTACAGCCTTCCCACTCCTGACTCCTCCCCGATGGATGCGATGGGGACAGAGAGTGTGTACTTCACTGGCCATTCTCAGGAGGACAGCTCTCACATGGCCTACAGCTACCATCACCAACAAGAGTACGCACCTCTAGGGCACCAGCACCCCCTCGTTAGTACACAGGCTCAAGGCAGAGTACGAAATGACACACACTCACATGCCACGACACACTCACAGGTCCACACACACGCCACCTCCAGCTTACATTTAGTACACACTCACAGCAACACACAAGCCAATCTAATGAGCAGCTCACACCCTCAGGAACTCGGTAATGCAAATAGTAGCATGCATCATAATATCAGCCACAATATCAATCCTCACCATGCGCATTCATTATCTCAGGCCCTTTTTAACAGAAGCCTGTCACCTGGCTCTAATCAGGCCCCGCCCCCTGCATATCTGGGCTGCCCATCTACTCTAGGTGTTTTTTACAACCCTGCCCCTCAGGTGAAACGCCCGCTCGAGCAGCAGTCACCTCCACAAGAAGGGCACACGCATTCACACACTCCTTCTGACCAACACTCCCATACACATACAGAGACGTGCCGGCATGCTCCTGAGATGCTACATGAAATGGCTTGCGGTGAATTTGAGCAGTACCTGTCATATGGGCTTCCCCATGCACCCATGCAGGGGTCTGACCTCATCTCTACTGTACTGTCTGATGCTAGCACTGCTGTGTACTACTCAAACTATAACAACACCTGAAGCTCCTGTATCGCAGCAAACACCCCGAGCCACCAATAATGACTTCTGAGTGACTTAACACACTGGTGCCACATTTTGCAGAGACATACACCTTTATATTTGTATATATATTTGTAGAACATAATGAAGGGAGTTATGAATATTTAGAATTGTATGAATTGTATAAATTCGCTTAAACTTGCTTAATTAAACATTTTAAAATGTTTTTAAAGGAGACACAGTAATGCTGAAAAACACTGTACATAAGTCCTTTTATAAAATGAAATGTCATTAATGTATTAAAATGTAATTTCATACCTTTTTGCACTTTTAAGAAATAAACATCTCAGTGATGAACATTTTGTCATTGCTTTTATTACTATTAGCTTTTACACCCCTACAGATATTTGTATTGTGTACTTCTGTCCCATTTTTTCTCCCCTTTATGTGTTTGTGTGTGCACGTGTGTGTTTGTGTGTGTGTGTGTGTGTGTGTGTGTGTGTGTGTGTGTTCATTCTGCAGGAACTGTGATTAACACACTTCTTCCTGTTTATTGCAGCTCTGTTGGCTTTGATGACTTAAATATGATCGCAATCTCTTCACCTTCACCAAACAAAGTCCATCATTAACATCAATAAGGACCTGAGCTCCAACTCCCACCACCCCACCCCCCACCTCTCCACCCACCCACCCACCTACACACACACACACATACACACCTTCCTACCCGTAAACAAAGGCTTGTAAGAGCCTGAGAATAAAAGTCAGGCCAATGGAGGAACCACGTATTGCGCTTTGTCCCATAATAGAAACAATTACTCTGCGTCGATCAGCGTGTTGTTCGAGTGTGTAGTATGAGTGCGTTCATTTTCTGTTTGCAGAAGGAAGAGGCTTTTTCAGAGGAGGTCACTGACACTGACCCCGCGTCCCTTTTTAGCCTACTGACGGAAACAGCAACAGGTTTTTGCACGAAGACCTCCAGATTCCCACACACACAGTGTGGACCACTTGGTAAGTGTGTGTGCGCATTTCATTTTGTGAGCCTAGGGCCAAACAATAGGCCCTGTCTCCACCCTGAATCACCTGTATGTGGGGTTGGGGTTAGCTGGCTAGCACCTAACTAATGCCTATATTAACAGGCAACTAATGCAAATTGACTGCAGGCACAGAAAGACAACAGAGCCTTGCACATAACTTTGCGACAACAATATTGGAAAGAAAAAAAATGTATTGTAGTTGTGTATGTGCACATACAATGGATATTCAAAGTATACAAACGCCAGTTAAAATGGCTGTTGTGATGTAAAAAATGAAACCAAGATAAATCATGTAAGAAATTTTTCAACCCTCAACGTGAAATTACAACAAGTAAAAATTAAGTGAAAAACGTTCAGAAACATTTCTGGAAAAAATAGGAAAATTTTTTTAAAAAAAAGTTACAATAACCAGGTTGCATAAGTGTGCACATCCTTTTTTAATTGGGGATATGGCTGTGTTCAGAATGAATCAATCACATTCAGTCTCATGTTCAAAAGTAATTATCATACAGCTGTCATCAGTGAAATTATTCTGATTAACCCCAAATAAAGACCAGCTATTGCTGTAGGATTTTCTTGACATCTCCTTGGTTTCATCTGACTCCTGAAGCCATGGTCCGCAAAGAGCTTACCAAGCATGTAGGAATCTAACTCGTTTCGTTATCGTTCAGGAAAGGGGCATAAAAGAATACCATGGAGCAAGTGGAGAAAATGGAGCACCACAGTGACATTACCAAGAACAGGACGTCCTTCCAAAATTTACAAAAGGACAAGACAAAAACGGACCAGGGAGGCTGCCAAGAGACCAACGGAACATTAAAAGGGCTGCAGGAATATGTGACAAGTACTGATTACTCTCTGCATGTGACAGCAATCTCTTGTTCTCTTCACATGTCTAGGCTGTGGGGTAAGGTGCCTACATGGCAGTCCTTTCTCACAAAAAATATCTAAGCTCAACAAAATCACACCAAACCATGTGTCAAAATGTGTTATTGTCTAATAAAACCAATTCCAATTGAGATAATAATTTCATAATTCCTAGTAAGCTGAAGATGAAAAGGAATTTCACCTTTCAGCATGACAATGACCCAAAGCATACATCCAAATCAACAAATGAATGGCTCAATGAAAAGAAGATCACTGTTTTTGAATGGCCTAGCCAGAGCCCAGACCTGAATCCAACTAAGAACCTGAAGCTGGCTGTGCAAAGGAGATGCCCTCATGATATTACAGATCTAGAATGTTTTTGCAAGAAAGAAGGGGAAAATATTGCCAAGTCAAGATGTGCCATGCTGATAGACTCTCACCCAAATAGACTGAGAGGTGTAAAATTCAAAAGGTACTTCAAAAATGTATTAGTTTGGGTTGTGCACACTAATGCAACTAGGGTATTGTAAGTTTTTATTTTTCCTTTTTTTCCCTAAAAAGGTTTCTCATTGTTTTTCACTTTATTTATATACTTATATAATTTCACATTAAAGGTGAGAAAAGATCTGACATGATTTATCATAGTTTCATTCTTTTTCTTCACAAAAACCTGCCATTTTTAACAGGGGAATTTTACAAGACAGTTGGTATTGACAAGCGCTCCTCACATATACAACGATATAGAAATAAGGGAGTTGTGAGTGTGTACGGTTTTACACACACAAGCTCTGTAAGCACAGAAGGGCACAATGTCCATCAGAAGAGGCAGCTGCAATAGACCGGGCGTCTCCTGTCTGAAACGGAATGTATGTGTGTGTGTGTGTGTGTGTGTGTGTGTGTGTGAGAGAGAGAGAGAGAGAGAGAGAGAGAGAGAGAGAGAGA
>CM074948.1:17537355-17563341 GCA_037577455.1 Pangasius macronema | reverse complement strand
AATAATGAAGCACATACAATGTGAAAGAATTTGACTAATGTTCATTGCATAAATGTAACAACACTACTTTTTAAAATTATTTATTATAATTCAGTACTTATAAAGTTAATAATGACACAATGTTTGTATAAAGTTTGTGATCCATTCGGACTTTTAGTAGCATATAATGACAAAAGAAAAAATGTGCATTATAACGTAAGAAAATGAAACGTGGCTAATTAAACATTTACTCTCAATTTGGGATGGAAACACACTCTCACACTTCATTTTACTTTTTTTGTTTGTGTAAAGCTGCTTTGAGGCAATGACATTGTAAAAAAGCGCTATACAAATAAACTGAATTGAATTGAATTGAATTGAATTGAATTGAATTGAAAGTAAAACCCTGCTGGTGTCACATTCAATGGGGGCACATTCAACTGTTAGCTAGTTGAGCTGTGAAAATCACATAGCTCTTTGTAGCTCAAATGTTTATTTTTTATTTATTTTTTTTTTAATTTCAGTCCTTCTTTCTCCCCTTTTCGAATGTGAACTTCACTGTAGTGATTTCTTTAACCCAGATTAAATAAGACAAGAAATGCTGTGTTAAAGCAGTTGAGAGCAAGTGTGTGTGTGTGTGTGTGTGTGTGTGTGTGTGAGAGAGAGAGAGAGAGAGAGAGAGAGAGAGAGAGAGTGCATGTGTACGTCAACGTATGTGTGTTTGTCACATGTGTGTGTGGGGCTGAGTGACTCGGTTTTATAATCCTTGGAATATGAGTCTCCTCCCTGGCCTTATCACTTTCATAGGCATGGCTTTCCCAAACCAAACCCGCTTCAGTTGTGCACATCTAAATATAAACTTACACTTGATCAGCGCTCCCAGCTCTGACACAACAAGCTATTTTCACTTATTTGACCCTTAGGAATATATATATATGTGTGTGTGTGTGTGTGTGTGTGTGTGTATATATATATATATATATTACATAAAATCATAGAAACCTGTGCATGAATTGCCTGAAAATTAAAAATAAGCTTGTTTTAAAAAATATCCATCGTTGTATACAACGTGTTTCTAAATGAGCTTTCCCGACATCTTTGCCACCCTGGCCTTCACCCAAAATGTAGTGCTGTTTTGTATGTTTTGTTACATAAGCCTCAAAGCAAGAGGGAGAAATGGCAACCATACCAGCTCAAATGTCCATTTGCAATATATTTAACTTGCATTATTAACAAAAAATATTTGTTTCTTTGTTTTTAATGATTAACTTTCAACAGTCATTATTTCACTCCTCTTAAATAATGTAAATCATGTGTGTTCTTTGCTCTGCCTGAAGCAGATCTTTCAGGGGTAGTAATAGGACAATTTTATGGGTTTCCTATGCAGCTGAGCCTTATAACAGTATAAACTCATGAATGAAGCATTAGGTTCTTATCTTATTTTTTAATTATGGTATATTTTACTGCTCTAAGCAGTAAACAGCCAATCAGGAATTATCCTACAGTTTGCGTTATTTATTTGCTACCTTGTTCCATATGTTTTTCTTGTTATTCTTGATTTGAGCTACTTTAATAGAGCATGACTATTAAATGTACAAATCAGTACTGTGATTATTTTAAACTGTAATCCATATAAAACATTTTCAGTATAGTAATTTTAGAATCTTAAAAATAGGTCATTTTTCGGAAGCTGTCGCTGATGAATTTCTGAACAAAAAGATGAATTGTGCTTCATTGTGTTTAATACTGGAGCATTTGTGGAAGTTTTTCAAGAGCAACTGTCTGTACTTCCTTGGCTCAGATATTGTCTTGGCTACTTAACACATGAAAGATGAGCTGGGAACATCCTCAGCTGCGCAGGAAACAAAGTTCCCTAAAACTGACAGAACTTCCACTAGTCTGGGAAAGAGAGAAGGATTTCCTCCTAAATAAAAATACATCAAAATAAAACTAAATAAAGAAGAAAGGTCAAAACATAACACAGGGCATAGGCTTTTGTCAGGGTCAGACGTCTGTGTGTGTGTGTGTGTGTGTGTGTGTGTGTGTGTGTGTGTGTGTGTGTGTGTGGGTGCGTGTGTGTTTCCCACGCATGTCCCAGAGTGGGGTCGCAGCAATGTTCCTGTTTAACACTGAAGTTCCACATTCACACCTGAGCAGAACAGGAACAGACAAAACCAGCATAAATGCAGATAATGTTGTTTTTTTCTGACTTTCTGTAAGTGAAGCATCGTTATATTTAAGCAGCAAAATCATCAGGAAATCGTTTAATAATGCCTCTACTTACTTTATAATAATTTATTAATAATTAATAATTAATGCTCATTACATTAAAATATTTATAGACCTACTTTTTCTGAGTTCCTGAGGTTTGGATTAAACCCATTCAGTGTTATTATACCTCATAAATAGACTGGTATAAAAGTTACAAGTCAACCTGTTAATAACTATAAGAATTCAGTGATCTATATAATAGCATTGATAACGGTGGGTTATGATTTCCACTACTGTAAGAAAACAAACAAACTATACTGTGGAAGCCCACTGTGAGAGCCATGGTCTTACAGGGCACAGAATCCATAATGCACTTTGCTGTTTGTACAGAAAGGGAAGGTAGCCACCATTTCAGACACAGGCTTCAACACGTGTAACTATTAAATAACAACAACTAATAATATATTATATAATATAATAATACATAATGCAGAACATTTTCATACTGGTAGTATTATAATGTTGTTAGCATTTTAATAGTAATTAGTAGTTAGTGTGTACAGTGTCCTGAGCCTGTATCTTGATGTGCACTGCATAAACTATAGCTATGGGGCTCTCAAAATAAAAATAGGAATTTTAAATGGATTGACTCATTTTTAAATGGATTGACTGTCTGTTCAGTGATAGGATATATTCGATTTATAAATACACATTTCGGGTAATAATGTACCAACACAATACGTGTAATAAAAAAGTCAGCAGCCTTCAGTGAAGCCAAGGTCAGGCTCTTAGCTAGTAGCCTCGGTTTGTAGCAGGCTGCAGTGTCCCTAAAGAACCGCGCTGTCAAACAAGCATGTCGATTTGACTTTTCGACAGGGCTTTTCTTCTTTTTATTAAGAAAAAAACAACGTTTTTAAAGCCTTGTGAAGAACTAAGGAGTGAATTGTAGTCAGTTGCTTTGAATCCTGTGTGAGTGTTGGGGATTTTCCCGCCAGAGGGCGCGCGCGCTGCATAAGTCACGCGAGACGCGTGTGACCTGAGAGAAGATGGCGGAAAACGCCTCATGTATACCACCTCGTTTAATGTCCTGTCGCCTATATGTGCTCATTTATGAAAGTTAACAGTTTTAGATAAAATTACCTATTGATTCCTGTAGTCTTACAGATATAACATGACTCATTGTTACAGATATAACATGACTCTCTGTTGAAAAAGCCAGGTGTTGTGACTCAGCTACCAAAACACACAGGCTGAGCTAGAAGGAGCAATAGTGTGATGTTAGAAATAATTCAGATAGAGGTTAGTCTGACTGTATGTTTCATTTTCTTATTATGAACCTGAAACACTGAAACGGTTGATGTACAGATTATATTTATTAGACAAGCAAATCCAGCTTGGTCTGATCAGCTAATAGGCCGAGCTGGTGAAGCTGTAGTGCTGGTAGAAAGGAAACTTCTGAATTGCTTTCTTAAATAAGGCTAATAATGCTTCATGATAGACAAGTTGTTTTAAAGAAAATAACACAACTCTAAGGCAAATTAATTTTACTTTGCATGGTGACATGGTGATGGAAAAATATGACATGGGAGGAAAATTTCTATTTCGATGCTTTTGCATTCGCTCGCAAAACTTTTTCGTTCCCACATGAAACTTTGCGTTTCCTCACAAAACTTTCGCCATCTCTCGCTGAGTATTTGAGAGACCGTAAATATCTTTGTGAGAGAACACAAAAGTTTTGTGAACAAACACAAAAGCATTGAAATAGAAATTTTCCTCCCATCCCCTTAGGGGATCTGCAGAATATCTCAAATGCTTACTGATAAATCTAATCATGTAAGGAATCTGGGAAATAACTTTGACCACTTCAGCCTGTGTTTTGGCAGCTGGTTACTGATCAGACTAAGCTGGATTTTTCAGCAGATAGGGCAAATGAGTTTAATTAGAAATTAAGCATGTGTGGGTTTAAGCTGAAATTGTATCTTTTGTAATATTTTTGAGACTTCAAAAATCAAATTTAAAATTTTACAAAAGAGCTAAGAGGAGAGAACAGTTCAATGAGTGGATTAGTGAACTGTGTGTGTGTGTGTGTGTGTGTGTGTGTGTGTGTGTGTGTGTGTGTAGGTTAAATTTATGGACAGCAAGCTAAAGGTGAGGCTATTGTTCTGTTGTAATCTACTCTGATAGCTATTTCCTTATGACAAAAATGGGTGTATCAGAAGTTTTATATAGCATTTCATAAAATAATATTATATATTGTAGTAGTAGTAGTCACTTAAGGCATAACCTAGGGCTATGTATTATCAAATATGTTAATAGGATGACATACATTTCATTTCAAGTGTCTATTGTCCATTGTTTTTTTTAACTTAAAAGTGTATGTCGTGTGTGTGTGTGTGTGTGTGTGTGTGTGTGTGTGTGTGTGTGTGTGTGTGTGTGTGTGTGTGAACAGCGGTTAACTGCGGAAAGACCTGTGTGTAGCCTGGGTACATCGTCAGGCTGGCATAGCGGGAGGTTGTAGGGCAGCACAGGGAATTCCAGTGGAAGATCGGTCAGGACCTGGAGCAGCAGGGAGCTGGAGCAGCACAATCCTCTGCTTCCTCCCCCAAAAAAAAAAAAAAAAAAACCCTGGAATTATCTCAATGTGTCAAAGTGAGTTTCAGTTTCCAGCAGTGCTTTTGGTAGGGGGTCATCCACTAGAAGGGTCATCAGCAGTGCAGGTGAAATGGACAGCCAGAATGAGGTTGGCACTGGCAGGTAGGGCGGGATAATGCCATTTGCTGTTGTGTGTTTGTGTGTATACACACTACACACACACACACAAACACAAGTCATACATGTTTCACATATCAACCATATCCCTTATTTCATCCTAAATGTGTCACAAATAGTTTCCCACTGAAAGAGGGCTCGGGGATCTGGAGCCGGCGCCGAGACTGCAGCGAAGTGTTAAATATAGATACACACACATTCCATCCACACATCTAAATACTGCAGCGCTTAGATCTAAAGGGGAAGAGACCTCAGTTTGCCTTTGTGTGTGTGTGTGTGTGTGTGTGTGTGTGTGTGTGTGTGTGTGTGTGTGTGTGTGTGTGTGTGTGTGTGTGTGTAAGAATATTATAATACAGCAGAATTTATGCTGATTAAGCAGTGAATAGACATAATTCTGATATCTCTGTCATGAGACACCATTCTGCTACAGATTCTCTTATCAGTAGCAGGAAAAGGCTTACTTCTGGTGAATGTTTGACATTCCTCCTCTCAGTTTTGTTTTGGGAATAGGACACTCAACAGGAGACCACACCGGCATTCCACACTTCTTCAGTTCCTTCACATCTAACACTCTTCCCTGTCTGTACACACACTGTGGAAAAAGGGTATATTGGCAGTGATACATTCTCTTTTCTTGAACTTATTCCAACTTCATACTGTATGCTCAATAATCTATATGTATGTTTGCATGCATGTCTCTATGGGTTGTATGTAATGTTTAGTCAGTTGTGTATACTGACTCCATTTTTTAAAAAATAGAGTTAAAATAGAGTTTGACTCCTCGATTGTTTTGTGATGTCAGAAAGAGACCTTACTACTTAAATTAATTTAGAGTGCTTCACTGCCATGACAAGCTTTGGCACATTTGTATCACCAGTGTTTGAAGGATGTATTTTAAACCTGTGAAATGTTTAAATTGGTCTGCCTTAATTTGCTAATTTAATTATTCAGCCTTCATTTTTTCTCTTTCTGTCTCTTTTCAGTTTCTTTAATGATTGACAAAGTAAATTAATGTACATCTTGTACAATATCTGACCAGTATGGTTATCAGTCTTATTTGCCATCTCTCTCACTCTTGTAGACACACACACACACACACACACAGTCCTGGGGTTATCCTTTTAAAGCATACAAATGAGATTAAGTACAGAACCAGTGGCCATCTGTAGTTAAAACATAGAAACACAGAGTTGGGTCAGTGTGACATATTGGAGTGTTGTATTTACCAAATATTGTACTTAAGTTATTCTGCCAATTGCAGATAACATTTTAAACATATTTTAAATGTAATCTGAGTCATTTATATATGGGCCACACACACTGCTAGTCCCAGTGTATTGTTCAGTTATTTATCTTAGCTCATATTATTCAGTGACTACTTTGATTTATTCAGAAACTACAGTGAAGCTAACAGGAAAGGTATGCAGTTATGAAAGTGAGGAATGTACTTTGTGACCTGGCAATGGGCACTGCCAGTGTAAATAGTTCAGTTGCATAGGAGCTAAAATTGTGAGTTTAACTCCTATCTCTTGGGAACTCTTTCCTTACGTGGGCACAGAGATGCACGCTCACATGTAAATACACACAAACACACATACATACACCCTTCTGTGATGTGTTTTCTCCTCCATGTACCTGGGATTAGCAGTGAGCAAAGATTAAGCAAATTAATGGTGAAGCCATTGCCAAAAATAACTCTCTGTCTCCACCGACCAGCTGCACTCCACCGACCAACATGAGAGAGCAGTTAAACACCTTTCAGCTCAAAATGGGAAACTTGGTAAGTGTGGAAATCCTTTTTCAGTGTGTTTTATTAATTGAAAATTATATCATATTAGCCTGCTGGCTTCTCTTAGCACTTGTTTACAGAGTTTATGGAATAGTAACTGTTCTGTTGCTGTGTGTATATATATATCTAGTTCTCTAATGTTTTTTTAGTGGGTAAATTTAAAAACAGGTGGAAAAAAATATGGGTAAAGAATGGTTATATATGTAAAAATGTTAAAGAATGTTATATAAGAATGTTATATAACATATAGCCTTTACCAAAGATTTGTAGTCTCTAAACAGAAATAGTTAAAAATGATTTAAAGTTTAGGGAGATGAAAATATTGATAAACATTCCAATTATTACAACTACTGAATGAAATATAAACTATATAAATATAAATATTATAATATATTTATATAAATATAAATATAATATTTGTAACTGTTAGTGTTCTTTATGAATATCTATTTTTGTTTTATTTCCTTTGTTGGTTATCTAAAAGCTTATTACAACTGTTAGTACTCAAGAAACAAAACAAACCAAAAGAAAAATGAATTTTTAATACAGTGCTCAGTTTTTGTCTCATTCAAATGCAAAGCATATAACAGCAATTTATATCAAGCTAGATCATTTTGCTTTCCTTTTTTTAAGTTACTTTACTGTTGCTTTAGCTGCAATGTGGTTCTGATTCATATTGTTTTGTGGTTCTGAAGATTATTTTTTAAGTATTTGGTAATATTAAATAGTTGGTAGGTAGAATTTTTCATTACTCATACAAATACTTTAGTCAGCTGAATTTGTAGAATATGAATAGCTTAAGCGCATGGCCTTGTCAGAGAGAATGACATGACCACCATTGTGTTTGTCTCCTGGATGTTGATTACCGCTAATGAGATAAAGAGATATTCAATAATCTGACGCATTCTGAATTCAGTCATAGAAATTAGAGATGGCACGGCATCACTTTTTCTTTCACAGACTTGACGATTGTTGTTCAATTCACTGTGGAATTTTTTCCTGCTATTGTCTAGTGCCAATGCATTATTATATACTGCTTAGACCTCTAAGCAATTCTATACTATTTATCCATGCTATTGGCAGTCATTACATAGTCTCCAATATTTTCCCCATTTTTGGAAAAGGGGTGGATACTCTTCTTATGTTAAAGGGCTGTCATTTGTTAAATGGTTGTGAAGCACGCTGAACCATCAGAGTGATTTTGGACTTGATTAAGCTTGACTAACCTAATCCTAGGACGTTCCAGCACATGTGAGATCAAGTTTTATCATCTTCAAGTATCAGCAGGAACAATGCCACTTCTATGCTGTCATATTTATTCTGTGCACTCAGTTCTGCATTTTGTATGTGTATCTCTCTTCAGTTCTCCCTTCAGAGGCCACATTTACAGTGAGATTATGAATGACGCTTCAGCATTGCAGAAGGCAGCATTACAGGAACAGTCTCTTGGCACTGGCTATACCTTGGTACCATCACGCCAGCCATACATGAGTGAGCCTTTTGCCTCAAGGCGTGTGTGTTTCTATAAAAGTGGAGATGCCCAGTTTAGTGGTTTGCCTGTTGTCATCAACAACCGCACCTTCAAGACCTTTGAGGCGCTGTTAGACAACTTGTCCAAGCGTGTTCCACTGCCATTTGGAGTCCGCACTATCACAACACCACGTGGCCAGACAGCAGTCCGTTCTCTTGCTCAGCTTCACCACGGCCATTCGTACATCTGCTCGGACAAACGCACTGTCAAGCCCATCGACTTGGAGCAAGCACGGCGCAAACCACCACCATGGTACCATGCCAGCCCTGACAGCAACAGGCGCCTGAGAGAGAGACGGAGTCCTGGCCCACGCAATACAAGAAGAAAAGAGCATGCTGCTGTACTGCACACCCCAAAGCGGCTGGTGGTTTTCCGCAACGGAGATCCAGAAGTCAAGCATACACTTTTGCTGCAGAAGAGGACCACACATTCGTTTGAGGCACTGCTTGATCATATATCTGAGGTCATGTGCTTCCCTGTGCGCAGGTTACACACACCAGATGGAAGAAGGGTGAGAACTCACTCAATGTTTCATCTTTTTTTTTTCCCTTTTGAAGTTTTTAGGCTTGAGGTTTTTTTTTTCATTCTTTTCACCTTATTTTGTCACCTGAAGTTCAGTTTAGCAAGTGATCTGCAGTTGCTAGGAGTTACAGGCTGTTTTCTAATCTGTGAAGGAATGCCAACTGTGCTGTGAAGGTTTACATTAATCTTTCTGTGCTTCATTATAAAATGAAAAGACAAAACCTAAATAAACTATGAAAGTATTTTTGTAACTAAACTGTTTTAGGGTGGTTGAACAATCAGCAAACTCATTTCAGTTCAGTTAACAAATATCCTTTAAATTAACAGCAATTATCAAAAATTCTTTATCAAGCAATTTTAATGTATCTATTGATCGTTTAAATAAGCAACAATTACAAAAGACTTACACACAAATATGCATTACTTTTATTTATCAAAACTGTCTAATATTTAAGAAACATCTTAAAACTCTTGGGAATCATAAAATGTGCATTACAGTAGTTAGTAAGTTGACTATAAATTAAATACATCATTAAATGCCATGTGAAGGCGATCTTAAGTCTTCAGGTGCTTCGATCTCTGTACACATTCATGGATACAGTCAAGTACATGTGGATTGTTTTGGACTGGTGAATACAAGTTCTGCCAGCCAGACAATACCTTCTCAAGACAGGTTGGTGTTTCTTTCTCATTTTACCTTGTTTGGAAACATTTTTTTCTTCTTTCTGCCTAAGTTACTTATTTCACTAATACCGTCTAACGTAACATTGTTTTGGGGGACTGAGTGCTACCTGGTTAAGTTAGCTCACTAAATTCGTCTAACCAGTGCTAGAGACACACCTGATTAAACCCACTGGCAAATAACACTACTTGTCTTTCTTTAGTTAGAGAAGAAAAAAAAAATCATACTGTGGCTTATGAAAACAACTGTCACTTTCAGTCCTTC
The DNA here is from genome assembly GCA_037577455.1 of Pangasius macronema. Taxonomy (NCBI): domain Eukaryota; kingdom Metazoa; phylum Chordata; class Actinopteri; order Siluriformes; family Pangasiidae; genus Pangasius; species Pangasius macronema. The sequence goes on along the minus strand of CM074948.1, from coordinate 17,553,594 downwards.
CAAAGCATTATCCCCTTTCATATGCTTGTGGAAGTTGATGGAGATATTTTCAGCAGTAGTGCCATAATCTGGATTTTTACATTTTCTGAACTGTCTCTTTCTGAGCTAATTACACACTTTCTCATATTTATGCAGGTAATAATGATTTAGACTGATTAATCGACTATACTCTATATATCAGTGTCAAAGTGTAAACATATAAATATCTATGTAAAATGTGTTTTTGCCTTCATTGTTCTAATATAGGTTTTTTTTAAATAATTCAGCAGATGCACTTTCTACATTAACCCCGACAAGTGAACCAGGCTTGAGAAAAAGATGAACAAGAAGCCAAAAGTTGTACATTTTCTTTGGAAATTTGGCAAATTTTGACTTTGATGGAGAAGAGTGTAATGCTAGTATAAAAATGAACACATCTACCATGGCATGTCCTCAATGCTCTGTTTCCCCAAAGTTCTGATTCTGTGCTTCGGTTTAGTTTTAGTTTAGTTTTCTCTACCTCCTTTCTGCTCATTAGTTTTTGCCTTCCTTACTTTTATTCTTATTCTTGTGTCTATTTGATGCTTGTGTATATATTTCTGCTTTGTGTTTAGGTTCCTCACATGTTTTTGTTGGTTTCATGGTCATACATATTCATTTGTTTTTTCAAATGTATTTGTTATGTTTCTTTTAGGTTATTAAAGCTTTTGTGCACTTCCCCATTTTTCATTTGTTAAATGCTCTTACAATAGTATTCTGTGTTTTGTATACTTTTTTTAAGATGGTTAAAGTTTATTGATCAGATTACAAAGTTTATTGAACAATTTTTCTGTTATATTTTTATTTTCTTAAGAATTATTTGCAATGTATCGTTGGTCCAAGCATTTAGTGCTTGGATACATTTCTTAAAAATGTTAATTACTGTAATATTTTAAAGTTTATCTATGTCAAATTTACCACACAGTAAATTACTGTAATTTCGTTTGACACATTATGTTAAGTATAACATCCAGAACCAAAAGTGCAATGTAGACTAAACTCTACAGCTGTTTTTAGTTGCTTCCCTAAAAAGAACTCAAGGCCACAGTGAAAAAAGCCAATAAATGGGGGAAATTTCATGGGATTTTAGGTTTTTAATATGCTTAAAGATTTTTCTGGAAGATTTGACCATGTAACCACAGTGGTGTATGATGATGTTTTCACACATTATGGGCTTGTCTATAGTTGCTATGAGCATAAATAACATGGTTAAAGATGACCCATCACCTTGCAGCATTAAGCTTCTTTACCATTTCATCCTATTATGCTGGCCTGCATCCTGGGACAAAGCCTGAGACAGAGGGGGGGATGGCTTGAATACTCTAGTCTAGTCAAGACATCCAACCACTGAATACTACTGCTAATTTTATTCCTTATTACATCAAATTTAATCACATTAGCAGTTGCATTTGTGGCCAAAATGTGTCAGTGGACACTAGCCATGTGAAAGAAACAATTCTGGTTATAGAACAACTACAGATTAATCACATAACATAACATGAAGACACAATATATTTATTTAATGAGTTTTAATTCACTTTAAATAACTTGATAATTATTGGTAGCACTGTGAAAATATTAATAGAACATTGACATTAGAGATAATTCTGCTTGATGTTAGTTTTATTATTTGTTTAACCGAGTGTGTAGCGTGTAATTGGCATGGCACTTAGGTGCGTAGTTACACAGTTAATCGTGAAAATATGTTTTGCTGTATTACAGGTGGATGGACTTCCTGCTCTGATCTTGTGTTTGGGTGTATTGGTAGCTGCTGGCCGTGAGCCTTTCAGAAAAGGAAACTATGATGTTCAAAAGCCCTTTGCTCCAACTTGGCTGCCAGCAAAAAGTGTAGGAAGGCTGCATCCTGTGACCAGTAAGTCTACCATTCTTTATCCACTTCAAATAGTGAATACAGCCAGAATATTTCAGCAGTTGTGGTATGCGTTCATTTAATTTTGTGTGGCAAAGTTCCGTATAGACTGGATATAAAATGTCTACACACCCCTGTTAAAATTGCAGGTTTTTGTGATATAAAAATGAAACCAAGATTAATAATATCAGACCTTTTCCCACCCTTAAATGTGATATAGCAACCAACAAAATTCAAGTGAAAAACAGGTAGAAATATTTTAGGGGAAAAAAAGAAAAAACTTACAATGCCTTGGTTATGTAAATGTGCACACTCTTTTATAATGGGGCATATGACTGTGCTCCAAATGAACCAATCACATTCAAACTCACATTCAAAAGTAATTACCGTACACCTGTCATCAAGTAAGTGATTCTGATTAACCCCAAAGAAACGGCTGCTTCTGTGGGATTTTCTTGGCATCTTCTTGGTTTGCTTCCACTGCTGAAGCCATGAGCTTACACAAAGAGCTTACAAAGCATGTATAGGATCTCATTGTCAAAAGTTACTGATCAAGGGAGGGGTAGAAAAGAATTTCCAAAACATGGATTATGGACCACTGTGAGGGCCATCATCAATTAGTGGAGAAAAAGAGGCATTACTAAGAACAGGACATCCCAAAGTTGGCAAAAAGACAAGATGAAAACTTCTCAGTAAAACTGCTAAGAGACCTACAGCAACATTAAAGAGCTGCAGAAATATTGTTCAAGTACTGGTCACTCCCTGTATGTGACAACAATCTCTCATATTCTTCACATGTCTGGGCTATAGGATAAGGTGGATAGACAGAAGCCCTTTCTCACTAAAAACATCCAAGCCTAACTAAATCACTGTAAACCATGTGGCAAAATGTGTTATGCTCTGATAAAACCAAGGTAGAACTTTTTGGGCATTATTTAAAAAATATCTTTGGTGTAAAATAGATTATCATCGAAAGAACACTTACACCCATGGTGAAGCATGCTGGTGGCAGCATCATGCAATGGGGTTGCTTTTCTTCAGCTCGTACAGGGACTGTAGTCAAGATAGCATGAAGTATGGATACACTCATGGGAAAAAGAAAATATACCCACCTTCGATTCTATGTTTTTATGCATCAGGGCCTAAACAACAATTGTGTGGTCCTCAACAGCTTCTATAAACAAACAAATAACACAAAAGATAACAAAAAATCACAACAGATTTCAATATGTAGTCATTTTCCCCCAAAAGTAAACCAACATTTAGAAACCAGGCAGGGAAAAATAAGTACACCCTATAATTCAGTAACATGCAGAACAACCTTTAGCAACAATAACCTGAAGTAAATGTTTTCTGTAGGAGTTTATCAGTCTCACACATCGTTTTGGAGAAATACTGGCCCCCTCTTCCTTACAAAATTACTTCAGTTCATTGATGTTTGAGGGCATTTGTTTATTCACAGCTCTCTTAAGCTCTCTCCCACCACAGAATCTCAATGGGGTTGAGGTCTGTACTTTGACATTCCAACACCTCAATTTTTTTTATTCTTTAGCCATTCAGATGTCAATTTGCTGGTGTGCTTGGAATCACTGTCCTCTTGCATGACCCAATTTCAGCCCAGCTTAAGCTGTTGGACAGATGGCCTCACATTTGTCTCAAGAATATCCTAGTATAAAGTGCAGTTCATCATTCTCTCAATGACTGCAGGTTTCCCAGGTGCTTTGGCTGCAAAACAAGCCCAAATCATCACACCTCCACCTCCAGGCTTGATAGTCAGTATGAGGTGTTTGTGGTGATATGTTGCGTTTGGTTTTTGACAAACATGGACCTGTGCATGATCACCAAACATCTTCACTTTGAGCTCAGTCCAAAGGATATTGTTCCAGATATTTTGTGGTTTGTTCAGATGCAATTTTGCAAATCTAAGTTGGGCTCCATATTCTTTTCTGTAGAGAAGGGNCATTCAGTCTTTTTCTGACTTTCATGAACATAGACATGTAATGTGCTTACAGAGGCCTGTATGTCACAAGATGTAGCTCTTGGGATTTTCTTTATATCTCTGAGCATTAAACGGCCTAACCTTGGGCTGAACTTTCTGGGATCCCCACTCCTGGAAAGATTGGCAACTGTCTTGAAGGCTCTTCATTTGTAAACAATACTAATCACTGCAGATTGGTGAATTTAATGTTGTTTGGAGATGGCTTCCTAGATTGATGAGCAACAACAATTGCTTCTCTGAGGTCATGGCTGAAGTCCTTTCTTCTTGGCATGATGTAGACACACACGTGATTGCTCCAGAACACCAAACTGCGAGAAGTTATGCTTTTATAGAGGTAGTCATACTTAATGATGAAACAAGTGAAAGGTGCTTTAACAAAGTATTTGTTAAAGGGTGTGCACACTTATGGAACCAGGTTATTATATTCTTTTTCTTTTTCTTCTTTTTTCCTAAAACATTTCTATTTCATCACAAAAACCTGCCATTTTAACAAGCATGTGTAGACTTTTTATATCCACTGTATTGAACAAGACATACCTACAACCAAGCATTAAAGCAAAGAAAAATGTACTGAAAATTGAATGCAACTATAAATTGTATTGCAGTTAAAATGGGTGATGGTCTGTGGTTGAGATTATCTGAGAAGTGCTGAGGCATTGGTATCTGCAGTAATAACCAGCTTGACCTATATCTTGCAACATGCATCATATCGCGCTCACATCATTGCTGGTTCTAATCTCAGTCTGTTCCCTTTTTTTCCCTTTTAATGCTTTCATGGTGGTCTGGCCTGGATAATCAAATTGATACCCTGATATCTTCCTGTTACATCTACTTCTTCCATGTCTGTGATGTCTGGTAAAATACTGTCTTGTTTGTTTCTTATGCTGCTTTGTTTATAATAATCCAATTAATCATGATTTACTTCTAAAGGAAAAAAGAAATCTGTGACTAGCAGCACCAAATCTCGGCCTTTCTCACCATCTTCAGAGCGTTACATTGTAAATCAGTTACACAACGGTTTTGCAGAAAGTGCATATGACCCCACTGGTTCTCTAGAAATGGAGACTGGTCAGCTACTGGATTCTTTTGCAGGGACAGACACCTGCATGGATGGTGACACTAATGAATACATCTGCATGCCCACTGATGATGACATTGAGAAATCTTTTCGAGTCAATCAAGATGGTAGCATGACTGTAGAGATGAAGGTGCGCTTGACTATTAAAGAGGAGGAAACTGTTCAATGGACAACGACACTCAGTCGGCAAAGTGTTACAAGTCAAATGAAATGTGGCTTGGATTCACATTCTGATCTGGGTGCAGCTTTAGCTGACAAGATTGCCCCTGATTTTGACACTGATGCCTCAGCAATCCAAAAATGTTCTGAAGAATATAGTAATGTCTCTACTAATGAATGTCTTCAGGTGCTGTATAAAGAGATGATGGAAGGTAGGGCAGAGGAAAGCATTAGAATAAAAGAGTCCCTGCAGCCATTTCCAGAACAAAAACAAATATCTGTTGAAACCGAGAGCCAAGACACTGTGCAAAGATTGGATATCTCTAGGGAAAAGTCAAGCAATGAGCAGGAGCACTGCCTGGTAAGGCAGTGCAATAATTGCCCAATACCTAAACCTCGTAGCACAGGCACCTTACAATTGCAGGCTAGTTCGTATAAATCTGCAGAGAATCTGCAAATACAGGATAGTGGGCAGGAGACAGTGCTTCACATCTATGAGCAGCAGATTTGTCAGAAGTGTTTCCTTGCCAATACACAATTCTGTGATCAGGGGATGTGCACATGTGATACTGTACTTTCTGCGCCCCTTGACACGGTTCCCTCTTCTAGTAAATACTTAGAGTCTGAGCCCAGACCTGTCACTGTTTATGGGTCTCTCCAAAGACAGGAAGCATTCTTCCCCTCACTGGAGCTCCAAACATCATGTGAACAAAATAACCCTCCAGACACCAAAAACAAAAAGTCAAAAATGCATACTCCTCTAACTGAATCTTTTAAAACATCAGCTCCTAGAATGATCTCAATAGCAGATACTAGCAAGAAGAGAAAGAAAGTAAGGGTTATTGTGAAAAAGAGTCATATTTTCCATATTGCCAATCATGACTATAGGAGAAAAGATAACAAATTTGACATTCTGAAAGAGATAAATAAAATAAGAGCTGCCATCTTTAACCATGCTGGAGTTATGAGAGGTGTGACTGAACAGTACAGAGCCAAATCTCTCAAGAAATTATTAAAAGGTAAAAGAACCAATCTACCTATTAGTCATAAAAGTGTTTCTTCCACATTACACAAGACTTTTCACAGGCAAATTCAAAGTCCAAATGAATTATCTGCAAAAGAACATGGTACCAATGACAAGAATCCTGCCAAAGCAGACATATACCAGGGGAAACTAATTGAAAGTTTTACCTCACAGAATAAACATTTACTTGAAGTGTCAACCAATAAATGTACCCTAACACGACAAACATCAATGCAAGAAGAGCAAGAGACACAAGAGATTAAAGAAAGCACCTCCATTCCTGCCCTGTATTACTCTTCCTCAGTCTTAAATGAACATGTAGAACTACAGAAGAGTGAAACAGAACCACCTCCTGACCAGGAACAGGTGCCACCACCTAAGTCTTCGCAGGAGTTAGAGATAACTTGTGAGACTCCAGGTGCTAGACTGGCATCAAAGAAGAATTTAACACTTCCTGTTCCACTAGATAGTACTCCCAGAAATATCCCAAACTTGTCAATGAAAGAGCAGTTCAGTTCCTCCTCAAAAAGAATCATATTGCCCAGAGGTTCTGCCCAAGAGAGCTCATCCCTATCCCAAATTAACACACTGCAAGGAGACACAAAGTCATCAGAAAGTAACACTTCAGTGAACATGCCTCTACCAATGACTCTCTCTCTGAGAAATGATCACTGGAAAAGAATGTCTTCAGAAGATAATTCATCACTAAATGAAAATTCATTTAGCAAAAGTATTGCCCATAATGTTTCACAAGAAAATACGCAATTGTCAAGAAATATGTCTTTAAATAATGCACAAATGACAAGTTATACTGTTTTGGATAATAATTTAGCCACATGTGAAAACTTATCTTCAAAACAAGAAATAAAGCAACTTCCCCACTGTGTGAAAAAAGATAACACGGATGAGCCCTTGGGTAACGCATTTGGATGTTCAAACAACCATGTGAAACCAACATCTCTTACTAGAGATCCTTCTTCAGAAAAGACTCTATCCAGCCAACACTCCATAGAACAAATACCCAAAAACAACACTTTGTCCAAGGCATCACTATTCAGCAATCAAAGTGTGGTGAAAACAGCCCTATCTAAGAATGCAACATTTTACAGAAAGCCAAAACCTGGACATTCAGGTATGCTCAAAGTATGTAAATCTACAATTACACAGGGATTGGTAGGGTCATGTGAAAATGATAAACATATATCTTTAAGTCCACTTTCAGAGAAAGAAATGCCAGTTTTCCCAACAGAAAAATCATACACAGTCAAAATGGCAGTAAGGCCTGATATGAGACATGTTCTGGATGAGCTCTGCCATTCCATTAATTCACTCCGAGAAGCAACACAGCACAAGAAGCGGTCGTGTTTGGAGAAATCCAATAGCATGCCAGACTTTTCCTCACACATGGCCTCTACTTTCGGTTCCTCATCACGAGTGCTCCTAGCATTCCTTTCAGTCATGACTTTGAGGGATGGTCTGGAGAACCTGAATGCGCTCCGCCAAGGAGAGAACAGTCTGAGTTGCTCGGAGGCTTTGCTTATGCTTCAGTCCCTTAAGGAGGTGGCAGCTATTGAGGATGCAGAGCAGCTGAGAGACAGCTTAAATGCTCTGCAGAACTCAGCATCTATTCAATTGCTGCAGAGCTGGAAAGGTTTCCAACAACTGAGCAATACATCCATTACTTCCAGTATCACACCAGAGTGCACTAGGGGTGGGTCTTACAGTGTGTCAAGTTCTGAGGAGGAGGTAATTCAAGGGCTCATGGAAGAGCTAGGTGTTCCAGACAGAGTTAGAGAACAGTTGGCTGCTCTCCATACCCAAGAAAAGGAGAGCATCAGAGGTAATCAGGTTGAGAGATCAGAAGAGCTGTGTGATTCACTCCAAGAGAAAAAGGTAAATAGATATACAGAATCAGGCTTAAGGGAAGAAACAATCAGGTTCCCTGACTGTGTGTTTGAAGATATAAACGCATATGTTAAATTTATTCTTGAAAAAGCAGTTTGTGCATACAGCAATTCAGAGGTATTTATGGCACATTCATTGCTTGGCACTGAAAAAGAAATCAAAGTGGTAACTCATGAACAGGATAGAAATTCCTGTCCCATGGAGAGAACACAACAGGCTGACTACATACTAGACTCTAACATCTGTGAAAACATCTTGGAAGAAAAGCAACAAAGAACTGAGGAGAAAGATATAAGACATAAAGGGAAACAGGAAATATATGCAAAGCAGGAAATAAATATGAAAGAGATCAAAGACAGGGCAGTATGTGAACAGAATGGAGTGACCCAAGGAAGAATTATATCTAAGGATGACAGTGTAGAGGAAGATTATATTATGGAGACTGATTCTAAATATTCTCAGCCACTAAACAGCAATAAAGAAATGGAGGAATTGAAAGACCTGATGGAGGCAAATGAAATGGATAATGGTAGAATTACTGAAGTGTACCACAAATTATCAGAGTCAAGTAAGAGTAAAGAAGGCCTGACCACCTCTGAAGAGGCAGAATCCAGCTTAGAAGAAGATAGCTGTGAAGAAGAACAAATGAACTTTTCTGAAGATCAGGAAAGTGATAAAGAACATCTTCAAATAAATCTGGCAAGTGGTTTACAGCAGAAATATTCCATGATTGAGCCCCAAGCAAAATGGCAAAGTGAAGGACTGGTGAGTCAAGCACACATGCAGTTATACAGTAAAACAGAGAGTGTGAAGAACACTGGACAACCTGAAATGCAAACTACTTTGCTTGCTGTTTGTCTAGAACATGAGACAGGACAGCAAACAGAAAAGATTTATTCTGTGGAGCAGCAGGTGGTTGTGGAGGTACCAGAATGCTACACAGTTCATCAAGAAAATATTGATAATCAAAAGGAATGTAGCCCCAAAGAAGCTGTAGTGTGTGAGATAAAGACAGCACAGGCTAAAAAGAAGCACAGTTCAATAGCAGAGCTCATCAGTAACCTGGAAACATGTAAACAAAGGCCTAGCAGTAAACCTGAGAAGTCTGTGCACAGATTTGTGGATCACACTGAGGTATCAGACCCAGGTAACTTAAATAATATTTCTTTAACAGGTAAGCTCGCAGACACAACCTCAGAAGCCCACTCCTCTTCGTTAGCATTTAGCTATGATTCCCAAAGCAGCACTTTAGCACAAGAGTCAGAAAGAAGCGTTCAGGCTAACAGAGTGAAGTTCATCAGGGATATGTTTCTTGCTAAGAGCCAAACTAGAACCCAGAATGGGCAGAGACAACTACATAGTCCGAATTCTGATCTATCTGATTCCCAGCCAGAGTCCACAGACAGCGGGGGAAACTGGTCACAAGAGACATCCAGTGGGGAGGATGACGCAAGTCGGTTAGCCATTGCCAAGGGTTTTGTCAGGAGAACCATTGAGAGGCTCTATGGAAGAGGTAATTCAAGTAGTGTAAGTGCAGATAATATGAGATCCCCATCTGCCTTGAAGGCCAAACAAAGAGAAGGTCCTGGAAGAACCACTGTATCTAGTCTGGCCTCCTACCATGAAGCTCGCACACAAGTAATGACTGACTTATCATACTTCAGTGCCACAAACACATCTGATATCGTTAATGCGCCAACTGATTGCATCACACTGAATGAACAGGTGGGATCTGGAGATGCTAATCTTATTGACAAAGGGAACTGGTCACTTGCAGAGAAACAAATTTGTGAATCCTTTCCAGAACTCCGGGAAGGGCACAGAAAAGGGAAAAACAACAAAACCACATCAGTTGAGCCTGAGCAACATTCTGGGCAGGAAGACTCTCTTCATGGGACTCTGCCTTCCACTAAGCTCGAAAAGTGGTCTGGGTCATCAGGATCAAAGTTTACTTATTTCAACCTTCCAAATGCAAGTGACTCAGATCTGGAACCAGAAGAAAAAAGAGAAGTTAAAGTGGCCCCTGCAACACAGATACATAAAACCATGGCTGAAAGAAACAGCTTTCTACCTGCCTTCAGCCCACCAGTCTTAAAGAAAGCAGGTAATAAGGTGCACCCGCTGACAGAAGATACAATACCTACTGTGGTTACCCAGCCAGTCAAAGGCCGGAGTGCACAAATAGGGGTAATAAAGCAATCTGCAGAACCTGACGCCCTGGAGATGCTGTTCGTATTTTGTGGGCAACACTGTCCCATACTGTAAACTATATATTTACCAATCCACATTGCTGTAGTAGTAATACTTGAATATATAACAAACTCCAATATTCATGATGACCTAAGCTGCCTTACGTTCCTTGTTAGCAATAATGGCTTTTTGAAAGGCAACAGTTCCTGGAGGTGCTGAAAATGATCAGGTGCCCCACCTTGATTAATGAAGCACATCTGTTGGTTACTGATTAGCACTTAAGGTGACAGAACATGAATAATTTAGTGCCTAATCTCTCATCATAATGCTGAACTGTCAATTGTTCAGTGCTTGTGTTCATACCTTTTTTAATGAAAAAAAAAGGAATTGTAATTAATTCAATACATGGAAAAAACTGATGTTTTATATGTCTTCGTTATGGAAATTTGCGCAGTGACTTGTTGGTGATGCTAAAGAGATGTAACCTGAGCATGTTTGTTTACATCATGACTGCATCATCTCTGTCTGAGGCACGGTAAAGAAAAGCTTGTCTGGTAACATGAATGCTGCCCTGTGCATAATGGTAATCTCATTTTGACAAAATACAAAATATCACAGACATTAGCTCTAGCTCCCAAAATGAGACCCAGATGTGGATGATATAAAACAATAACAATAACAGAAAACTATAACAATAACAACAATAACTGCTAATTATATTTAGACAGACCGTTAATGCCAGTTGTGGGAATACTGTATTAAATCACACCATTTGATATTGGCTTAATATTCATTTAATTAATTTGTGTACATTCACTGTATATACTGCATCTACTAGCTTTGGGTTAGACACTCTTGGAGACTTGGTTAACGTGTTTTCAAAATATTGTATTTTCTAAATAATAAAGTCTATATGTGCATATATCCTGAGATATATCCTGCAATAAAATACTGTGGAGGAAGTTGGAAAAAGTCACCAAAAACAGTAAATTCAACAGTGTAAGGTCAATGGCAGCTGACTTTCTTTCTCTCAGCTGTAGTATAAATATGTTTAATTAAAGTTTCAAGTTTATTCTTGTATGTCCTAGAAAGTTGTACCACTAGATGGCAGCATGAAACTTCTCATTTCTTCTGCAGTGATACTGATAGATAGCACATTTTGCTATACTGTAAATAAACTCATAAACTCCCTCATCAGTCTGAGGCCTCTGCTGCCTTAGGCTCTGTGAATCATTCCTTCACTTCTTTCATAATAAAATCTTTTTTGTACCAACATACCTCTGATGTTTCTGTTCACTTTTCCAATATTACCCCCACTTGCCCATCACTCATCAGGGAGTCCATTAAAAAATGCAACTCACCATCATGCCAGCTCGATTCTGCCTGTCTAATTCCTGTCTAATATCTCTGCTCCTATTTCTCATTTGAGCCATGCTTTGAGCGCTGTACCATTCGATCTACAAACTGCTCAAGTCACATCACTCAAGAAATTTGGTTTTCTGAATAACTGCCCACCAATCCCTGAGCTGCCTTTTGCTGCTAAACTGTTTCCCAAGTCCAGTCCACCTAGTAACAAATTTCAAACACTTCCAGTCTAATTTCTATCCTCTCCACAGCACTGAAACTGCATTTGACACAGTCTCTCATGCTGTTAAGGTTTGTATGGATTTGCTATATTTATTTGTCCTTATTTTATCACCTCTATCAATTCTGATTCATGTATGCTTCACTTCTGATTCATGTGTGTTATATTTAGGATTTCATGTATTATGGCAAGCAATCTTGAGTTTGAGAAAAAAGGTGCTATATAAATAAAATGCCATTCTTATTTTTAATTCATTCATCTTCCGTAACTGCTTTATCCTAGTCAGGGTTGTCGTGGATCTGGAGCCTATCCTAGAAACACTGGGCACAAGGCAAGAGAATTCATGCCAGCCCATCACAGCGTACCATGCACACACATTCACAATTTACCATGGGCAAGCCACCTATCTGCACGTTTTTGGGTGGTGAGAGGAAACCAGAGGACCTGCAGAAAGCCCACATGGAGAACATGCTAAACTACACACAGACAGCAGGCCAAGCTCAGGCTTGAGCCAGGGACCCTGGAGCTGTGTGGCAGCAACGCTAACCACTGCACCACCTTATTTATTTTTTTATGTATGTATTTATGTATTTATAACTTTATTTTAAATTTATTTATTTTACTTTAACTTATTTTTTATTAATGTGGTATGGGGACACACATGAGCATGCTTAGTACCTCTAATAAAATTTTAAATCTGTACTGTGTTGAAATTGCCATTAAAAAATTAAAACGGCAAAATATTAAGGACAATTAGTATAACATGTAAAGAGATGTGAACAGTATGGTATATATCGTTGATGTTTACAGTGACTGGGGAGACACTGAAGTTCCTATTTAGTTCTCTTGACCAGCTATGTGACAGAAGAAAGCTTTTTTTTCCCTCTAACCACAAACAGAAGTGCTAGGAGCTATATGCTACTGTGTTTTTGACTGGAACTGGGATCTGTGGTGAGATGAGATAACAACAGAGCTTTGCAAAACCCACATCTGTGGGTTTACACACATTGTTTATATGGTGGAAGATTTTTAGAATGTACATGTACACATAAGTGCACTGTGTAATGCGCATACATATCAATACACAATTAAAAACAAGCACAACTGCATGGAGTCTGCTATACGGACATGAACTCATACTTAACCAATAAAAACACACAAACACTTTAATTATCGCATATCAATACCTACTTGACCTAACATGCTATATTATTTATGAAGATGGAAAAAAAGAGAGAACAACTAGAGGAAGCATGTTTTCATGCAGGTGGACAGAGAAAGTAGACTTTACCACTAAATGACATAGATAATGATATCAACTCTTCACAGTACACTACAATTTTACTAAGTAATGTGACTTTTTTAAGCGTATATTCATAATTTCTCATTCAATTGAAACCCACCAGATTATTGTTAATGCCACAGAGAAACAGCATGGCTTGACAGCATTAATGGCATTGTCCCTGCAATAATGTAATCTTTTCAAGTGAAGACAAACTCCTCACTCATTTCTGACACTAATGAATATTTGTCATTAGTGAGATGAGCATATTTTCTGTAGTTGTTGTTTACTTTGACCAGTAAATGAGTCTGAATCAGCCTACACACTCTGGCAAATCCCCAGTGCTTCTTATGGCTCTTCATGCAAATGAAGGTAGCAGTTGATGTGGTGTTTGTATGCCAAAAGTTACAAGTACATATAACCAAAGTTAAGAGAACCTACCCAGTGAAGCTAAAGCATGTGATTTATCATCACTGGAGCAAGAGTGAATTCTGAACGTTGACTGAACTTTTAAGAATTAGGTGAGTAAGCTGAAGCAATGCTTAACATCATTTTGAGTTGATGGCATTTGATGAACTTTCCACTCACACAACACATTAGTGTCAATATGACATTATTAATAGGCAACTTGTTTTTGAGTAATTGACATTTGGATTTAACATTCAACTCAATCAATAGTATAATAATAATGGTAGGTTGGTGATTTCCACCACTGTAACAAAATTTTTAGATTACGAACCCTCCAAGTATGCCTATGACTTCTCTTTGAGAACCACAGCCTCAGAGAGACAAACTGAAGAAGGTGTAAATGTGCTTTATGAAATGTTTTTCTATGAGTGTAGAACTAGGGATATCTGGTTACACCTTAATTTTGTTCAGCTTTAAATGACTTGGGTGAATTATTAACAGTAATGTTCAGAATAAGAAAGTACCAGCACTTTCTTATTCTGAAATTACATTACAGTCAAAATTACATTTTGAATGTGAAGCTTCATGCTTCACTAATGAACATGAACTCTCATTTTTAAGATTCTACTTATACATTTAGAGGTCCCTCTTTTTTCCCTTTAGAGAATCCTACAACTGGATTTGCTTTCAGGGAGGATTATAACTCTTTTAGATTAAGAGATCAGACTCATTTTAACCGAAAAGTAAGGTGCAGTAAAATGTTTAAAATGCCTCTTGTTTGTAAATCTTATGCAAAAGTGTTATTTCAGTCCCTGTCACATTCTTTCCATCTCTAATTTATGCTTACACCTGAGCACATTACACCTGCCTTCAGAGGGATCCATAAGCATGTGAAGAGGCTTTGGAGCCATTAGTATTGCTTATATATTAATGATTGCTGGGAGGAAGAGAAGATAGATTGGGGACCAAACACCTGTTGTGGTTTTCAAGACTTTTTCATGTTAAGATTTTTTTAAGAAATTGACAGTCGTTATAAAGACGTATTAGGAAAATAATTATAATATCTCTCTTTCTTTCTCTCACTCTCTCTCAGTCAATCTCTATTGGTAGTATGGGATGTGTGAGTTCTAGGGAAAAGGGTGGTGGTGTGGATCAAAGGCCAAAACCCCAACCCCCTGAAGTCAAAAGATACACCAGAGAACCAACTCAGGTAATATCAAATGCAAAGATTTATTTGTTTGTTTGTTTGTTTATTACATTAGGTTTTACCAGTGCACATCTGGTATCAAATAATTGTTTAAAAATCTTAAATGTATAGGTTCCATTTTGATTTCCATTTATTTTCTAAATAAACATTATTTTCATTTTTCATGGGTTTTTTTTTACTTCTAAAAAGCCTGTAAAATAAATGGTTGTATGCCCTCATGAACCTGACATAAACAGTCATAAAATAAAGGGTCGTTCTTTTCCATGATCATTCAAATTATATGCAAATTCAAATAATCTGTTGAAAAAAATAAATAATATCATATTTGCATATCAGAGTTTCCACTGTACTCCCTGACTCACTCTGGTTTTTCTGTCTCTAGAATTCATCATCACTTTTGCCTGGGCAGGTTCTGCAGAATGGGGATGGTATGCCTTTACATGCAGAACACACACACACACACACACACACACACACACACACACACACACACACATATACAGTCCCCTTCAAAAGTATTGGAAAGGCAAAGCCAGTTCTTCTGAACACAAAGCTGTATATGAGATGATAGATCAGAATTTCAGCTTTCATTTCCTAATGCTTACATCTAGATGTGTTAACAACTTACAGCATGGCACCTTTGGTTTGAACTCACCCATGTTTCAAGTGATCAAAAATATTGGAACACATGACTGACATGTGCTTATTGTTGCCCAGGTGTGATCTGTTAGATTGATTCTTTAAACAATGAATAGCTCTGAATGTGTAATATTGGTTTGATCCTTGCATGTGAAGACTGCATTTGTTGGTAAAAAGGATAAACTTTGGGTCACGAAGACCCAAGAGCTGCCTATGGGAGAAAAGCAAGCCATTTTTGAAGCTGAGAAAAGGGAAAATTGCACAAACACTGGGCATAGCCAAAACAACAATTCAGAATGTCCTGAAAAAGAAAGAAACTATTGGTGTACTACTATCAAGACATTGAACAGTTTGGCCAAGAAAAACAACAGCAGTTAATTAAAGAAACATTGTGAGAGCTGTGAAGAAAAACCCAAAAACAACAATCAGTGACATGACCAACAACCTCCACGGGGCTGAAGGTATGACAATCCACTGTTTGAAGAAGACTTACAGAAATATAGGGGCCATATATACACTCCTGAACAAAATCTTAAGACCGAGGGAAACATTCCAAGTATTCGCATTTCGCACTGGTGGATCATAACCAGGTTGTAAGAACTTCTTCAAAANCTGCTTCAAAATGTCAAAAGAAGAAAAAGGAGCAAGAGACAAAAAAACAGAGATTGGTAATTTATTGAAAACTGCATATAAACTCAAACAGGCTGTTCATCAGCTGATCAAAAGTGAGTAGTAGTGAGTAGCTCCACCGTTCTTGGTGATAACTTCAAACACTCGTTTCGGCATGCTTGATGCAACTCCAGGAGGCTGGTGGGAACGTTGCTCCACGTGGTGAAGATGGCTTCACAAAGGGCATCCACAGTCTGGAACTGACG
>CM074948.1:17504698-17537255 GCA_037577455.1 Pangasius macronema | reverse complement strand
CATCAATAAACACCAGTGAGCCCGTTCCATTGGCAGCCATACATGTCCATGCCATAACACTTCCTCCACCATGTTTGGCACATGATGTTGTATACTGAATCATGTTCCTTTCTTTCGCTATACTTTTCTCTTCCCATCATTCTGGTACAAGTTAATCTTGATTTCATCAGTCCAAATAATCTTATTCCAGAAATGATAGGCTTTTTAGATGTTTTCTGGCAAAGTCTAATCTGGCTTTCCTGTTCTTGAATGTTGAAAGCTGCCAAATGCCAACTCAATACCTGATATCCAGATCTTTTATCTGCTTCATTTGTCTTGAAGTAATGAGGGAATGGACAGCACCTGATCAGTTACCTTCTTGTCAGTCAATTGTCCAAATACCTTTGAGCCCCTGAAAATGGAAGTACTTTGCTTAAAATGGCTGTAATTCCTAAATGGTAAATGCCATATTTTTGTGGAACCTCTTAAAATAAAGCTGAAAATCTACACTTAGATCACATTGATTGTTTCAAAAAGATAGTTGATATTTGAAATACTAGACATTGTTTTTGCTGTTGTCAGAATATGCCATTCATTCCCTAGGGCAATAGGGCAAAGCTGCTCAAAAAACAATCAGCTAATCTCTTCTTGGTTTCTCTGTTGCACAGCTGACTGCCTCTCTTGCAGTAGCTTAAATTAAAAACTCCTGTGGTGATACACAAAAAAATCTCCTCCCTTAAGGCCTGTCATTTTGATTCTGTACTAACTAAATTTACATCTAGAACTTCTTATGTGGTTGCATTCTTTAGTACCATAGCTAAAGTTTAGCAGATTGCTTTATTTCACTTAGGAAATAACTCATGGTTCTGATGTTTTTCATCTTGTCTGAAGAGGATTTTGAATTTTTTAAGTATAATTTGAGCCATTGACTCTTAGCAGTGGATTGTTTATTCGTCACTGCATCGGTTTGGTGATACAAATCATGGCAATCCACACACTTTTTTTTTCTTTACTTTTATGGAAGGATTTGTTGTTCTTGCTGTAAATGCCTTTAAGTCTCATTAGCTGTGAATTGGTAATGAAATTTTTTGCAGTACTTGGGATGTTGTACTGTACTGGTGTACTGTAAGAATAAAGTTCTTCAGGTTTATAAAAAATTGTTGTGTTCAACAATACCAGTGTTTTTTTAATGAACACAACACAACGAGGTTTGCATAAGAAGGTCCTATTTCAGAGGTCATATTGATGTTAAATGTCTGAAAGTAAACCTTTAATAGTTAAAGCTGAAGCCATTTAGTGTTAAAAACAAGTTGTGATTTTAAAAAATCAGGGTTCTTTTCTGGTCATGAATAGAGAAAAGTGCTCAATGCATCTTCACTAGGGATGATTGTATATAAACTCTTTATGTCCATTAAAGAAAGTAGATGGCTCTAGCACAGGAACAGGTTTCTCTTTAACTGCACGTATAGTTTAAAAATCTTTTTAAAACGTAATCTAGAAACTAGGGTATTAAGGAAAGTTATGTACGAGAGTGAGTCAAATGAAAACTTAAGTTTTAGTGGTTGCTCATGCAACCAGAAGAATTTTACCTAGAGGATGCCGGATGCTCGTCAGGCGTGTAACGCTTATATAAGGTTTTTATTTGTCTCACCAACGTATATACAGAGCAGAGCAGTGACACTGACATGGTATGAGTGTACAGGCATAGGCATGAGTGTATCAGGCACAGGAGCAACATTTGTTTTGTTTTAACACGATGTTTACACTGTATACTAACCCTATTGGTCCACCTAATATGTGTTTAGTTAGAGATTGTAGTTAATCCATTCCATGTCTAATTTGTGTTCACCTTTATCAGCATCAAATTCCAGCAACAACACCCTATCAGTGTCAGTCTATCCTTATTTGAGACACAGAGGAGCTGAGATGAAAAATCATGCATAGCAGCTGAGTTTTCTAGCAACTTTTTGTTTATACTGGATAAAAATTGTGTTGATGTATCCACAGCTGTATCCACAGACAGCAAGACTGTGATTGCATTATTCTCATACGAAGCTGAGAACAAGAATGAGCTAAGTTTCAAAAAAGGAGAGAAACTTGTAATATTGGATGAGTGAGTATAAATTACACACTGTATACCACTATAGGAGACTTCCTCATCCACTCTAAGAACACATACACACTGAATGTTTGTCTAATCATTTTTTTTATCTATCAATATCAATGTGGTCACTGCTATGTGTGTTTTGTCTGTGTGTTAGGAATGGCGAGTGGTGGAAAGCAAAGTCACTTTCCTCTAGCAAAGTAGGATTAATACCTTCCAATTACATAAAGCTAGAAGAAAGCATGGAGAACAAAGAGTAAGTCATTTTTTAGAACTTTTATTTTGCCATCTTCAGGGTGTATATGAAATATTGGAAGCACCTTATGAAAATTAGATGCTCCTGTTGCAAAGTTAATGATCACACATAAAGTGAAACAGACTGTCAAAAACTATGAAGACACACTTCTTGATACATATGTGGCTTGCTTTAAGGAATCTTCAAATCATATGATGTCAGTTAAGTTCTTTGAGAAAAGAACAGTAGCCCTATTAAACATTCCAGCTTTGTGAAGTTCACTGGTTTTAGTTGTGTCTAGGTCACATGCTTTTGTTCTCCTTTACAGGAGCATTTTGTTCAGGTTTGGTGTGTTTACTGTCTACTTATCCTCTATGGCTCTTGCCTAATATTGCATAGGAAATCTATATGTATGAAGTCCTGATATTTATATTTTATAAATGACACTGTAATTAGCATTCAGTCCAATTTGACTGATCTTTTAATTAGGATTTGTTTATTTTCATGGGAGGTTTCACTTTTTGCCCCCTCTGTTCCAAATATTAAATAATATTTCAGTAAGTAGTGCAAGTTCCCATTGCATTCATAGATTTACTATTCTTTTGGAGGATGAAGACAAACATACACTCTTTTTACAGACTCTCTCTCTTCTACACACTCTCTGTGTTTTAAACTTTTTGTTTTTCACAGCTGGTACTTTAAGAACATCAGTAGAATAACAGCTGAGAGAGACCTGCTGGCTCCTGCCAATAAACCAGGTGCCTTCCTCATACGCCAGAGTGAGACAACCGCAGGTCTGCAGCGTACATACACTCGCCCACACACCCATACACACACACACACACACACACATGCATGTAATAAAAGGAAACACTGTCATTTTAACAACCCAGAGAACATTACCCTCAATCAAATTCAAATAAGTAATGTGAGTCAAGCTTATTCATATTCAGAGTTCATCATAATGGACGATTTTTATGCAGATTCTTTAATGTGTTTGTTTCCACGTAAATATGTTTGTTGTTGTGTGCAGGAAGTTATTCCATGTCAGTAAGAGACGTGGGTCCTAATGGCTCAGCTGTGGTAAAGCATTATAAGATTCGCCTATTGGAAGATGGAGGATTTTACATCTCTCCAAGAATCACCTTCAGATCATTAGATGAGCTCATTGCGTACTATCAGAGTATGTAAACTCATATAAAACACAGAGTATGTACTGTATAGAAAACTTCAAAGAATAATTTGCAAAATGATTACTGCAACACTTACATATACATACATTTACTATTTATTATTACATAATAATAATATCCCACTTGAGCCAGAAGTGACTACTTAATATCTTCTTTATATTAGTAGTTTTCCAAAAACAGTATTTTATGAATAATGAAATATACTGAGGCCATATTTCTTTAGAAATCTCATTAAAAAGGTCCGATTACTTATCCTTGGATTGGCATTCGCATTTTTTGCATTTGTTTTTCAAGTTCAATTTAAATGAAAGTAGCAACGCAGGAAACACAGGGAGACAACTCCTCCAAACAAATCATTCGCATTCGATAACCCAGTCATGAAATATCAAATATTATTTTTCAAATTTGCATTTTGGGATTTTCTTTTCAACACACAATCAAACTTGTAAAACAAATAGGCCAATCCTCCATATGACTTTCAATTCAATAAAGTGAAAATAAAAGACAAAACTATCCAATGGCATGTCTTTTGACATTTATTAGAAAAC
The DNA here is from genome assembly GCA_037577455.1 of Pangasius macronema. Lineage (NCBI taxonomy): Eukaryota > Metazoa > Chordata > Actinopteri > Siluriformes > Pangasiidae > Pangasius > Pangasius macronema. The sequence continues at coordinate 17,533,196 of CM074948.1, read as the reverse complement.
ATAGAAAACAATAAATAAAATACCAAATGTGCTGAGGGTCTCAACAAGAGTGTAAATGACAAAAATTAAGCATAAATTTCAGTAAATCAGTCAGCATCTATTAACCTCAAATATATATCAGACATCTGATAAACATATAAATGGTTTTAAAAAATGGCTTTTTTATGACTGTTCTGGTGCTTACACACTTGTGTATCTGTTTGTAGAGCAGGCCAATGGTTTATGTCAGCGATTAGGCAAACCATGTGTAAAACCTAAAAATGCAGTCCAGTGGGATGAAGATGCTTGGGAAATTGCCAAAGAATCTCTTCATATGATGAAGAGGCTTGGAGCTGGTCAGTTTGGTGAGGTCTGGTTAGGTGAGTGTGTATGATTCTGGGGCCACTATTACTTCCTTTTTTTAAAAAAAAAAAATCATCAGAGCTTCCTGTTTCCTACCAGACCTACTGTTTTCTTTGAATTATTTGAATATTCAGAGCACATCACGTGCGGTCCCTTTCTCTCTCTCTCTCTCTCTCTCTCTCTCTCTCTCTCTCTCTCTCTCTCTCGCTCTAGCAATGTATAACAACACTACTAAAGTGGCAGTGAAAACCCTGAAGCCAGGCAGCATGTCAATTGAGGCATTTCTGCAGGAGGCTAACTTGATGAAAACTCTACGGCATGACCGCCTTGTCCGCCTTTACGCCGTGGTCACCAAATCACAGCCCCTCTACATCATCACTGAATTCATGGCTAATGGTACACGCGAGGAGTGCAACACAATGCAGTTAGCTGTGTCTGTATCTGTTTGGTGCTCAAAATATTCTTATCTGTTTTCTAATTTAAAATGGGATTATGTGTGGACTATACCGGAAACGTTTTTCTTCTTCTTTTATTTTAATTATAACCTATACCACTATGCCCTGGAAACACTAGAACGCACTGAAAAAAACAGGGCTGATGGAGAAAAGAAGACATTTTCATTCACTCATTCATTCATTACAACAACAAATTTTGCAAGCTGCAGAATTACTTTATTCAAATCCTGCACTCAAACTCAAGCACTGATGTCCTTCCCAAATCACCAAAATGTTATTAGGGCTGCAGTTAACAACAATAGCCACCTAATAATATTTTAGCAGATTTAATTAGATTTTTAGATGTGTTACATGTTCTGCAAATCAGAAATACACTCCACTGTTAATTTGTTTCCAGAAAAGACTGAAAAAAAGAAGAAAAATGCACCCACCTTTCCCTATGCCCAAACATTTTGAGTTCGTTTCATTTCTTTTTGTGTGGTTTTTGAGTTGTATTTGGGGTGGGACTGTTGTTGAAACCTTATTCGGATTTGGTTACACCCCTAGTACACACATTTACAAATACATACACAAAAGACTACAGCACACATGCACATCAGTATCTTGTTGGCCATTAATATGAACTTTCTGGATTGTTTAGAAACATCTATGTGTGCAGCTTTCTTTAAGCTTGCATTAACACACTAAAACTATTTACATTCTCTGTTCCTTGCTGTTAGGAAGCTTGCTGGACTTTCTGAAAAGTCCACCAGGCAGAAAAATACAGCTGCCTAAACTGATTGACTTTGGAGCTCAAGTATGTATTATCACGCACACATGCCTGCACCAAGTCAAATGACATCAAATAGTCATATACTGCATAGTGCTGTTTAGAACAGGTGTTTGATATTCTCAGAATCATATAAATATTTTTAAGAGAACTGAGACTTTCTGTGAAGCATGGTGTGTGTAATCAGCCAAAAGCAGAACTTCGGTGTTCAGCATCACTAGGAGTGATGCATAATGGAAACTGGTTTGTTGTTTTTGTGCATCAGATTGCGGAAGGCATGGCGTACATCGAAAAGAAGAACTACATTCACAGAGACTTGAGAGCTGCAAACGTCCTCGTCAGTGAAAGCCTGCTCTGCAAGATTGCTGACTTCGGCCTGGCTAGGGTCATTGAGGACAATGAATATTCAGCCAGAGAAGGTATAGGCAAATAGAACCAATTTATATCGCACTACTGTGGGTCAGTGGGCAACATTGCTGCCTCATAGCCCCACTATCTGTGTTGAATTTCTCATGTTCTACCGGTGTCTGTGTGGGTTTTCCCCGGTTCTCCAGTAGGAGGACTGGCTACACTAAATTGCCCCTGGGGGGNAATGAATGAATGAATGAATGAATGAGCACACACAATGGCAGTTTTTGATATCAACCAGTTTCATAAAGTTTGATCATTTGTATAACAAATCGAAAAGCACTTTAATTTCTAACACAAATTTCCCCTTCACTTATTACTGATTATTGTTTTCTCTTATTTAGGTGCTAAATTCCCCATTAAGTGGACTGCACCAGAGGCTATAAACTATGGTTCGTTCACTATCAAATCAGATATGTGGTCATTTGGCATCCTTCTCCATGAGATCATCACCTATGGGAAAATCCCCTACACAGGTTAGTGTGACTACACTATCCACTTCTCCAGTCCACTCATGACAGGTTCAGTGCTATTTTGTGTAACAGAACAGTAACAGAAAGGTAATAATTTCACAGTTTATATGTTGAAATCATCCTGTGGTACCGGTTCTAAGTTAATTTTCACCTACAAGAGGCTGTAAAAGGACTTTGTATGCAGTAGGTAGTCCATCGGTTCCCAGCCCAGTCTCAGAGTGCCTCCTGTCCTGCATATTTTAGTGTTTTCTCTGTGCTAACACACCCATTTCAACTCAATAATGGACTGTTAATTAGCTGATTAGTTGAATCAGATGTGTTATGAGCAGAAAACACTAAAATGTGCAGGACAGGACCAGGGTCGGGAAACTGTTCTAGTGAAAAGTTTCTTGAATACAGAACGGTGTTTGCTGCTCTCTAGTGGCAAAAACAATTATGTTTAATTGTTACATACATATATTTAGACTACAATGTTGAATTTCTGAGTCACTAAGCGTAATTTGAATGTAGAGAGAATGTTAGGATAAAAAATTGACACATTATGGAACTATGCAAAGAACCACAAAACCCATTTTAAAATGGTGTAAAGATTTCCTGGTATTTCGCCACCTTGCCACAGGTCTAAGCAACAGTGAAGTGATGGCACGAGTGCAGCGTGGCTATCGCATGCAGTGTCCTGATAACTGCCCATCTGAACTGTATGAGATCATGACTTCATGCTGGAAGGCCAAACCAGAGGAGCGGCCCACGTTTGACTACATGCAGAGTGTGCTGGAGGACTATTATACAGCCACAGAGGGCCAGTACCAGAGCCAGCCTTGATACCATGCCAGATGCAAAATAGCCAAGAACATCATATAGAATTTCATTTTTTTTAATAGACATGATTTCCTCGACACCCAGTGAGCAGACTGAGGGCAAGTTTGCCAAGGAAACACTCCCTAGAATTGCACAAAGAAAGAAGAAACCTTGAAACAAAGAAATAAGGAACTAAGATTCAGCAGGTGGAGCCTGTCCTCCTCTGTGCTGAAAGAAGGCTTTCAGAAGGCTGGTTGATCTCATTAAATGCACCCAATGCACATCAGTCAGCAAACAAGGAAGAAATAGAACTCATTGTTTTTTCTTTTTCAGGTGATCAACATTAAAAATTTTGTGAGAAGGCCAAAAGTAGATCAGTCCACCAACCGATGTTACTACTTGGAAAATCATGAAAAAGATCAAACAAAACTGCTCACAGCTCAGTCCAGTGTACAGCTTAAAACTACACTCACTGGCCACTTAGGAACATCAGTACCCCTCCCAGTTATCCAATCAGCTAATTATATGGCAGCAGCACATTGTACAACTTAATTAAATGAAGAGCTTCATTTAATGTTTACATTAAATATTTTATTGGGGGAAACCATGGTCTCATTGACTTTGATCATGGCCTGGTTGTTGGTGCCAGATAAGCTGGTCACACATTTAAGTAGATGGGCTACAACAGCTGATCATATTTTTTCCCCCCTTCAGCCTTAAATAGGAATCTGAGGCTACAGTGAGCACAGACTCACCAAAACTGGACAGGTTAAGATTGGGAAAAACATTGCCATTGTCTTTTTTTTTTTTCTATCTTCAACAATCTGCCTCATGACATGTGCATTCCGAGATGCTTTTCTGCTCACCATGGTTGCAAACAGTGGTTATTTGAGATACTGTAGCTTTCCTGTCAGCTCAAACCAGTCTGGCCATTCTCCTCTGAAGGCATTTCTGCCCAAATGTACAAATGCGCCACAAGGTGGCCAGTGAATGTAGTCTGCAAAAGGATTTCGCTCCAAATGGTTGTTACTATTAACTTCTGAAAATAAGTTAACACCAAAATGTGTCCATAATGGTGCACAAGTGGAGACCATTTGAAGCAGTTACATTTTACAGCCCATAATTAGTAACCCAACCACCTTTTGTTATACTGTTGTAGGAATTTATATGAACCTTTTCAGTGCTCACAATTTTACTATCAGAATATGACATTGTTGTAAAAAGAATTTATTAAATAAATAAAAAGAGACATTACAATAAAACCAGACACCTGCTTAACCATACAGTACATATAGTACACTTGATCAGTTGGGCTTTTTCCTCAAGGATGCCGTAGTGCGGACCGATTTTCTGATTGTGCGGCAGAGATTTCCTGAGGATGGGGATGACATAGACTCTTTGATGTTCACCAGCAGTCCCCGCTTAGGGCGAGACTGTCCTACAGAGTCACGGGTTAGCTTGGCCAGGTCGTCCTTCACACCCCGCAGCTCCAGCCCTCTTTCAGTGAGCTCCCTCTGCAAATGCTCAGATTCTCGTTCCTGTTGACCAGAACACAGCAAGGCGTGAACAGGTGAGCACAGCTATGGGTGCATTTGTGTTAAAGGACCATTGTGTTAACATACCTGATAGTTGAGCCTATTCTGTAAATTTTGAACCTCAGCAACTTTCTCCATGTAGCTCTCTCCGGCTTCCTGCAGAGTCTCATTCAACTCGGTGATCCGTTTCTCAAGTGACACAATCAACTAGTCAGAGGGCAACATAAAAAAAAAATCTATAAAATAATCAGATTGTGCATAATTGTTTAAAATGTTGTGTGACAGGTGACTAATGGAAAAACAGTTTGCCCTCTTATGCGCCACTGGCATTTGGCTGATATGGTACGTGTCCACTTAGCGGGAAGAGTTACTACAAATCAGTACAGTTATTCTGATTGATCACCTTCATCTTATGATTAAGCATTTCTGTCCTAATGAGAGTGACCTCTTCCAGGAAAACCACACCCCCATCCACAGGGAATGAGAGCTGACTGAATGGTTTGAGCATGAAGATGACAAATTATATACTATGGTCTTCAGTTAGGTTGAGAGCTGGTGATTGAACTTCTATCTGAGATTTTAAATAGTGCTTCCCACCACCATCAAAACACCAACTGAGGGAATATCTTTTAGAAGAATAGTGTTCATCACTCCAGCACAGTTCCAGAGTGTTACAGAATCTAGGACTAGGAGTAGTGAAGGGGTTCTGGTGGCTCAAAACCTTATGTTGAGTTTCCTTTATCTGGTCACATGTTTGAAACACACCATGGACCCACTGCTCAGATAAAGGCTGATCAAGCCAACTCATTTACACAAAGCAAATCAGTGTTATTAAAAGTATGACTCAGGAATCAGAAAAGGATTTCGCCTCATATGCACCAGTAATATACTCTACCTCTTGTTTTTCTGCGCACACCTGTTCCACAGCACATTTCTCCTTGTAGAGAAGCTTGAACCGCTCAGGATCTAAAAGGAAATGCAAAGTTGATGTTCAGCCATTGAAAATAGGTCAAAGAAATATCCACATGTATACAATCAACTAACCAGTCTCCTCTGTGCTTGGTTGCATCAGGTCAGTCTGTGTTGAGTTTTCCTGCTGAAGAACCGACACAGAACCATGTTGCTTCCGTTCCAAGTCATTCACACGCCTCTCAAGCTCCTAATTGAACAGGAAACAGTCACACAGTGAGCAATGAAAGTATGAGAAAACAATTAAGTGATTGCATTTCAGTTAGAGTAGACACCTTGGCTCGGTCCTGCTCAGCAGTGAACTCATCTAGTGGGACATATTCTTCTTCTAGCCTTTCCAGGGCACACTGGTAGGCGTGCTCCTTCAGCGCCTCTTTATACATCTCAAACGTGCTGTCCATTTTCTCTTCATAACTCTCCTTCAGATCTGCCATCTGACGACTAGAAAGTAGACCATCACTTGTCCACTCATTTTCATAATTAGCTTCTTACTATTACCTATATATTCTGTGCAGAATTTGTCAGTTGTCAAAGAAACCAAGAGACCAATATGGATTGCTGAATATTTTTCTTCTGGCCCATTTGAATTGTGAGACTATACTTGGTAGAGGTCATGTCAAGTTTACCAAAGTACCAATCAAATGGCCATCTGGTTTTGTCCCCCTTTTACCCCAACCACAGAAACTGATTTCTTTCCTGCTCACTTAGCCATATTGTGGCTGAGCAAAGCTGCATACAGAGTTTTTAAGCACACACACACACACACACACCATTCTAAGGTAATTTATGTATGGTAATGGTGAGTAATTACTTTAAAAAGTAAAAGGAATCAGAATGGACATTTAAGTCTTTCTTGCACAATTTTATTTCAACCTTGGTGCAACTTAATCATTCATGAACCAAATGAGTACAGACACACCTGTGAAGTTCTTCGATCTCCATGATTTGCTGCATCATGGCATCACCCATCTCTCTGCGGATCTGAATCTCCTGCAGCAGATTTTTCTTGCGCTCAGCCAATAGCTTTGCACGAAGACTCTCCACCAAATTCAACAGTTCCTGCACAAACAACTATCTTGGTGAACAAGCCTTATTTGCCCTTTAAGGCAAATGCAAAAGAGCATTCATTTCGTTTGCCATCTATACTGCTAATATTTGTAGAAGCACATATTCACCATGTTGCATTATACCTAGCTGAGGTTACAGGTTACAGAGATTACCTCCTGGGGTAATATTGACATATCTGCCTCTTCATCACCATCCAACAGCTCGTCCTCTGACAGGTAGTCATCCACTGCCTGGCTGTCAAGCACCCCATTGTTTAGCAAAGGTTTTCCATCTCGACCAATCAAACGTGGTGCTAGAGACTCAAGGGAGTGAGGTTTGATCACCTGAACCACCTGGCAGGCAAAAGTTTTGTTTGTTTTTTTTAAACTGCAAATCATTTCAACAGTTCTAGTAAGCTTCCCATCTTTCCCTGATTTAGAGATTTATTTTTTCCTTTAAATCATGCAGACACTATTTTCTAGCATTTAAGGCAGTGCAGCAGTACCTCTTTGGCCACAGCAGAGAATTTCATGACATGGAGTGTCTCATCATAAGTTGAAGCACACTGATTGATGTTCACAATCATGGAGGCCCTACCACGACCACAAAATACTCCCTGGAAGAGGCGGGTCAGCTTGCTTTCACGAAAAGGAATGTAACTGTTCTTTGCCCTAGAAAAGGCAGGTGTTTAACCAGGAGAAAGTCATGGCACCAGAACAATGAAACTCAATATCACAGTACACGATACATCATGGTATATACATTTGCAATGCCATTTTTAAAAGAGGACTATGCCCTGCATTAGTTCAAGCAAATAGTAGAATATTGAGGTCATCGTGGCAGTTTTTGCAATTATTCTTTACAAGTTTTAAAACTCCTTAATCATCCTGCATTACCATTGCACTGCATATTTGTGTGTGTCCCGACACCCCACTTAAAACACACTCAATGGCTAGCTAGCAGTTTCTTCACAAGACAACTGCTAAATCAAGAAGTCAAAATATGGAAGGTGGGGGTAATCCAAGAACAGAGGATGGGAACCAGAAGTGTAGCATATTCAAAGGGAATGTGCTCCACCACCAGAAACACCTGAACGTCATCTCCTCATCAAACCATCACACTGGTATATCGTCACAACGTTCAACACGACGCCATTTCCTCTAGCAGAACATCCATACCTGTCACCTTGGTTGTTGCGGAGTGCTGCAATGCACTTTCCCAGAATCAGCAGGGAATTGTTGATGTTTCCAGCCTCCTTCAGACGCTCCCCAAAAGTTTTTGTCTTGTTGCATCGCTCCGAACCAGCCAGGTCACACAGAGAAAGCCTGAAAAATGGAAAGTGATCTATATCCTATAACATTCACAAACAGCCAGCATATACAGTTCAAAGAACAAGCAAAAACTTACTCCGATATTCCCTGGACATCAGCTCCATCAAGTCGCATCAGCTTGATGGAAAAGATGCTGTGGCTATGTACAAAACAAAACAGTACTCATTAAACCAAGTAAAACTCATTTTTAGTCCAGTAAATGTACAAGAATTTAACCACTACGGGCATTATGGGTGATGACACATTTAGTGCTGAAACAGTACAACAGGTTATAGAGGTGTGAATGCTACCTTCTGCTGGACGACTGGTTCATTTTGGTGGCGGCAGCACTGCGATTCTTGTTCCCTACACGTAGAACTTTAGCCGCCTCTTCTGCACTCTGTATATTAACCCATCTCAGATCTACAACATACAGAGGAGTAACACTGTCAAACAGGGAAAGGCTACATCAATTTTGTTTCATATGTGCTGAATCAATGTTAAAATCAAATACATTTATTTCTCTGGCATCAGCGTTAAACAAAAGTCATAAAGGAAAAAAATTTAAGCGAGTTCCTGTGTCAATTTTTTTTACTTTATTTTTTCCAGCTTAGTCTAACAAAAACAGCTGAAAAAAAATGATTCCAGTATCAATTTACTATTTTATGCCTTAAAAAAACCCTCCCTTCTCTTAATGCCATTTAGATATAATGTAATGTATGAAATGTATAAATAAACTACTGCCCCTTGTGGAAAAATTTCCTATAGCTGGCCAGTTCTCTCACAAGGGGTGGTATAGGATGACAAAAGCATATGGTCACCTCTAACGTAGGAATTTCCAGCACTGTCCTCACACAAACGCAATACAGCACGCCTCTTCGTCTTGTTAGAGAGCGCAGGCTGCAACAGGTCATACACCTGCTCGTTGTAGATCTCATAGTAAGCAACCCACAGCGAGTAGACACACTGCACATCGTCGATAGCTCCCTCTGCACTGTCCACTGGCAGACAGGAAACGAAACATTAAAATGCTTCGTTTTTTTTTTTTTGGCCAGACCACTTTTGGAATATTGCAATTGCATTACCTGTCTGATCATAAGAGACTCCAGAGAAAGAGAGACTGTTGACGGAAGAAGAGGAGGAGCTCCGACTCCTGCTGGTTCTGGTGGACTCGGAGTCATGGAGACACAAATAAAAGAAGATATTTCATAATCCATCCTCATTAAATGTGAGGTTAGTGTGCACAATTTTAAATTTGAATATTACAGGGAAAAAAATGTATACATTTTATTTAGCTGTGGGCTGTGTGTGTTGCTACCTCTTTCAGCATACTGAAGAGCGCAGTCTTGGCAGATCTCTCCATTCTGACCTGATCAGGGTCCAGTTTCTGCACATCGGAGTTCAGGTACGGCCTCAGGTCCATTTGTTCATACATCCGCCCACTGATGTGCCTGAACACTGTGTCAATGGCACGTGGCAAAATACCAGGGTCTTTTGAAGAGCCTGTGCAAACACAGACACACATCAACAGCTGGAAGAAAGGTTCACTAGATTGTCTTGTACATCATGACGGGCATATAACACACGCAACACAGAAATGAGGGTGGGAAAGGAATCAACTCTCATTACATGATGCCTGAAAGGTGTGCAGATTAAATTGCACACTTTTTTAAAACTTTAATCCCACTTCAAAGGCAAGTAATACATTTGCTGTCAAGATACACCAAGTATAGAATATCTTGCACACATGATGTTCGCAGACACATGCTTTTAACCAGCAAGGTCAAGCTATTTGCTGTTGTAAAGACTATTTGGATTAAATCTGTTTTATACTATTGGAGTATCAGTGCTCTAACTCAACAGCAGGGTAATGGGCATTAGCTCTAGTTTTCCACACACTTCTGCCTCATGTAAGTGGCCCTGTATTATTCAGTGTGTGGTGCCAAAATCCCAACAGATCTAGTACCATGCAAACTCTAATTTACAACAGTACTTAACAACATTTAGAAAATAATTTTAGAACCTACAGACACCTTACGTTATTGCATTTGTGTAATGCTCCACTATAATACTCCATGCCTTGTATGGTATGTGTCTTCCCAGCGTTGGTTACTCCATAGCTGAACACCAGTGCATTTTTGCCATGCAGGAAGTCCTGAACTTGCGATCTGATCGTTCCATCAAAGAACTCCGCCTGAGTCGACTCTGGTCCAAAAATCTATGTGATAAACATACCATTTCATAAAACTGCATAGAGAAGGTTATAAGAAAAAGTATCAGTCTTTAGAACCTAGACAGTACCTTGGTGAAGCTGAACTTGTGCACCTGCTGGCCAATGCCTTTTTCACTGCACTTCATAGTGGCAGAGCCTTTAGGGGCATGAAGCGTAGCAGTTTCTGCACTCTCAAACACTACACAACCCTAAAGGAGGCAATACAAATGGAATATTGTTACTACACATTTGGTTCTCAAATCAGTCCTCAGGACCCTCCAAAAAGTCAACATTTTTGCTCTATCCCAACTCACACAACACTGGGAAACAGAAACATGGACTGTCTGAGGGGCCTTGAGGACTGGTTTGAGAACCACCAGTTTATACAACATGGGAAACATCAAGGCCAGCAGACACAAACCTGGTCCTCATTGCTGTTGAGCTCCTCCTTACTGAAAGGACGAACTCTGAGGAAAACACGAAGCTGCTGCTCACCTCCATCAACAGACTCATTCTGTGAACACCCACACAAGGTAAATTTACCAGGACTGCTACATGCAAAGGAAGGTTTAGTGGTACCCTGACTACCTGTGAAGTAATGGACGAAAGGCCAGAAAGTTCTGGTAATGCAGTGTGGTGAGGATCACACGCTGTTGACTCCATGGCCACCAAAACCGTGCCTTCATGTGTCAGGTCAATAGTTGCTGCCATGGCTGTGACAGGAAATGACTAATAAGCTTATCTCAGAAATGAATACACTTCAGAAACAACCAGAAACCTACAAACCTCTTCAGCTCCAATTCATCTAGTTGTGACAAACTGCCTTTGTTTAATATAGCAAGATGGTTTCAACCCATTTAGATTTCCAACTGCCTGTCAGCAGCAAGCGTAGAGTAAAACACCTTTATCCACTTTCAGTGATGAGTCAAAACCCCACCCCAAAATGCCACCTAGCCAATTATGTGTGAGTTGCAAAACCAGCCCTCCAATCAGAGCTGAGCATTAATCAGCTACATGAGTATGAAGGTGCAACTACCTGACTCTGCTGAAACATTTCTGACACTTCACAGCTCTTCATATACTAATTCTTTCAGGATGAAGCTAAAAAGGCATGCCTATTGAAATTACAAAGCCCAATACACCTTCTTTAAATAATAATAATTTATGCATCAAACTGGTGAGAGGTCTATATCAAGGGTCAGGGCTATTTAACTATTTGGCAGGTGAGTCTATGTAAAATTACTATAAATCAGAGATGACATGATCTGATACCCAGAATCGGTGTCAGGCCAAAGCAAAAAGTGGTGGATCAGAGATGCATCATATTCGACCTTGTAACAAATGGAAAATGTTTGCAATTGGATTTGAGAAAACTTTTTTTTTTGGGTAAGAGGAAATGTTTACTTACAGAGATTTGTTGGGGTTTTTTTTTAGGATTGATTTTTATATTAATACTTTATTAAATTTGCAATGCAAGTGATGAGAGTTAAGCTGAATATTTATGCAATTTTATGCAAGTCATGTTTTAGCCATGTATTTTTTTAGTGATTATGTAAAGAATAAAACAAGACCTGTATCAAAGTGTTTCTATAAATATTTTGTATATTAATCATTCAGCATATGGTCTACTGAGCCATGGGAAACACTTTAGAAGGCTACCTGATGAATAAGTCTGCATTGTCATTATAGAAATATTTTTATAAACATGCTCTTGAAAAAGAAAATGAAATTCTTGCAAGGAGAATTTATAAGATGGGGGGAGGAGAAAAAAACAGTTCCTGGAATTCCTTTACCAAAAACTTTGACAACCATTCAAAACTGCCAATGGTGGTCACATTTTCAGAAACAGTGGTTCCTCAAGGGTTCCTAGTTTGAACCAGCTCTGAATGGGAACCCCGTGCTGTATGGCATCTTTATTGGCTCAAATCAAAAAGCACATGGTGTCTATATTCTACATTGTCTCATGTTCTCAGTTACTTCAACCATTACAGCTGCAGGGAATGAACCTACTCATCTAAAAAAAACTGACCTTCAAGCTTACAGCAAAACTGAGAATGTAAACTGGACCAGAAAACTATTCCTTTACTCAGATCAGTGTAAAGTGGGAAAACTCCAAGCTTGTGTGCTTGCACCATGTAAAGAGAACCAGGGACTCTACTCATTTATAGAGTCTACCAAAGATCAGACAAGTTATGCTTGAACTTTAAATGCTCCATCAGGCCACAAAGACAAAACCACAGCATGTTCTATCCAAATTTTCTTTTATTGCGCAGACATGAATAGTTCAGTGCTGTTCACACTGGCAACACAATGCAAGCTTATGCGTCTGCGATGGTAACCTCAACTTCGACACCGGGCTCGATGCTGATGCTGGTGATCTGCTTGACAATCTCAGACGGGCTGTGAAGGTCAATGAGGCGTTTGTGGATCCTCATCTGAAACCTATCCCAGGTCTTGGAACCCTCTCCACAAGGAGTCTTACGAGTGGTGATGCGCAGAGTCTGAAAGTGGAGGGGGGGATAAAGAAGGGTGTATTACAGCATAGAACTGACAGTCTAACATTTAGTTAAAAATCACAGCACATTCCAACATTGTAATACATGTTTTAGAGGGGAGAAACAGAATACATTAACCAACTTATGAATTTTGTCAAGAACCGCAAGACTTCTTTCTAAGATAACCTTGACGCAGCACATTTCACAGCATGGTCACTAAGCCATATGTTCACCCTGGATTTAAGGCCCATTTTTGCACAAACCCAATGCATACCAATGAGAACATTTCAGATGGTGTCTCAGAGTTCATCTCTTCCTGAAAAAATCCAGACCTTTCAGGCTTGTTCTATATCACTTTTGCAGACTTTTCTGGTTCAAATTTGTTGCTTTTTAAGGTTATTAAATGGACCATGGAAAGGAAAAAACATGACATTTACAGCATTTGGCAGACACTGTTATCCAGAGTGACTTATATTTCTCATTTATACAACAGAGCAGTTGAAGGTTAATGGCCTTGCTCAAGTTCCCAGCAATGGCAGCATGTCAACACTGGGATCTGAACTCATAACCAGCAGCCCAAAGTCTTAACTACTGAGCTACTACTGCCCATGAAATGAATTAATTAGGAAGACTGCAAGTGAAGACAACAGTTTACAACTATTACATCAAGGCCAGGTTACATAAATTGAATAGCCATATATGTTCCGTTGGTGACTCGTTACATGCAGCAAGAGCACCTTACCTCATGATCAAAACATTACAAAGTCTTGATCATTTTTCATAACGTGCAAATAGGTTTATGCCAGTTTCACAGTCACGGTGCATGATCAGACGTACCTTACCGATCGCTTTACAAAATGCAGATTAAAAAGCATTGTCTCTTTTGACAAACCTATTAATAGTTGAAGATTGTACTAAACTAATCACTAAAAAAACTGAATAAGAGGTGTGCCATGCTTGTGCTCATTTTAAAATCTCACGCTCCTAACACTGATGCTGCATCCCTGTTCTGGGAAGTCCTGTTCCCCAGTATTATTTACCTTGGTGGGCATGCGCACAGGCCCTTTCACCTTAAGGCTCTTCTCCTTGGCACCACGGACCAGATCAGCACACACTAAAGGGGCAACAGTTTTATATTAAAAAATATACACACACAAGGCAAATCCTAAGCTTGTATATAGACATAGGCTCAGAATAGCGTATAATTTGTAATTCATACACAGAATCATTTTAATATAGGTTGTCCTCATTGCCATGGGAATGAAAAAACATTAAAGACAAAAATCTGATTACTAACCTTTTTCAAGAGACTTGACGTTACGGCTGGTGAGGGTGATCCGGATGCGATGGATGGCCACCTCAGGCTCAACAGGAGCTTTGCCAGTGTCTTTGAATGCCTGCAAGTGAGAAACAGCCATCAGGACACTTTCTAGAAACTGAATCTGGATCTTAATTGTACACTATTTCACATGCACACTTATGTTCATTCAATTCATAGCTCAGCACTTTCTTCAAAAAGAAAATATAAAAATTTAAACACCACCCCAACAAAAAGAGGGGACATTCTGTACACTTAGGGGGCTTTCACATATGTAGCTACTAGTCTGTTTTAATCAAACCCTGGTGCGATATAGTGAAAACAAGACAGCAAAGACCAAAACAACAGTGAGCAAGATGTCCTGTCTCCAATCAAACTCCAGGGCAGTTAAAAAAAAAAGAAAGCCATTCAATCCTGAATCAAACAAAATGTAGGAAAGTGAACCAATCCTGAGTGTATTTTTGTTATGGGCAGCTACAAGGTGTTCAGCTCAGCTGAGCTGAGATGGGTTCTGGATATTTGGATTAACACAGGAAAGACATCGGATACAATACACAAAATGCTTTACAATACTTGTTCACTTTTATAGTTAGTTTGGGCAAAGAGAAACCAATCAGACCAAATACCAGCTCTGTTCCAGGCATAAACTGTGTGAGACTCAGAACTCAGCTTTACCTAGAAATCCCTTTAAGCATGTTCAGCAACATATTCAAAAGGAAGTTTTTTTTTCCCTCTCTCCCCTTACAGGATCAAATCTCCACAAACTCATGGCATACACACCACATACTGAACCACGTCTTAAATCTGGACGAAAAACAAACTCTGCCACCATGTTTTCATAAAGCGCTGGTGAACACAATACTCAAACCTGCGATGATTTCTTTATTCATGGTAGCGTTAATCCAATACATCACTATCATTAACAGAGAAAGTTACTAAGTGCTCTCTAGCAAAATATAACACACATATTACACCATCTTCAACCACAACCAGCAGCTGTTTTCTTAAAAGACATGCTAACCCGCTAACCTGAGCCGCACGTGCGCGGAGAAATGAACTAATCTATAAAAAAGCCCGGAGTAATTTCAACATAGTTGCGTAAAAAAAACATGTTAGAGAAATTAATTAGTTAAAACATTTACCATAGCTGAGTATTCCTGACCGACTTATTCGAGGAAATAAAAAGCGAACAGCGGTGAGCCAGGAAGCACAAACGCACACCGAGTGCTCTGTACACGCAAAAAGGGAGGCTTCGAGGCCTGCTCAGAGCTTTATATACCACATCCGGGTACTGCGCGACCTCGGTACACCTTCACAACCAACCAATAGGATGAGCAGGTACACGGCGGGAGAGGAGCGCGTGAGCGGATTGGTTGATATGACAAATGATTGACAGCGTCTCCGCCCATTGACGTCAGCATCCAGAAGCAGGACAGAGGGTCAGCGGGTTCACTGGGCGCTTCAGGATATGCGCTCACTGAGGCACTGTTAGTCCAGTGCTGACTGCCATGTTGTGTATCACTGCAGCTATTAGGAGGGAAAATATCCCGAATTCGCTGATTTCATGTGTTCATTTCATTTGTTTATACAATCATTCATCTGAATGAACTTTTCTCTCAGGTTAACAATATTAGCAGCTTGTAAATATATATATATATATATATATATATATATATATATATATATATATAAAACCTGGGACCACACACCAAGTAAATGAAATGATGCAGTCTGTAGAAAATGCAGTTTAAAATGTAGTTTAGTTCAGATCATCATAGGTCTATGTACACATTATACCATAATGTTTCATTAATAAATATCACAGAGCCAAGGATTAATAAAAGCCATAAAAAGGCATTTAGAATCAATACAGAGGGCATAAAACCAAGCACTCATCCTGGGTGAATAAAGAATAAATATGATATAGAGAATACATAATCATTTAGTCACTTTGGATTTTCTGCATACGTTTTTGGAGCTTTATGTGGCCGTACCCTTATTTTAGGGAAGCATAACTATAGTGTTCAGTAGAATGTATTTAATACATATCAATGGGATGTGTTTGGCTTCTCCTCTTTAGTCTGGAGGCAGTCATTGTAATTTGTTAAGAAAGAGAGTGAGAAATAGCATAAAGGGCTTCGTAGGAACCACAGACTGAGGCAAGAAGAGTTTACAACTTTTAATACCTTAAAAAACACAATGAAATCACCTGTGTGCTGCAGGTTCAGCAATGACCAGGGGAAAACTTGGTGATGATGCAAAGCATATATTCAGGACAGGTAGATATACTGTGTAAAGCTCAGAGCAAGCTCAGGCTCACTCACTTTTATAGATAATGTCACTATACATCATCATCTCAGTGATTTCAGGAGAGAACATTTTGTCTCCAGACACGTCAACTCTAAACACTGCATTACTAAATGCATAGAGCAATTTTCAAAAACATAAAAAATGCTTATAGTCCTTGTGAGTCAGGAAAAGAGGAATATTTTGGACTGTCCAGATCAATTCCCTGAAATCAACAAAGAGCATAGTGAACTTAAAAACAGAGAGACTGCAGTCAGAAATCCTTCAGCACACACAATTAATATCACTGCAGCACTGACAAGCTATTGGACAGCATCTAATGGATACAATATAATGCAGGTCCTGTACAATAACCGTGTAATGCAAATATTAACATTATTCTATTTGAATGCATTTTCATTATTTATTTATTAAATATGTTAGTGCTATATAGGAATTGACTTCTGGTATAATAATAATAATAATAATAATAATAATAATAATCTGCACATAATGGTACCATTAATCTGAGAACACTATAGGTAAATCTAATAAAACTTTACTCTAAACTGTATGTATGTGCATTTCATAAAGTGCTTACAAACTAAGCAAGAATAGATACTACATGTCATACATCTTAATAGAAAAAACATAGTTTAGTCTTCAATGAATATATCATAATCTTAAAACAACAGTGCCTGTTACCAATAACTCTTTCAATTAAATAAATAAAGCCTATAAACTAATAACATTTAGTTATTCTACCACTTATTCCCTCAGACCACCATGATGCTATATTGTACTTCATGCAACATATAAAGTCTTTAAATCCTACACGAGTGTTTTACAGCTGCCCAGTATTCTCTCTAGTTTTTCTTTCCCACTCCCATATTCCAGTTTGTTCAAAAACAATTATTCCAAATCTCCCACTATAAAATTGGCAGTTTTGTTTCTATCATTAATTAAATTTTACATACTGTATATTGCCACACAAACAGGAACAGAAGAAGAAAAAAAAACAGTCTGTAACATGAGTCCTTCTGGTATGTTTATTGAGCTCTCAGTACTGTGAACAGTATTAACACTGGACCAAATCTCTCCTCTCCTCACATAGCAGCAAAGGTCGTCTGAACGCACACAGATACACACTTTCTTTCTCAGACACAAAACACGCACACATTCACACATTGCCATTCACCTTCTAGAGCACACAACTGGCTCATCCAGCCAGCCACTAAATAACTTTCTCTTTGGATGATGTCATCTGGAGACAAAAGAAAACGCAGGCTGCAGCAGCAAGTTCTCAACACACACACACACACACACACACACACACACACACACACACACACACACACACACACACACACAGATAATTATGAATCATTCTGTCTTGGGATATACACATACAACAGTAGTTTGTAAAAGTACATTACGGTAACATATACATTGATTAGCGGAAGCCACTATCACAGGATGGCATTACAGAAATGTGATTAAAACAATACGGACACCATGTAAAACACCATTATGGCTGGAATGCTGTCTCTTGAACAAAAACACAGTCTTTCTCCTTTTCTTCTCGTCTTCAATAGGTCACTCAGAGTTCAGTTGTACAAAGACCCTTCCCTCGAAACACGGCTGTGGCAACATCCAGCTCCTAATCGGCTTTGATAAGAACTACATCACCTTACTGACACGTCAAAATATGACACGCATGGACACATGTCCACTCCCTCTTCAAACATTTCATGGATTTGAAAGAAGGAGAAAAACTAAAGTTCTGTTGCGCCATCATGGGCTATACCATGTCCATTAGCAGCATTATCCAAGTCGAGAGACTGTTCCACTCTCACATATACACACACTGCATGATGGTACCACTGAAACTGAATAGGAGAATTGCTAAAGGTCTGTGTCTCCCAATGAAAACATGCTCGAACGCAGAGCATTTCAATCAGCTTCTCTACGTAATCCGTCAGCCACTCAGCAGCATCAAATGATATCTCCATTTCACACCTTAAAATATTGAGGCATTCTGGTCTTCCCAGTTTTATACACTTTTCTCAATACTGAAGTATTTACAAACTGCAGATTTATGAAGATATTTATAAAACCCTTTGAAAACTTAAGGAACGATGGAAGTGCTTTGAAGAAGAAGTATGGGTAGAATAAACCATTCGTATTAAGTCTCAGTGAGAGACACAGACATTTTGTGCAATAAAGCAAAAACAGGAGACATTTACAACATTAAACACTGTATGAAGTGTACCTGTAAAAATATCACACACATAGCATTTTTTAATATATATATACTGTATATATATATATATATACACACATGCTAACAATCTGCTAAAAGCTATATATGACATCTAAACATTTTATGCAAAATGGTTGTTTAACATAAAATACATATTCATAACATGACAAATCCAAGGCATCAGATTCTTTAGAAAGTGCTATTATGAAAAATATGCCCAACCTGGAGGCTTTCCAGCATCCAACAACCTTCAGCTCCCAATGTATACTCAACAAGACCCCAACATTCACTCAGCACACACCTCTATCATCCCCACCCACACACACATACACACAAAAACACATCTGTACACGGGTTTGGCTGGGTGTTTTGGGAAAAGGATTGTGCCAACCATAGGTGTGTTTTACGGCCTCTGGAGCCGTCTATAGTCTCCATAAAACTATCTGTAGAAATGTATCTTATTCACAACAGAGCTTCTTCACAGACTGCGTATGTCATTCAGACTTCTGCGTGTGCGTCAGATGCGACAGCACAGATCAATACAACTGAATGTTTTTGTTTTATTATTGATGAGAATCAGAATCAGTGCAATGGACAGCATTCTGGCGGATGAGGTTGAAGGTTGTGTTGGTGTCTAAAGTCCAGGAGCAAAAAAAAAAAATGAAAAAGAAAAAAAAGAAAAAAAATATGAAGACAAACGGCAGGGGAAAAAATGAAGGGGGTGTTTAAGAGCTGTTTGTGTCTACACATGATAGTCTTTGTAAAGTCAGTCCATGTTTCCCTTTATTGCTTTGTATAGTGAAGCAGATCTGCACTGGTAAAGTTTTAGGCCCTTAAAACGAGCAGCAGCATGAAGGCAAACGGCCATTAAAAAAAAAAAAAAATTAAAAAAAGAAAAATAAAGGCTAAACAAGATGAGCCGTCCACACTCTGGCTCTGAGGGGTTTGGTTGCCTTTGGCTGTGTATAGTCATCCAGATGCTGGCATTTCAGTACCCATCAGCTTGTGAGCCAACAAACAAAGTGATCAACAAAAATATCAGGAAAAAAAAAAACCTCAATGTTTAGCTTTGATGGAACTTCAACATCACTAGAAATTCAAAGTGCTAAATGGGAAAGCTATATGCACTCAGTGTCTGAGAGCAAAACTTCACTGCAAACCAAGGCACATACACATTCGTAAACCAGACAGATTGTTTTGAATGACAGCCGTCAGATGTTCAACATCTTCTATTGCTAACTCCTAAAATGAAGACAGAAGTAGATTTAAATGAGCTGATATGTGATATGTTCTCAAAGGCACATAATTTAACAAGTGTCACTGACTTAAGTAATAAGTGTTGTTTCGGTGTGTTTTTTTGTATTTAAATTAAGTGCCAAGTTGATCTAAGTGTATGTGTGTGTAAGTGCTACGGTAGCTAACTGTGTGTGTGCCTGTGTACGTTTGGATCACTGGAAGGCCTGGTGAAAGCGAGGCAGGGTGGTGGTTGTATTCAGGCTTGCAGAGTGTGTGTAACTTGTGGTGAGTGTGTGTGTCTGTGAAAGTGTTTGTGGATGCGCGAGTGTGTGAATTGGGCCGAGAGGATCGGTAGCGTCCTGAGAAGGCGTCATCACAGGAAGCCCCTCCTCCTGGCTGTAGGAAACCCCCAAGGCTGGCCCTGCCCCTTGGCCATAGGGCAGGAAGTTAAACAGAGGAGACAGGAAGTCCAAAGACGGAGGTGTCTCTCCGGAGGACGTGGCAGCAGCACTCAGCTTCGGCACCTCCTCCGCCTGCAGCTCCAGAAGGTAGCTCTCCAGCTCGGGACGGAGTGGCGGTGGCGGAGGAGAATAGGACGCATGGCCAAACAGGTAGGTGTGTGGCTCCGAGGGCTCCAGCGGCTCCGCCTTCACACGCAGCGGCTCATGGCCATGGCTCTTCTTTACATGCCGAGTCAGGTGGTCCTTGCGGCCGAAGCGCTGTGCGCAGTATTGGCACAGGAAGTCCTTGCGGCCCGTGTGCACCACTAGGTGGCGCCGCACGTCCTTGCGTGTGTAGAAACGGCGCTCGCAGTGCTCACATTGGTGCCGCTTCTCCTTGGCCGCGGCCGTGGCGCTTTTTCCGGCGTGAGCACGTAGGTGCTCGAGCAGCAGGGTGGTGCTGGGATATGGCCGCAGACACACCTGGCAGGTGAGGTCACCACGATGTGCCGCATGCAGAGCCTGATGCCTCCGGAAGCCCAGCTTTGTGTTGTAGCTCTTGCCGCACTCGGCACAGCTGAAAGCCTCCTTGTTGGGATCGTGTGTGTGCAGGTGGTTCTTGAGGTGGTCTTTGCGGTGGAACATTTTCTCGCAGTAGCTACACTTGTGGGTCTTCTCAGGTGAGTGTGTGGCCATGTGGCTGTGGAAATAAACTAACACACATTATTTTACTGAAAGAAAAGAAGAGCAAAAAAGGCGTGTGTCTCTGTAGTGTTTGTATGTACATGTGGAGCACTGAAATATATATCCTAACAGCACATTTCCCACAACTTTTTTTATTAAAATTGCAATTAGACAGAAATCAATAATATTTATTATGTTAGTTTTAAATTTAAATAATTGATCTATTGCTCTAACTCCACTCAATTACACTGACTTGTCTTTGTTAAAATGAAATAAATGTGATTATAGCCCAGTCACAAGCATTTCATTGGGAGGATCACAACACTCGTGAAGAGGTTTTCAGTCTGTTTCCATTAGTATTGATTATGCTGATTTTAAATGAGATCTTTAATATGAGACGAGACATATTTGTATTGCTATAAAACCAATCATTACTAAGTAGTGAAGAGAATTTGAGGATTAGTAGTCTGTTTTTAAGCATCTGTTAGTCAGAACGAGTGTGGGAATCCCACCTACCGTAGCAGTTTGTACTTTGAGACAAAGGCCTTGGTACAGTCGGTGTGTGTGCAGCGGTACGGCCTCTCGCCTGTGTGCGAGTAGGAGTGCACCTTCAGCTTCTCCACGCTGTTGAAGGCCTTCTCACAAAGCTGACAGGGGAAGTTTTTCCTCCCTTTCCCCTCTGGCCTCCTCTTCCTCACTCGATCGTGCTCTGCCGGGTTGGGGCAGTCATCGTCGGGGGTGACTGTGGCCATGGCGACTTAGCGCGGGCCAGCCACGCAGTGGACACAAGCGACGTGTCCGATCACTGACAGAGTGACAGAGGCTGAATCTTCAACACCACAGAGAGGCCAGGCACTGAGGAAGTGAGAGAGGATGATGGTAGGGTTCCAAAAGAAGAAAGGAAAAAGCAGATCGGAGACTGGACAAACATCCTGCATTTCTGTTTGATAAAACAATGATTCTTAATTCTGCTGCAGTGCAAAACACCTGATTCAACTGAAAGGTTTGTGTTTGAACAGATTTAGATGTGTTGAATCAGGTAAACACTAATGTATGCAATAAACAATAGTGAACATGTTCACACAAGTCACACGTAAATGTACGATGAACAGCGAGTGTCGTTGTATTCATGTACTCAGGCATATGTGAAATGGGGTTCAAAAAAGACTACAGGATGCAAAATTTCAGCCTGAATTTGTCTGCCTTTATATCTATTTCAAGTGAGACAAACAGCAATCGCAGTTTTTTTCAGATACACAGTCCCCCTTTCTGTCCCCTTTCTGAAATATAAGAAAGTGGATGAACATATGAACGCGATTCTTATTAAAACTGTAACTTAGTACTTGGTTGCAAATCCCTTGCGATTGATGACTTCCTGAAGTCTGTGACTCTCAGACATCACCAGACGCTGGGTATCTTTCCTGGTTATTCTCTGCAGGCTGTTTTCAGTTCCTGCTTGTTTTGGGGACTTTTGCCTTCCGTTAAAGTAATGCATTCTAGGCCATACATGGTCATAACACCATCTTTCATGTTAGATGAGGTAGTAGGCTTTATATTGCGAGTAGTTCCCTTTTCTCCAAACTTTCCTCTTTCTATGAGTCTTGGTACACGTTCATCTCCGTCTCATTTAGCCACGAGTCTATGTTAGAATCCTACAGGCTTTTAATGCACATTTACAAAAGGTATCAGTGGTTACTTGGGGATAAGTTCTCTGAGGACCTAGTGAGGAACTACGCGTTTATGGGTTTTGTCCTGCACATACACCAAACACTGTACCAAACAGGTGATTTGTCTTGGCCGTTTGTCTGATTGATGTATGCTGCTTCTCAGTCTCATGATGGCCTCCTTTACTGGCACTGACAACAGTAACAGACTCCAGGTGCAAACGCGAAATTTTGAATCAACTCTACACCTTTTGTCAGCTCTCCTGCGCTTAAAGTAGTGATGTAACAACACACAACTGGCCAAGAAATAACTGAGCAGTCAATTACCAAATTACGTCTGGGATTATAAAACGGGAGAACTATGTCTAAAAACGAGTGTAATTCCTACACGGGTCACCTGATATAAATGTAGGCTACATATGCTTGATATTAAAGCCTTCTCATAACTATTGTTTCATTTCAGATTCAGCAGTGCTCACATGCAGCAAAAGGTCTCTCCAATAATGCATAGACTGCACTGTATGTCTGTGTTATAAATAAAACGCGTATGTTCACAGCTTAGCGTGAAAATGACTGCAATTTTCAAGCACATTTCAATGCACAAGCTTGCACATTTCTGATGTACATCGATCTCTGTCTTGCCTGTCTTGTCTGTCTCACTCAGATTAAGAAGAAACCTTTAGACGACTCTCAATTACAGGATTCAATATGAAGTCTCAATCACAAGTATTTACTACTATACTTACACTACCATCCCACAGACCGTCCGATGGGATGATGGGAAATATCAGAAATAAAAAAAATAAAATAGTCACCCCTTAAATCCTCAGGAGCTGTTAGTGCATCCAGAAAGACTTTTCTTACTCTTGTAACTACCTACATTTCGTGTTAGTTTCACTGAAGTTACTGAATAGTAGTTACTGTATAATATGCTTTGAGACAAAGAATGAAACAAGCAGCTGGCAGTTTAAGGAGTTAAATTTTCTGACTCTAATGCTATGAAAGAACAGAAATCAGAAACATTGCAATACGGTGGTGCTGTTGGGCAAACTGTTGGCTGAGTAAACCAATGGGGCTACCAGTATTTTTTCTTACAGACTGTTGGGGCTATACCCGTTTCATCCAACTTTCTGCAGCCAACCATATGCAGCAGAACTGTTTAATCCCTTCATTACTCACTTCTACTTCTTCTTTCCATCTTTATCCATTCAGCTATACATGGACAGCACTGCATGTCTGTGATATTGTACCACAGACTACTGAGAGACTCGCTATACGCACTAGTGCTAAGCGCTTACATTTAGGACCCGAAGGTTACATCTAGAACCCTGAATCGTTCTTCAGGTTGTCCCACAGTGAGAACCAATAAACATTCTTCGTAGAACCATACAGCGGTGTGTTTCTTTATCAAAGTCTAAGTATCCTTAACTATCCATATACCTGCACTCTATTGTTCTGTTTGTTATTTCTCTGTTATTCATGAGCTAGGGATTGAATGAGCAGCATTTTTCATGAAATTTAAGGCTGACATTTTGCTTGTACGATTGCCCGAGTTCAGACTTTTCTCAGAAGACACCAGCACTACACCTTATAAGCACTTTATTGTGTATTTCAGTGCAACCTTCACTGTAAATTTGTCAGTGTACCTTTCTGACAATTTTTATTTAAATAACAAAAAACACTGATAATAAGAATTGCATTTTTTTATTCATGCTAAATTGTTACTATTATTTGAGTGCTAATTATTAACTAAAAACAAAGAAATTTACTAGTGATGAACATCTGGTGAAATTATCTCCAAGAAACAGAAATCTTTAATGCAAATTCTACGTAATTATATTTCATACACATAGCATATAAATATACATATTAATCTGACATTAATTCAGGAAATTTATTACCCAAATTGTTGAGGAAACCTTTAATCATGAGATACTTAACTAATAGCTTAGGAAAATGTTTTGGTACACAGAAACAGCTAGATACATATCAAATTAGAAACCAGACTCACATATTTTACATACTTATAAATTCAGATAATTATTTGTTCAGCATTGCTAAACAATTCATCAGCACCCAGCTTCATTTAAATAACTCTAAAAACAGAAACAAATATTTTAGTTCAAGGGAAAGATATAAAGCAGCTACACCCGCAAACATCTCTGATGATTTGTGAATGCTATGCCTTTTTTTCCCGTAAAATAACTGATCAGCTTGAAGCGATGACTTTACATCTTACAAAAGACCTTTTTGTAAAAAATTATAACTTTAATATTTTGATTAGAGCGATAGTATTGAAATCAAAACCATTTTTCAAACCTCAAAATCCTAAATCACTTCCTTTAAAGTCAGATCAAACAGCTTGTGTACACACAACACCCACCCACAACAAAACAAAATTACATTTAATTTATAACCAGGCAAGATGTTATAACCAGCAAAAATCATTTCTCTTATATAGTTTAGTCTTTTTGAAATTCAGAAGTGAAGTAAAGCAAAAAGTTGAATTACAACCCACACCAAAACAATATTAATATCTAAATTATTGTATTAACATACATATTTTTCCTTTTTGACACAAACCAGAACAGTGTAATAAAATGCCAATAAACAATATTTTTGTTGTTTAAATATTTTCAATGCTAATATAAATGGGCAGGAATGCCACAAGAACTTTGCACAGCATTTCCAAAAACCTCCGAATCACTTCATAAAATAGTTTTCGATCAACAGAGTGATTTAATCTGCGGCTCCAGAGTGCACGTGGGCTGCCTCTCAAACCGCATACTACCGCACTACAGAGTACGCCATCGTCGGTTACCATAGTTACCAGAAATCGCGTGCTATTTTTCACACACTACTTAGTGCGGTAGTAGCCAGTGCGGTTTAAGACGTTGCCACGCACTTGGTTACATCTCTCGAGCGGAAATGTGACACACAAACAAACCGAGGTTGAACTAACCCCTAGGTTTAAGTGTCGGGTTTGATTTGCATATCCAGCACGTGGAGCTGCGTCTCCTTCACGCACACACCAACTAGCCGCGACTTTTCCGCACGCGCCACATGACTACACACACACACACACATATATATACACACAGCATCCGACTACCTACACACAAAGCCGATCCAAAGTGCCATGCGTTCAGTAAGCGGGCTGCATGTGTGCCCCTGGGTGAGCACGCAAACTCCAGCCCCCCTCCTTCACACATGCTCCTTCATCCACAGGCACGCATCATAACAACTCCGAAAAGTGTGTGCAATCAAAAAAAAACTCGGACTTATCCAGCGTGCATGGTGTGCTGCTCGAGCGCGTCCATAAATACAACATTATGCCGAGGTTTCATGTGATGGATTTGAAGATGATGATGATGATGATGATGAGAACCGCATGGTCTGCACACGAACCCCCTCACACACACACACACATATGGACACCTCTAATGACTGACCACCCCATAGGCTGTGCTAGTAATCAGCTCAATTTGACCCAATCCCAGTTCACGCTCGCGCCACTGAACGCAAAGGTGAGGCTGTAACAGGACTGAGCACGCGGTCGGGTTTGTTGTGGACTGAACCACGGGCTTTGTATGGGATCTGGAGGGACATGGGGGAGAAAATGTTTAGCATCGCCCAATTAGTCCCCTTAACTTCTCCCTCCATTTTGGTTGTTTGCGATATTGACAAGCAGCGTTCCTCGCGCTGATAGCCCCCTGAGCCACACGGAAACGCCATGTATTATCTCTTGGCTCCTGTGATAGGATCAGTAGTAAACACGACCACAACTCCTGAACCGACAACTTTTGTAAATCACGTGGTTAAATGAAACTATACCACATTTAATCCAATTTCGGCATTACGCATTATATGGCACATGCAAACGCAATTGTGCCGACAGCACGGTGTTTACTGTCGTCTCGCGTGCATGTATGTGTCAAAATTTGAGCAGCACGAGTGCCGCGTGCATTTTATACGAATTTTTTTGACCATATTTAAATGCGCGTGCGTTCGCTACGGCTACCCCGTCCTGCCGACGTTATTATATTCAGAGAAAAACTTAAACTGAACTAAAATTCTCAACTTTTCCCCAACTTTTCTACCACTCCAGGATTTCCTCTGTTTGTTGACATTCATTTGCAGTGAACGCGACGTGACAAGACAGAACAACTTAATTTATATTAATTTTCTATGAATTTCTATCTTCCGCTGCTTTTCTCTCAGGTCCCAAGCTGGGCGCTGATTAACGCAAACTTTTTTCCCTAGCTCACCCTCACTCTCATAATTTGAATAACCCCGATATTTTAATTCAAGAACACCGTAACAATTTACTTAATTTGCGCAAAACTTACCGTGGGAGCCTTAACATCCTTTCTAGGGCGTTTTCCTTGACTTTCACCTATTTTCCGAATTTTAAAAATTTTTTTCTCATATTTTTTGCTGGACGCGGCGGGCCTGAAAATTGTTTGCTTTCTCCTCTTTCCAGCAGCCATTGTGTAGGCTATGCGCTGCGGTGCAACCAAACACCGTTAGGCCACGCCTACGCAGTTGCCCCGCCCCCTCGCTCTCTGTGATTTGTGTATAACCCTGTCATTTTCATATTTCACTGTCACCGGCCGTACCTTTCAGAAAATCAAAATATTCGGACTCGTCGGCGATTCTGTCAATCGAAATGACTTCAGTTGATTTCTATTTAAAACAATAGGTGGGTTAAAACCGCCAGAGGCTCCAAATTAGTGGCTGGAAGACCTGTCAGTCGACTGGGTAGCTGCCGGTTTATTTTAGTTAGCACTGCATATTGGTCAGAGTGTGCTGTCAATCACCCGAGGGGCGGGACTTCGGCTGTGTTGTGTTTCGTATGTCGTCCAGTCTGACATGAGGGAAAGCTGCTAGGTGTCTCTGTAACTCAGGGATGAGAGTACACACTGTTATTAGATCCTGAGGTGCAGTAGCCGGTGAGTACCTATATTAAAAACGTATTATTATTATTTTTTGTTTAAACCAACGCGATTTACCCGTGAGGCACTTACAGAGAATAAAGCATGTTAAACTCTTCCCTGTATAACTGCTAACACTGAGCTGAGAGTCTGAGGCTAACAGCCGCTAAAGCTAGTGAAAGCGTGAGGACTCTGACACTGTCGCTTGGCTACCTGAGAATGAATGAATGAATGAATGAATGTTTTGCATATAAAACCTGATATACTTCCCTCTTAATATTTCAACCACCAACACAAGGCTCTGCTCGATTTTTGTTCAAATGCTGTTTCAATGTCATAGCCTTAGCCTAGCCTAGCGCTCTTCACCTGGTTAATTGGAGGTCAGATTGGATGAAGCACCGCCTCGAGCAGCAGCACTTCACAGCTACTGCTTTCACTTTCTGCTCGTGTGTTCCTGGTGTGTGAGGTAACAGTTAGGTTTAAACACGACTAACTGAATGTTTAATGCTCACGAGTTTCATTTTCACATTTGAAAAGCAGATAAATAAGTCCTCAGCATGTGTAGGAGTTTGTTAAAGACTGAGGGAAATGTATCCCGTCTGCCGGCTCTTTAAAGGAAAAGTCCACCTGAAACACATTAAAGGTGCATTAGTCTAATTTTTAATTTCCTGTTTGTACAAATAACCTGGAAGATGATAACATATAAAAGTTTAAGCCGTGGCTTCAGCATTCAACAAGTGTATGAAATGGCTGAGAAAACCCGTTTGGAAAACTGAAGACCGGTGTTTGGATGTGCCTTCTCCTGTCAGTCATTTTATGACATAAAATATCATTTATTATTTACCTGCATTACACTACAC
>CM074948.1:17470988-17484417 GCA_037577455.1 Pangasius macronema | reverse complement strand
ACTCCAAGCCTCCTGGAGGATTGCCCAAAGATGATTCACACTGGTTGGACACTTCTTACGGACATCACGGTCCAGTTTCTCCCATAGCAGCTCAATGGGGTTAAGGTAAGGTGATTGGGCAGGCCACTCCATGATAGACAAGACACCGGCTGACTGTTTCTTTATTAAGTTACTTTAATGTTTTTTTGATGTGGGAAAACCTTTAAACAAGGAATGATCACAGTTCCAGGACTGTGCTGCATAATTGGTCATATAATTTAATGTATGATGATATTGGTGGTAAGCTGCTATGTATAATGGAGCATGTTATCAATAAAATATACATTATATGGCCAAAAGTTTGTGGACAACTGCCCATCACATCCACATGTGCATTTTTCACATCCCATTCCAGATGTACTCCCCCCCTCCCCACCCCCTTGTTGTTATAATAACCTCCACTCTTCTGGGAAGGGATTCCACAAGATTTGGGAGCGTGGCTCTGGGCATTTGCCCAGTGATGTAAGGCAAGGAGGCCTGGGGCGCAGTCAGAGTTCCAGTTCATCCCAAAGCTGTTCAGTCGGGTTGAGGTCAGGGCTCAGTGCAGGACACTCCGCTGAAAATTTGGCAAACTGTATCTTTATGGACCTCGGTTTATGCACAGGAGAATTACCATGTTGGAACATCACTGGGTCCCTTAGTTCAAGTGAACTGAAATCTTAATGCTACTGCATACAAAGACATCCTATACAATTGTGTGCTTCCTACTTTGTGCCAACAGTTTGTGGAACATATAGGTATGATGGTCAGGTGTCCACAAATCTTTGGCCTTATAGTGACTTGGAATACAATAATCAAGTAGTCTGCCTACACAATGTTTTCAACACAACATTCTGTTGATTGGTATGCTCACGATGTGTCGCACATAGTCAGGATTTTACCAAATATTACATTAATGTAGAGATATCATTTCATAGCCTCCGCCTTAGTGCTTAAATATTAATCATTTAGTTTTGATTGAACAAGAGTAATGTGTCTGTGTATGTGCGCTAGAGAGGGGAGCTGGTGATTTACTATGATTCTTGTGGCACTGATTGCCTCAGATGTTAAACATTAAATTATAACTTGCAGTTCAGCTCCCATTGATCAGATTTTTAAAAAAAAATTCCCCAGAGGAAAATTAGACTGTCAGCATTATCAGACATAAGCTAATGGCATCGTTGGATTTGCGTGTTATTGCAAATTAATATTAAAATATTTGTTTTGCCTAAATCCATTCCTGTAAAGGTAAAATGCTACATAGTAATTGTGATATTATGTATACACATGATAATTAGACTTGTACTAAATGGAGGCTACACTGAATATACTAATCTATGTTTTATTATGAAGCTGGTACGGTTGACTGGTGATGTATATAAATATTGTCTACAGCAGATCCTTTGAGACCAATTTAATGAGTTAGCACTGGCACAAGAGGCTGCTGAGTATGACAGTCATTTCTCAAAACACAGAAGTCTGCACTGATGCTGTATGATTCACAGTGTCTGTCAAAGGTTTGGGGAAACATATGTTCAAAATA
Organism: Pangasius macronema; assembly: GCA_037577455.1. NCBI lineage: Eukaryota > Metazoa > Chordata > Actinopteri > Siluriformes > Pangasiidae > Pangasius > Pangasius macronema. The sequence goes on along the minus strand of CM074948.1, from coordinate 17,482,856 downwards.
ACTTAATAAAGGAACTCTGTCACTTTGCAATAACGTTAAATAATATTAAAGGCTAACTGGGTTTATTTATATTTGTGACATTTGTGATAAGTAAAAAGCAATCACACTACATTTTCATTAAAAAAACACTCCCAAGGAAGCTGTAACTTCTACACACATTCTTCATACAAACAGCCAGTTTTTCCAGACATTCCTCTGAGAAAGTCTCTTCTGTGCCTTTTGCAGGACTTCCCAAAGGTCTGGAGCTGGCTGGAGACCACTTTCTTTCTCTCAGACCTTTTGGTCTAACCATTGGACTACAACACACACATACAATATAGCTATCCTTATTTGAAAAAAAGATTATTGAATTTTTCAAATAATTCAGTCAATATGAAATGATAAATTCTTGATATTACTGTGGCCATGTATTTATTGCATGCTCATTAGGGTCAGTTTAAACAAAACACAAACAGCTTGCATTCTTTCCATACTGATGTATTGTTTTGAACATTATTATAATACATTATTTTAATGGATTTATTTATTTACTTATTTATTTATTCAGTTATTTATTGCATATGAGTCATATAAAATGGTGCTCCTCACAAAGAGGTCCATTATTCAAGCCCACGTTCTATTATTTTGATGATTAGCAGAGAAAAGAACAATATGTGATGGTTGCTCCTTTTAAACCACTCCAAACCAGCCACCTATAAGAGCTATATAAATAAACACACACACACACACACACACACACGTATTGTACATCTTTCACAGTTTGGTTAAAACTGCCAGATAGTCCTATTTTAAATTCCTTTTTGGGGAATATGAATACAGATTAACAGCTTCTCATTAATGGATTAGGTATCAATCATGAGCTTAACACAAAATGTTGAGTTTCCACATTGATACATTGACTATGATAGAAAGATAATGTATAGCACACACACTCTCACACACTTACAAATGCACAGTTGTACTCATTATTCCAACATGCTCTGCAGAGTTTAGTTCATTGTGTGTGTGTGTGTGTGTGTGTGTGTGTGTGTGTGTGTGTGTGTGTGTGTGTCAGTCTTAGCAAATATGAAGAATATCATAGTCAATAGTCATATAATTCAAAACTATCTTTCCTTGTTCTCCCCATAACACAATTCACCTGAAAATAACAGACAGCGCTCACCAGAAGTATCAAGAACAAGAATTGCTATGAATTTTGATATTACTCCCTCCTGTGCATTCAAATCACTAGTGCTCATACTACTTTTATTGAGGGTTAGGACGCCTCATTCTGACATGGTTCTTCTTTAGGTATGAAAATCCCTAAAAGTACTGGGACTGATACTGAGGATAAGGATTGCTGAAATTCACCACAGAGCACATGGATGCAAACATTGAAGCAACATTCACTTTCTAAAGTCTATCAAAGGAAAATGGTGAGTTTTTTTGTCACTAAGGTTCTAGTGACACTCTTAATGCCTCTCTCAGTAGGTATCCATAACATCCATCAAATGGCATTTAATGGAAGGCGCCCCTTGATAAGCATTCAAGTGTGCCTGTGCCATCATATCCTGTGGGCTAAAATGTCTTTAGACAGCAGATCTCCTTTGTGCTTCCCAAAGCATATAAACAGCTTGTCACTGACCCCTCGGCTGGAAGCCACCTTCAAATAGCACTCGAGAGCCCTCACTGCATGCAAAAGAGTGTGCTTGACCCTTTGCAAATATGGCAGTATAAAGTCTCTCCCAGGGGACCGATCCATAATAGGTAGTCAAGGGTTCAAGGTTCAAGGTTCTTTATTTGTCACATACATTACATACATGTGATGTATTAATGTAGTGAAATGTTTTTCCTTAGTGCCTCATCCCACAGTGCACCTGTGATACATAAACAGAATATAATAAAAGCTGAATATGATAAATTAGTTATTAAATAATGAATAAAATAAAAATAATAAAATTATTAAATCATGAATAAAATAGAAATATAAAATGGAATAGACTCTATTAGACAAAAGATCTATAGATGTTGTATGTAAAAATATATGTTTAGCACCTTGAAAAGAGGAATCTTACCAGCTTGAGTCTGCTGTGCCACAGTGACACATTTATCTGGGACTGCTGTTCCAGTGTGGGAACCCATCAGCTACATCAACAACAGGCTGAACCACGGTCTGTTCAAACAGAATGGGTTGCACTGGCTGCATAGTGTCTCAGATGTGCTCCAGTGTCATCCACAACAGTGGTATAGCAAACAGCTATATAAAAGTTGGGGGCATCTATTGTCACAACTTCCATGTTTGCAGGGAGAACACCTAAGAACATTCACTGAAGAAGAAAAAAATGCCTTGAAAAAGCAACACTGAATGGTCTGAGGTGCAGCATTCCCAGTTTTATTACTGGAGTCACAGCTACTAGTATTCCAGCCAAGTGTAGAAACTCTGCTTATGGGTAGTGTGTTGTCACTTTCATTGGCCATCAAGCATGTCACTAGATGGCACAGTCTGTAAAAGAGTCCACCCAATCCTATCAGCAGAAGTTGCACTCTTCTGAAATCTAGCAGGACTTTTGACCCCAATTTCCTTTTCACTTGCTCGTTTCATGTATATCAGTAGTTCATTGCAACATTTTGCAGCAAAAGTGGGTATGAGACAGTCAGGAGCAAGATGGGAGCATACTGTGTAGAAGAACATCAAGTGGACTGATGTCTGTTGAGCAGAATCACATTGCATGAAGTTTCTAGTCCAGGCAGTCTATAATATTCGCCCTATTTTGTCAAACCTGCTTGTGAGTCTAAAGACTTTACAGGTCACACCAATCACATCCAATCTCATGTTCAAAAGATACATATAATATTATCATACAGCTGTCATCAATTAATTTATTCTAATTAATATCAGGAGTATCAGGAGAGCAGTACAAAACAATTAGATGTACCATGGAACATCATGAAAGCCATTATCAAGAAGTAGAGAAGATGGAGCACCACAGTGACATTACCAAAAACAGGACGTCCCTCCAAAATTTACAAAAGGACAAGACAAAAACTTACCCGGCAGGCTGCCAAGAGACCAACAGCAACATTAAAGGGGTTACAGGAATATCCGACAAGTACTGATTACTCTCTGCATGTGAAAACAATCTCTCGTATTGTTCACATGTCTGGGCTGTGGGGTAGGGTGGCTAGACAGAAGCCCTTTCTCACAAAGAAAACACCCATGCCCAACTAAATCACCCCAAACCATGTGGCAAAATGTGTTGTGGTCTAATGAGACCAATTCCAAAAGGTATAATAATTTCATAATCCCAAAAGTTATGTTTGTTGCAAAAAAGCACATCACCAAAAGACCACCATACCCACGGTGCAGCATGGTGGTGGCAGGATCATGTTTTATGCCTACTTTCCTTCAGCCAGATCTGCAGGGTTTATTAAGGTGGAGGAAATCATGAATAGCTACAAATACCAGCCAATTTTAGTGCAAAACCTTCAGGTGTCTGCTAGTAAACTGAAGATGAAAAGGCATTTCAACTTTCAGTATGATAATGATCCAAAGCATACATCCAAATCAGCAAATGAATGGCTTAATGAAAAGAAGATAAATGTTTTTGAATGGCTTAGCCAGAGCCCAGACCTGAATCCAACTAAAAATCTGTGGGGTGACCTGAAGCGGGCTGTGCACAGGAGATATCCTCACGATATGATAGATCTAGAATGTTTTTGCAAGAAAGAGTGGGAAAATATTGCCAAGTCAAGATGTGCCATGCTGATAGACTCTCACCCAAATAGACTGAGTGATGTAATAAAGGTACTTCAACAAAGTATTAGTTTAGGGATGTGCACACTTGTTCAACTAGGTTATTGTAAGTTTTTTATTTTTAATTTTTAAAATAAAAGTTTCTGATTGTTTTTCACTTTATTTGTATACTCTGCAGTTGCACATGAAAGGTGAGAAACGATCTGACATGATGGATCTTAGTGTCATTCTTTTACTTCACAAAAACTTGCCATTTTAACAGGGGTGTGTAGACTTTTTATATTCACTGTATTGTAAATCTCACGTCACACTACCTTAAGTATACTGCTCAGTTTCAGAGAAAAAAAAAGTGTTTATAGTAAGATATACTGATATATATATACTGATATAGTGGGAGAAGGACTCACATGGGTGTTATTTTCCTCTTTTGTAGCTGCTGTCATTCCAGTTTTATGACCTACTCATCACATTTTGCAACAAAAGTCTCTACTGAAAATGACGTCTTAATTGCTGCTTTTTCCATTTTCACAAAAAGACACAGTACTTCATACAGTCATCTATTATACAACCACTGAATGGCTTTGACAATGAAAGAAAAAAAAATTGCAGTGAGGGAACAAGCTTTTGAAAGTATGTCAGTAAGGAGAACACAATTTCCACAGGAACCTGTGTTGAAGTCAATGATCAACCACTTCTTTAAGCATGCATAATGATATAGTGAATTTCAGAAACTCCTGTATGTTTCCGACAGTCAGAATTAACTCCATCGTATAAATGTGTGTGACTGTGTTAAATTTGCTCAAGTGTGTTTAATGTTAATATATTAAACATGACGCAAAGCACAAAGTCTTGCACCAAGAGTTACTGTCAATGTGGTGTAAGAGAAATAATTGAAGCTGGGCACAGCAAAGTGAGAACACCTACAGGAGCCATTTGTGGGATTGCTTTAAATGGCCCATCGAAGTGGTCACTGTTAGAGGGAACAAATGATCTCAGTTTGCTGTCTTCAGCTTCAATTATTTGACAGTAATTCTTGACATAAGAATTTGTGCTTTGCATCACTTTTAATATATTTAACACATGAGCAATTTTCACAATCATACACATTTACCCGAGATTCATGTTATTATTGAATATATGTTATGAATATGTTTAAAAAAGTTAAAGCTCAAATCATATGAACTTTTTTGTTGGTTTTTTTAAATAATACATCGTATTCAACAGCTGTAAAGTGCATGTGAAACTCTAATTCCTCTCAGGTGATTTAACCTATACTCTTAGCCTCAAATTAGCCTCTTTTAATGTAGCCCAAAAATTTATTTTGTTTAAAGTTCAGATTAAAAGTTGAAGTGCATTCCAAATTACTATTGACCCCTATAGAGGGGGGAGTTGTCACTGCAAGCAGTATAAGCTTGGTTTAATCCACTGCATGATTTTAGAAATCTTGTTTTTGGCTCACAGCTCAGGGAGCATGTTTGATAATCGGTCCAGCGTGTCCCAGTGTGGGTGCTCAGATAGAATGTAAAGATACAACACCAGCAGTTCTGTCTACTCTATAAATTTTCCAGTAATTCTATTCAAAATAATATGGCAATGAGTACCTAACAAAATGTTGAGAAAGAAGCATACAGGTTCGCTACGTTGTGCCATACCAGTTAAACAGAAACAAAAGAAGAAGAAATCCAGTATCCAGTATCCAATATCAGCCATCCCGCCGATTGACGGATCAATTAAAGACCACTTCTGTGACCATCTCACTCTGCATAATGAAAAACTCTACGACAGAATCATGATGAAATCAAACTTGCACCATGCATGGCAAAGTCACTAAGTGCATGATCAAGAGTCACCATATTTGAGGAGAGTCTATTTGAAGACCACAAACAGAGAGGCATGTTTGAACCCATACCTGCCAACTTTGCTAAATTTAGACAACTAGCAAAGATTATAAATATTTATGAATATAATCATGTGATTGTCTCTAATTGTTGGTAATCGTGACGTACTCTAATAAATACATTTGTTGAGAACATGGAAATAGACATGGCTTCAGATGTTTATTCAAAAGTCCTCCATTTCTGGAAGATACAGACAGCTTATTTACACATGCAGACACCTCATTTGAAAGTACAGACACCTCATGCACCTTCATGCACCTATGCACAGATGGACCTCTCATTTCTATGCACATGGTATGAACTTATCAGATTACCCCTGGCACTATCACGAAAAAAAAATATTATGTTGTAGTCCTATATTCAAGCCGCAGTGCATAAAAGATAGCCCATTATTTTCATGGAGAGAATACTGTGCAAAAAGAGTGTTGTTACGGCTCAATCATCTGAAACATCACTTGAACTTTCACAGCAAATTTCAGCTAATTTAGTAACGAACTCAGACAAACAACTGCACACCCACATATGCTCATATTCAAATCTCTGTTTGACTGACTGCTCTAGCAATTTACAATCAAGCAGACTCCTGATTGTGGGAGAATATGCTTCTGTGTGTGTGTGTGTGTGTGTGTGTGTGTGTGTGTGTGTGTGTGTGTGTGTGTGTGTGTGTGTGTGTGTGTGCGCGCATGTGTGTGTATAATAGACAATTATACAAAATGTCAGTATTAATCAGTATTGTAGCTCTCAATGTGGTATAAAGCTCATTTGCCTGTACAGTGTGTCAGTTAACCAAACTGGATTAAAGATTTTGCATACTTTCGCTCACACACACACACACACACACACACAGAGAGAGAGAGAGAGAAACAGCCTCTCCTGTCCATCCCTATTACTGTCTTAATATTCAAAGACATTCTTTCTCTTTTGCTAAATTAATCTTTGTCTTCTTATTCAATTTCAGTCTTCATATTGCTACTCTCTGAAAGTTTGATGGAAGGAACAGTTGATGTCTTTCAGTGTAGTAAACTAGGGCTCTATTTCAGTGGAAAGACCTTAAAAAAATCAGAATAATTATAATGACTAGCACTTACTACAACCCTCATGTTCTCTCTCTCTCACACTTGTTTCGGATCACCTGGGGGAAAGACTACAGCACTGTTCAGCTCCTTTATTAGTTATGTACTTGTATTGTATTTTGTTTCGAATATAAGTAACACAAATTCAGTAAAATCTCCCTTCTGTGATCAATAATAAATAAGATACAGCCATCTTCCATATGAATATATGATGTAACAATGAAATTATTATTCTACCTTTACTCAAAAAGGTTGTGAGTTCAAATCCTAGCACTGCCAGAGACCCTGTTAGATCTTTTACCAGAGAGTAACGTTGGTCCTTAATCCTCAAATGTACACCTCTATAACTGTGTTGCAGTGCATGTAAGTCACTTAAGGATCTACCAAATTAATAAATGCAAATGTGACATACAAACTAAAATGTGATTCTAACCCATTACATGGAGCTTGCTTGCATTTCATCGGACAGTGGATGTTATCATTACATCCTATTTAATAAAATTATAACAGTATGAGTAGATATTTAAAAAAAAAAAAAGATTCTGAAAACAGGAAATGTGATGTAACTGCATGATAACTGTACATGTACATCTCTGGCACCTTTATTTATCCAGGGATAAATGCTATGCTTTGGTATAACATATGTTCACATATTTACCCTGAAGTACTGAAAATCTTAACTATCTTAAAGCATATCAGTCAGTAAGAGCTATGAATTATTTCGTAACTACAGTAAAAAATGATAGAAAATAGTTATGAGGGTAAGGTCTGGACCCACCAAAGGGTCCTGGGAGTGTGAAGGGTTAACTGAAGCTTTTCACTTTTACCGCAGGATATGGCACTATTTTGCAAAAACTAAGTGAAAGATTATACTGTTATCTTTTTTTATCTTGGTTGTATATGAGTAGTGTGTGTGCGAGAGAGAGAGAGAGAGAGAGAGAGAGAGAGAGAGAGAGAGAGAGAGAGATAGGAAGGGGGGTGAATAGCTTCAAACTGAGGACTATGCCAGAAATTAGGCCATAAAGTTGTTATTCCACAGAGGACAAGTGCACTTACTAGGCTGAAATAACAGTATGGAAAATGGAACACCAAATGTGGCTTTGAGGTGTCTTTCTGCAAACAGGTCTGCATATAAAACTGCGTGTATTTGTGTGCTGTAGTGTGCTTGATAGATGCTGCAGTGCCAAATGACTGTTTACTCTCAAAATATAGGTTTCATGACTTAACATACAATTGGCTACATAACCAACTAAAACCTTTCTCAGTTTTTGTCACACATATAAAATGGCTCAGTTCTGGTTTTCCTGAAGTACATGGTATTTAAACCCAATCTCATTTATCAGAATTAGAACGAGCATGAGATATATGGTCGGATTTTACATATGAAATCATAAAATATGGTTAGATTGCTCTAAGCTTGTCAAAACGTATACAAAAAATTACATACACTGTATTTACATTGTACTGTATGTTACATATTTAACATACAATTATTATTATGGTATGAAGCAGTACTATATCAATTTGATAATTTAATTCCGACATCAAGCTGTGAGGTGTAAGCATTTTAGTCATATAAACACTTTTATCTTTTATAGAAGTAATTCTGAAAAGCTTCAGTAGGAATGAAGATAATGAAGCCTATAAAGCCTATGAAGAATATCTTTGACAAAAAGAATGTATTGAAATCATTCTGATGGCTGGATCGGGAAGCTGCCGCAAGGCCACGGTGGATTTTAACAGGAAACATGGCAAGCACATCACACACAACACTGTTTCCAAACTTACAAACGAATTCAAAAAGACTGGAAGTGTTACAGACCAACCGAGAATTCCAGGTCAAATCTTCAGGGGTTGTCAAGTGTTGTCATGAGCTGCTCGAAAACTCGGACAATATTTTCAAAAGTATTTACTAATCTAGAAAATTCAGAAGACTGCTACGCGAAACAGACCTTCAGTAGGTTTGAAGGTGAAACGAGAGGTTTTTAAAATTACACCAACACTAACAAAGTCAAAGGTTAGTACTCAATGATGGCCTAGAATAGTACACAAGTATGTGATTTGAGACCCTGTGCTGTTTAGTGGAGGGAGATGGATGGGGCAATATGTCCATTTGTCCTCTGCAATAGATCGTATTTATCTACTTCATATAAGAGGATAGAAATAGTGGACTATTTGAATGAAAAGCTATTATGAAGCCCCATTACAATGCAATTAATACTTTGTCCAATCTCCACTCACTTAAGAAGGCCATAGGTCAGCCAGGTGAATGATTTTTATGTCCTCAAAAATGGTAATCATTTCTGCATTTATAATATAATAATGTGAATACAAATATACACTGGTTATACTTCATAGAACTTAAAAGCTTCAGGTTTACATTTATTGCCCATTTATTACCCATAGGAAACACAACCATAAGATTTTCAAAATTCACATTAATTAAATAGATAACATGTGATATCTAATGTAGCTCTGGCTTTTGATTACATTTATAGCAACAAACCAAATAAACCAATGATGGTTTAAACTTAGTTATTTTAATCACACATTGCAAAATCCTTCCCGTCTCTCTCTCACTTATATATAACTTATTATAATGATGTAATGTAAAGCATGGATGAAATAGAAGGAGGAATACCCTTTTTTTTTTTTTTAAATGAGGGTCATTGTAGAGTTGAATGTCTGCTCAGTATCTACTATTTTGCTTGTCGTCTTAAGTCATCTCTGAAGTTTGTTCTGGTCTTTGACACACACGTACACAAGCACACAAATCAACCCAAAGGTCAAAACACTTTGCAGTACAGACCCATAAAATGTTGCAAGACACAGCTATTTACATTAAACCTCTTTATCTGTCGAATAAAAAAAAATACTATATAGTTTTCTCAGAATTCAGTACTAAAGACTTGCTACGTTTTAAATCAATAACCATATCTTAGTTTTTATTTAAAAAAAAAAAAAAAACACACACACCAATACTGTGTCCTGCATATTAAAAAATTAAATGAATTGGCTGATATTTAGTTGTGTACAAAATATATATAATAGGTGACAGAACACAGCCCTGTGCAGTAGCTGTACTATCACATCACATACAGTAGATATGTTGAACTTGTTGGCTGTAGATTACAAAAAAAATTTATTTATCCACAAAATTAAACGAATGGTTTGATATCTCAATAGTGTTAGGCATAATAGTGTTAATCAAAAAAACTGATGAATTAAACCAGTTTCTTCAAAAGGTGCATCCTCTAAACTCCATCTTTTCTATATGCAAACTGAAAGGGTCAATATGTGGAATAAATTATTTAGTACCAGTTTTTCCAAACATTTCATTGGAACTGATGAAAAGACATAAATCATAGCTCTTTTGGTTTAGCTGTTTTTGGATACCAACACGATCCCTACCAGCACAATGACCCTAAGGTCTTACACATGATCTCATCAGGGCCTCCAGATTTTTTCTGACCCTTCTTAATTACGCTCTCATGTCTCGTTCTGCTGAACTAATATTTTAATCAAACCCTCCCTGTTACTTTCTTTCCTCTCTGCAGATTTTTCCTTTCGAATCTCCCTGTTCCACCTTTTTTTTCCGGTTGAGGAGTCACCATGGCTTATTTTTGGGTATACTTTTCTTTTTGAGTGTAAGCAATTTCTACCAATATGCATGATGTGAAACCATGTAAAAACATAGTCACAGACTGCATGAAAACTTTGCGTCATCTCATGAGCCGTACAGCTTTGCTTTATAAAAGATTTATGCTATAATTACAGTGGATATAATAAGTGTACACACCCCTGTGAAAATTGCAATTTTTTGCAGTGTTAAAAATGAAATAATGTCAGATCCTTTCCACCTTTAATGTGATATAGCAAGCAACAAAATTCAATACAAATAGAAACATTTTAGTGGAACAAAAGGAAAAACTTACAATAATCTGGTTACACAAGTGTGCACACACCCTAACTAATACTTTGCTGAAGCACCTTTCGCTTGTAAAACCGCACTCAGCCTTTTTTAGGTAAGAGTCACTGACTCTGTATATGAGTGTACATCATGGCACCATTCACACCCATTGTATGTTTTTTTGAAGCCTTTTTTAGATCGAAGTGGGCGACACCATCTTGCCAAAATCAAAATTAGATCCAGAGCATGCGCAGTAGATACAACCATACAGGCAGCTCGTCAGCCTCTTGCCTGGCGATGCACAAATGTTAGTGTCCACGTGCTATTTGCTAGCTGACATTATCCAACATTTTTATTCAAAGTAATGGAAGTATAAGTAGCTAATGTACTAACTGAAAAATAAAATAACTGCTCTCCATGACTTTCATCTAGCTCCACCCATCTTCTCATATCGTCTGCTCATTCTGTCAGTGCGGTACGTGTAAAAAGAGGGACTGATTGACCATGAAAATACATTATTATGAAATGTAGCTAGTGTTTATTTGCTTATTGCTTAGTTGATGCTGTCACTTTGTTCGCTCATTTTGGTTAGCAAGTTATAATATCAGTGCAAGGAGCTAGCTTAGACATCAGGATGAGCAACAAACTGCAAAGAATTCCCTGCTGAGGGTCTGTTAAAACAGTTTACAGCAGAACAAGATATGGCTTTACTACAGATCTATCAAGAGCTTGAGGTCCACGCTGGAGTGTGATGTGTTCTTGACTGTCATGGACAAAGAAAGTCATCAATCACCTCATCAACCACACCCTTTTAATTATCACCAAATAACTCCTATAAAATGTGTTTATCTTAAGGAAAAATATCAGGGGGGAAATATAGGGGGATATTAAGAACAGCTGAACTTGTAAAAATGTTAGAACACTATTCCAGTAAATAATTTATGGAGCTGTCCATTAAATTGGGAATGGGCGGGGTTAAACATTATACTGCAGCCAGCCACTAGAGGGCCTCAGAGACATTTTGGCTTCACTTTTGACTCTGTGACATCCACCCATATATACAGTCATTGGTAATAGTTTACTAAATTAGAAAATCTTGGAATTGCAATTTTACGCCACCCTTCCTTGCAAAAATTCACCAAATCTATCAAATTGCAAGGGGATCTCCTGTGCACAGCCCTCTTAAAATCATTCCACAGGTTTTTGATAGGATTTAGGATCAGGCCAGGAACATTCCAAAAGATTAATCTTCGT
>CM074948.1:17454758-17466287 GCA_037577455.1 Pangasius macronema | reverse complement strand
GCAGTGGTGTGTAAAGGCAAAATCCTAAAAACTTTGTCATTGTCCAAATACTTCCGGGCCTGACTGTGTGTGTGTGTGTGTGTGTGTGTGTATGTATGTATGTATGTATGTATGTATGTATTTACAGCCCAGAACATTAATTTAAACGTAGCATATTGTGGTCGCATCAAACTGTCAGAAAAATCCAATTCCAAGAATCCGGCACACATATGTAACTCCCATGCAACTGTCTGAGTTGCATAAATTTTGCATAAAATTACATAAATCTGTAGTAAATATGTGAGGTCTGAATACTTTTGTGTGCATTTTCTCTTAATTGAACTATAATACTACTCCTTAGTGACAATTTGGTCAGAAATGTATGATTATATATTGGCTTTTTATTTTCAAGGCCAAGGCTGACCAAATATGGTTACAACTGGTAGCAAAGTATAAACAAAACCAGCACCTAACAGTATAATTGGTGTTAATTAATCTCTTAATGTAAAGCCATTGAAAAAATTTATTTTATAGGCAGACTGCAATATGATTTTTATGTTTCTTCATTACATTCTGTAGGATCCCAACATGGTCTTTTCACAAATTCTTAACAAGCCAGCTCATGAAGAGGTACCAGTGGATAAGGCTAAGGCAAGGCAGAATCAATGATTCAATGATCATTTTAATGCATTTATTTGTATGAAATCTATGTCTCAGGTCTGAGACCTCCTTTCATCCTTGGCAATCCTGTTTGGCACAGCATGTAGGCACAATAAGAGGATGTCAAACCCCATGGTTTCAATCCACAGGGAGTCTCTTCATGGCAGCATCACATGGGTTGCAGGCCTAGCATTTTACCAGTGCCTGACCACTGAGGCTCGTGATCCCAAGAAAAGCAGGGAAAAAGTAGAGACTGTCCTGGAATTGTATGGCTAGAGCTGTGCAGCTGGCATCCCAATCCTCCCCCAGGGGACACTGGATCTTGATGACAGCCTGACACTGCCATAGCACAGAGGGAGGTGCGAGGGCTGGAAATGATTCAGATCATTAATGAACTGATAGTGGGAGGGTAAGCAGCATTGCTAACCAACGCAGCAGTGGTTTAAATGGGATCATCGCTGATAACAGACTTTTTTTCCTACCTTTATTTATGACTTTTAAATATTATAATATGACATTATAACATTATAATACAGAATAAACATCTATATTTGTCCAACAACTAACATGATTGTTGAGGAATCTTGATAGTATGGATAGAATGGATATGCTCTAGTGTTGGAAACCTTTCATAAAATGGCTGATAATCTAGTAAGAACATAGACATAAATGGCCTTTAAGTAGAGCAATAAAGTGGCAAAACAAATAACAATTATCTATTCAGGTAATGTACATCCAGACCTTTTCTGAGAACTGCACACTCTCAGAAAATGGGTTCTTCAATGTTTCTTTAAGGATTCATTGGATACTTAATAGTTCTTAGATCTATTCATTTATTTTAATTATTTATTAACCATGGTTTATTTGTAGTTTTAAAAAAAACACGACCCCAAATGCTTGGAGAAAACTAGAGTGGCCTGACTTATAGAAACGTGTGTCACACAACACTGAATATGTACACCATGTCACTCTTTTACTTTTATTCTGGTCTATTTAAGATCTCATTCTCTCTCATTGGTATAGCAGGAAGAGCTGAAAAAGTGTGTGCAGGCAGGATTCTTTTCTACCTCTCATCTTTTGTGTTTTTTCAAAGTACTTATTCTTTTTTAAGCCACAATTTAGTTAGGACAGAGTGTTTTGGCTCTATGTGAACTCTTAACCTACAGTTTTGCCCCTGGCTGAAACATCAGGATTATATAGACTGCTAAATTCACTCTCCAGCCAAGAGGGACACTTGATGAAGAGAATTGCAAAGTGATCCATCCAAAGTTCTTGGTCCAGATATCGAGTAAAGCAGATAGAGGGGTATTTGGTAGTTCGTGGAGAGTTGGAGGGCTAAACAGACATGGTCTGAATAGCGCCTGGCTCACACACAACCTACTGAAACCCATATGGTTGCCTGGCAACCCTGAGTCGTGCTGGTGTTGAGTGTTTAGCTGTGTGATGTGGGGTTGTGTATGAGTATGTGTGTACACATATATACATGTGCATGAAGTGGGAGGTTCATGAAAGCTTCTCATTGATGGCCACTTCAGCAAAATTTGCTACAAACCACAGAAACAAAGCAGACACACATCACAAATCTTTCCATGATTTCCTTCTTGTTTTCATACGCACAGCAACAGACTGTCCGAATTTCAAATGAATTCACTGTCATGCACAGAAAAAAAAGGATTAAATGGAATTAAGCGTATTTAATTATTTGTTTCTAGCACACACTGATATTGTTCACATGTTCCACTTTAGCAGTTTAGGTCAGGCTCAGTCTCAGTGTGTGTGTGTGTGAGGGGGTGTGGGGTAGAGTTAATGTACCATGGAGGTCTTTATCACTTTGGGCTTTTAGCATCTTCATGATCTTCACCACTAGACACAGTTTCAATCTTCTTGTCACGCTTCTTAGCCCTTATTATCTGTTAAACAAGAACACTAAACTGCACTACTTCTCTATTGAAACCGTGCAGTACTATTTCCTTAAACCCCTCAAGCAATTTGTATAGGCATCTTAATAAATATTAGTTTTTAATATAAATTATCTGTCTTTTGTTTTGACTCTTTGAAATGTATATAAAAGAATATAAAATTGGAATAATCCTAATGAATAATCATTTAGTTTTTTGCTGAGTGACTGAAATGTGCCAATATAATTAAAATCAAATAAATAGCACTATAAATAGCAGTAAGCAGTAAAAAAAAAAAAATCCAATCAATATTTGGGTGTGACTGTCCTTTTAAAACTGTATTAATTCTCCTTGGCACACTGTGCTGTAGGTTTATAAGAATCAGCTGCTATGTTATTTTAAGATGTTGGTGATCTTACTACAGTTCTTCTGGAGACTTTTCCTTTGCTTCTTTTCTGCAGCCTCCATTACAGTTTCATCTGACTAGTTTATTACTTAATATTCTTCTTTTCTTTAATGACAGAACATTTTCTTTGTAACTGTAAAATACATTTTTGGTCTTTTATACTGACACACTAATGCAGAAGACAAATATTTAATACACAATGTATAAAGCTTATCATTTACACTGCCTAAGACATTAAAGCAAAAACAAAAATGTTTTTGAAAACAGTTTTCAACTAAAAAGTAATTAAAAGCAACACTGAAAGGTATCAATTTGTCAAAACATGCCATCAGTTCACTTCCACCATCACATGCATATGCAGATTTATTCCATATTTTTAACATCTAAAAATGTTTTGTTTACTCACTTACTGAGGTGAAGCATCCATCAAAACAGCTAATATCCATCGAAGGTAGTAGGGCAAAATGGCTGCTATTGGCTCATGGGCCATGGCTCATTCAACCCCAGGAGAAACGGCATCAATACGGTTGTGAATTTAGAAAAAGAAAAAAAAAAAAGGCAACTGTTTATTACTAAGAAACAAGTTGCTAAAGAGTATTACAGATTTTGTTCCTATGTGGAAAGGTGTTAATCATGTTAAAGTAATTTGATCAAAGATCTCAGTGTAAACACATGAAAGACATCTGATTAGATTTGCAAAAGGTCAATTGACGAGTGAATGCCTGAGAATCTTTTTCTCAGCAGCACGTATAAAAGTAATTTAGTGAAACAGCCATGTTGCCTCATATTTATATGTATTCTCACATAGAATGAAAGAAAAGACACATAATATTGACATTCAGAATCTCATGAGCTCTGGACAAAGTGTGTGCTTATTCTAAGTGGCACTGGAAAAAATATGTTGATATTTCCAGAACATCTGACGAGGAATTGGTAGGAACTCTTACAACTGATGATGATTTCACTAGTTCTGTATGAATGATAAAAAGCTGCACCTATCCATAATCTTAATCTTCCATACACGTCTTCATACAAGATTCTTTGCATAAATCACTGCTAATTCGTTCTTGTTGAACTGTGATTATTTATCCCTAGAGCTGAATAGAGTGCATACACTACAAAGAAAATGACATATGAGCAAGTGAATATACGGGTACATTTATCTAATATTTATCATATTTAGAATTTATCATGTTTTTAGATGCTTTTACTCATTTCAACATTTCATTATCTTACTCTGCTTCATTATCTTACTCTGCTGTAGAATAAGTAAATAAAGCAATAAATTAAACAAGATGAAGTTTGAAATTAACAAAATTATGTAAAATATGTTTAATAATCTTATATTTGTTTAATTGTAAATTAATTGTAAATCTTGTGCTAGGAAATACTATATAAATGTAACTGTATTCAAGATATTTTCACTTGTTAAGATGTCATTCTTTGCAGTGTAATAAGGAAATATTTTGAATATAGGGGTTAAACTCAGAAGTGAGCCATTCATTCATTATTTATATTATAGTCATGTTTAGATTTTCAACATTAATATAATTAAACAATGATTAAAACCATTTTTGTATATCTCTTTCAGTCCTAAGGCCTTAATCTAACTACAGTTGGGTTTACAGCTTGTCAGTTTTCTCATTAAAATATCCTCTGATTAATTTCTGACATTAATACCTGATATAATCAAGCCTTAGCAAAATGAACACTAGCATTGTCTTGCCTCGTATGATAATAGTTAACAGTCATTTCCTGTGGCAATCCTTATCCCTTCCAGCTCTTAACTATTGAACTGAGGATTTAATTAGCAAGTTTAATATACATTGTTATCTAACTAATTAAATAACGAGCTTGTGTACCTTTTAAATGCATTTCATAGCAACCTGTTGATTGAACAATAATAATGTACACAACTATAAAATGTAATAAAAAAAAACTTCACATGAAATACGCCTAATATTATAATACTGTATAACCTAATATATTTGGACATGTTTGATTTAGCTAGCAGTCTCAATATTGACAATATGCAAAATAGTCTAGATACTGATCTATCCGGCTAACTATGTGATCAAAAGATTCAAATTTACCTTATAACAGTAAAAGTACACAATGTCAGTAATCTACTTGAAAATTACACATAGAAATTAAAACACCATTAAGGTAGCAAGTTGAATAACTGTGAAACTGCAGAAAGGATTAGAGGATCCAAGATCCATTTAAATAAACTAAAGGTGCCCGAGAAATGTGATTAGCTTCCCTCTTCTGGTTCTTCTTTAATATATTGGACAAAAATAAAGACATGAACAAATTCGGTTAAATTAAATTAAGCTCCTTAATTTAAACATTTTATGTAGTCTCACTTCCTAGATGCCATACTCTGAGGTGGGATTGATTGATTGTATTATTATTGTACTATGCCCATGACTTACTTTCACTAAATTTACAACAAAAATGACTTTACTTAAAATTGAAAGGAAATGTTCCAGCATTATACCGCAGTTGATTGTGCATGACAAAATCAGTATCTTTCGGTCTAATAAATGCTCAGATTTCACTCTCTCCACTCACTGACTCAGATGCATTGAAACTAAATCTTTAATTCGTGCTATAGTGTACAATTTTCCATTCAGCTTTGTTTGCAGCATTTCTAGTTCAGTGCTTATCAGAGTCATAAATCAGGTGTTCAGTATCTCAATAAAAAGCTAACAAGATCCTTTAAAAGGAAGGAAAATTGTGAAAAGAGGGAGTTAGTTATAAGGATTCAGTCGACTAGAAAATGAGTGTATAGCAGGGGCTATTGCCATGTTCAAATCATCACAAATTATAGGAATTACAAGTATCTAACTGGGAAGAACAGCTCAAGTGGCACACCATGCACAGTTTGCACAGCTAGAAGCATATATTTCTAATAATCTTGAAATGGCTTGAGCAGAAAATAACTAAGAATGCTGAGGAGTAGATTACACAATCTAATTAGTTGTATATGAAGAACCTGCATGATCCTGGTTCAGATATGTTTTGATTTATATATACTGTGTTCCCTTATTTTACCAGTTCAGGAGCAGAATATTGGTTCAGTTCTTATATTCTTAAGCTTTCACATGTGGTCTGAAACGGCCTCTTCATTTCAGACCACAGGTTTTCATTAGGTTTCAAATGCAGAGCGTGACATGGCCATTGTTATACATGGATCATGTTTTGATTTGGATGTACGCTTGGGCTCATCTCAGTGTGATGGCAGAGGCAACCAGGTTTCAATATCCTGCTACGTAGCAGAGGTCATGATGCTGTCAATTTTCGCTGTTTTGTGGACATCAAGCCACAAAAACAGCCCCGAAGCATCAGTGGTCCACAATCATATTTTCCTGTGGACATGGGGGTTTTTTCTTTGCCACTGTTTTACTGCGCCTCAACCATCATACACTGTGAAAATGCAGCAGAGCGCTCCACTGAAATGAATAGCATGCGGCGCGGCGACATGTACACGTACCATCATATTTCTTTTCCAGGGAAACAAGAAATGATTATAGATAAAAGTGTTTCCTGGGGACTGAGAGGAATTTTCAAAATGTAATAGAATTGTTTTCAAGGTTTCTTTGCCTTTAGTTTGAAATATACCTGGACCAAGCCACAGCCACTTTCAGGGTCATGTTCTTTAATACCATCCTCCTTCTCTGCCTGGGGAACAAACAGCACAATGTGGGGTGATGCCCACATAGTCTCCCGGGTCATGCACTATCTGACCAATCTGTGAGTCTCCAGAACTGTGTGTCAGAGGCAGTGGCGAGCAGCACTGGGGCACCCCAGGAAACCAACCTGTCTGCCTTCCTCTTCGTCTCTACACATCAGACACCAGCTAATGACAACTGCAGACGTTCTCTGATGACGTCCCCCTCATAGATTACAACCACAATGAAGATGACTGAGAGTACAGGAGGCTGGAGGAGAACGTTGACATGTGGCTACAGAAAAGCCACAAAGACTTTACGTGTGAACAATCGCATGACTCCCATGGGAAATTACATGTGATTTTTAGACACATGTTATATTTCACATATTAGTCATTAGTGAACACATATTATTCACATCATGCCACATGTGAAAAACATGATCACTTGTGAATTCTTCCAGAAGGGAAACCACTTGCAGCTTAACACAAGCAGGAGAAAGGAACTGCTGGTGTATTTCTGGTGTATTATGGAGCCTGTTTAAATAGTAACCATCAAGGGAAAGGATGTGAAGAAGTACCTGAAAAGCAAATTGGACTGGACAGATAACAGTGATATGTTGTACAGGAAAGGTCAGAGAGAGAAGGCTCTTTTTTCTAAGGAGGCTCAATGTCTGCAGCAGAAAATACTTTTATAAAAGGATAGGTAGATACAGTATAAGTAGTTTTCCAGTTGTCAAAGAGTCAGATTTTTTAATCATTGTGTCTAATGTTTCTTACATACAGTAGTCACTCAAAACATACACCCCATGAAATGTTTCTTTTATATTGTCATATGGGGACACATCAGTATTAGATCTTCAGTTTGTGTAACTGAAGACTGGATATCTGTATGTCCAAATACGTTGAAAAAGTATAAACTTTTCATGGGGTTTACTTCTTCACATTACTGGATCTCACAATTTCACATTAATGGTGCCAATAATTTTAGGTTTGACTGTACAATCCTTGTGACAGTGAGAAGAGAATATAAAAGAAACTCATATCTTATGTTTTCTATTCATCTATTCAATTCATCTATTCTGATTTTTTTTAAAAATGCATACATATACCTAAGGCATTCTTGAAAGCAGTAATGCAATTATAACAATAAATATTAAAGTAAAAGGAACTATTATTCTTACTAGTGGAAAAAAAAACGGATGCTGGTGTACCATCTCCTAATCATTTCCTGCGGTTCCAGCTAACATGTCTGATTCAGTTTATCAAGGTTTAAGAGCTAGACGAAACCTCGATGTAGACAAGTCAATACCAACCACATGTGATTATAATACAATCTCACCATACAATGATTTCAATGATTCAATCCAAAACTGTACACTACATGCACTGTACTGCAGTAGTTACTAAAAGCTGTACACAGAAGTGATTTGCCACATTTACTAGCATTCTGTCTCCATCTAGTGTCTAAGCATTAGTGTTGTGATGTTTGCAGGTTGTGTTTCTGATATGATAATGACTACTGGAGTCTAAGTGTTGAGTTTTAGTGCTCTGTCTTTTTATGTTCTGTATAAATGTGTACTGAAAGACAAGAGGAGCTAGTTTGGTGTAGTGGGTTACATCATGGCATTGAGTCATTCTTGCCACTCCTTAAGTCATAGGGACACTGAAGACTCCTGTTTGTATTGAGGTTTTCCTCATGCTTCAACTCTGACAGCACCCTTACGCTACATACCTGTTCTTCATCTTCTTAGAAATATTACACAGAATAGTTTGAGGATCTTGTCCAATTGAAAGTACGGTTGAAAGTCCAATCGTATTGTTAGCTGTGAACCTTTTGTAGTTTGTTTACACTTGACCGAGTTCCTAGTCATTACAGCTTTCAGTTTTTAAAGAAGTTGTTTACTGTGTCTGAATATACATTTACATTGACATTATTTGGCAGGCACCTGTATTCCACAGCGAAAAGGTCAGGGTCTGTGAATACTAAGTTCGGTTTCGGGACAATCTCTCCTCAATCATGTTCAGACACAAAATCAGATACAGACGACAACTAGACCCATACACCTAATAAATAAATAAATAAATAAAACAATTTGCCATCCCAATTATACACTCAACACTCATCAGCCACTTAAATAGGAACGCCTCACCAGCTGCTCATTCACACAGTTATCCAATCAGCCAATTATGTGGCAGCAGTGCAATGCATAAAATCACACAGTTAGAGCTCGAAGGCGAAGGTTAATGTTCACATCAAATATTAAAAGGAATGTGATCTCAGTGTCTTTTGCCCTGATATGGTTGTTGGCGCCAGAGAGGCTGGTTGAAGTATTTGAGAAACTGCTGAGAACTGAGTGGCTTATATTACATTATGCTTCTAAAAAAAAAAGGTCAACTGGGAAATAAGACCAACTCAGCAGTAGCAGACTAAAATGCTCTTTGCAGTGTATAAGTGAATATTATTACGTTGTAGGCCACTTACTCACACGTACTGTACACTACACAACTTCCATAACGTCCATGATTAAAATCATAGTATCATATAGACATACTTCTCTTTATAGTAAGAATTAGCGTATGTTGAGACTAAATGATAGGAAATAAAATATTATTTATACCCTACAGATTAAACAGAAACAGGAGTAAATGTCACATCGGTTACTCCTAATCAGTGATAATCAATCAAACAACAAACAAGCAAATAAATTAATAAACACATTCGTCAGACTTTGATTTGTCAATTATTTTCATATATTATTCACAATTTACACTATACCAAAAGTATGTAGACATCACACCCATATGTGCTTGTTGAACATCCCATTCCAGCTTTAGTCCTTCCTTTGCTCTTACAATAACCTCCACTGTTCTGAGAAGGCTTTCCGCCAGATTTTGGAGTATGGCTGTGGGGATTTGTTCATTGCTCATTCAGCAAGAACATTAGTGAGGTCAGGCACTCTATCTCCAGTCCGTTCCTCCGGACCCCACGTCAGCTAGTAGGGTTTCTACAAGCAACCCCAACTCCAGTCCCGAGAGTGCAGGCCAACCTTCGCATACCATGTCTGCCTGGACCTCGCAGAGACATTGTCATGCTGGAACAGGTTTGGGCCCCTTAGTTCCAGTGAAGGGAAATCTTAATGCCATAGCATACAAAGTCATTCTAGACAATTGTGTGCTTCCAAATTTGAGGCAACAGTTTGGGGAAGAACGGCATATGGGTGCAATGGTCAGGTGTTCACATACTTCTGGCATAGTGCAATTCAAATATTTATATAGAGCAAGCCATATTAACTAGTTTTATCAGTTCTCTTACATTATCTGTCTTCATCAGAATGGTTTGTAATTCTCTTTCCTTCAGAATAGGAAGCTCTGCAACACAAGCTGTTAGAGCTTTGTTTTGGCCACTTAATATTATTATTATTATTATCATCATCATCATCATTAATAATAATAATAATAATAATAATAATAATAATAATAATAATAATAATAATAATAGTGATGATGTATTTATTTTTATAATATGTTTTTCTTCCATCCATCCCTGAAATTGTTTGAGAAATCAGATATATTAATATTAGTATCCTCGGTTGTTCTTAAAGATTTAGTTTTATACTTAACAGCTTAATTCTTGATTCCTAAAGGGGGGTTAAAAGGCTTCTTCTGTTTTAAAATGAAAGCTAAGTGTTGCTAATGTTTTTATTACTCGATTTTCACTTGTATGACATGGATACCGGTCATAGGTATTATTGACACAATGCTCCCTTAAAAGATTTGCATCGATGTCACATGACTGTGCAGTTTGAAAAATGGTCATTCTCACACACTGCATACTCTACAGCACAGGTCAGTGAGAAGTATACAGCATGTACCTTTCTACAGTGTACAGGAAGTGTATTCCTAAGAGACACATCGCCCCCTAGTGTGAAGCAGGACTGATCCCAAAGTGAGGAAACGCAGTAAGACAGGACAGAAGGAAATGCAGTGGAACACACGTTTGAGGCATGGCTACATGGATTCTCGGTGTCTGTCTCCTTGTCGGTGTGTGTTTCCTCTTATCTAGAGTTTGCTGGTCGAGGACAAGGTAAGCTCTTCAGCTCTTTTACACCGAGAAAAAGTGAAAGCTCAAAGTTCTTAGATTAGCACGAAATTCCCCTCTCTGTCTCTCTCTCTGTGTTGGTGTGTTTTTCACTCCATCGTGTGACGCCAGTTGACAGTGTCTCATTTTTTTTTATATACAAATATGCTCGTTGTTGTTGTTGTTGTTGTTTGTGTGTGTGTGTGTGTGTGTGTGTGTGTGTGTGTGTGTGTGTGTGTGTGTGTGTGTGTGTGTGTTTAAATGGTTGTTGAGTTGTGAAAGGATTAAATTCTCAGCTTCTCTAAAATGAGATGATAAATTGGTGGATTGCATATTAGGGAAAGTCAGAATTAGTTATTATAGCATTTAAGTATACTAAAATAGTTTCCTTCGTCATCAGTTCATTTGTTGAATTCCACTTTTGTCAGTATATTGTATTTTAGTATTTATGGTTTAATGTAGATGTATGTTTGACCTTCATATTCAGACTGAAGTAGAGAGGAAGAGAGTATTGTTCTATATTGCTTATGTGGGATAATTAATTAATCAGCATAATTCAATTTTTAGAGTGAGTGTAAATTATTTTTATACACCAAGAGTGTCCAGTCTTATCCACAAAGGGCAGGTGTGGGTGCAGGTTTTCATTCCAAAGATGCAGAAGCCACACCTGGTAGTCTATTGAAAGCCAAGATCAACTGATGTAACAGGTGGAAACTGGTGTGGTCCAAGTGGAATCAGGTGTGGTCCAGGTGGAATCTAGTGTGGTCCGAATGGAATCAGTCGTGGTCCGGGTGGAATCTGGTGCAATCTGGTGTGGTCCAAGGTGGAATCT
>CM074948.1:17418652-17431128 GCA_037577455.1 Pangasius macronema | reverse complement strand
AATGTTTTCCAAAAAGGCTTGGGGATCATCATTGTGTTTTTTGGTAAACATGAGGTTTATGCTCCTCTTGGTTAGCAGTGGTTTTCACATTGCAACTATCCCATGGACACACTTTCCAGTCTCTTTCTAATGGTTTTCATGAATGCTGATCTTGTCTGTGGTGAGCGAGGCCTGCGTTTTTTCAAATGTTTGTCTGGGGTCCTTTGTGTCTTCCTGCATGACTCGTCAATGCGCTCTTGGAGGAATTTTTGTCGTCTTGCCACTAATGAGAAGCTTCACCAACATTTCAAGTTTTCTCCATTTGGTGATAATAACTCTCACGTGGTTTGCTGGAATTCAAGAGCCTTAGAAATGGCTTTTTCTTAAAGCCCTTTCTAGACTGATGAATTTCAGTAACTTTCTTTCACATCTCTTCTTGAATTTCTTGTGATCGCAGCCTAGTGTGCTGCTTGTTGACCTTTTAGCATTCTTCACATTGCTGGGAAGGTCCTGTTTACGATTTGATTTGATTTAACATGGCTGGTAATAGTCACGTCTGGTTGTATCTAGTTTAATTGCAGCCAGTTATCAATTAAATTTGGTTGATTGAGGAACTAAGGGTGCAATGACTTTTTCACATAGAGCCAGTTTTGTTGGATAATGCTTTTCTTTCATTAAATGAAATGATCTTTTAAAAACTGCATTTTGCCTTTACTCAGGGTGTCTTGTATAAAATTTCATTTGACAATCTGAAAAAATTAAATGTGACAAACATGCAGAATAGAAGAAATCAAAAAGGGGAATATACATTTTCAGGTAACAGGTTTTTCAGAGATATATAAAATGATGTGATTGTGTCAAGTGGGTGGAATTTACACATTCTTCAAACGTCTCGTAAGTGGACAAAAACCGTGAAATAAACATATCACCGCAGTTGTTCTGTCGGCTGCTCCCGTTAGGGGTTGCCACAGTCGATCATTGGTCCGCATATTTGATTTGGCACAGTTTTTACGCTGGATGGCCTTCCTGACGCAACCCTCCTCAATTTTATTGGGGCTTGGGACTGGCACTGGGAGTGCACGGTCATGGGGCCGGGACCATGAGAGTGCCGTGGCATAACCACTAGTCCTCCAGGGACCCGAACATATTACTGCAGTAATTACGCATTACTGCATAGTACAGTTTAAAAATAGCCATGTTTTTTGGTGAAATTTGTCTAAAAATCTGAAAACTGATTGATGTAACCAAAATCGTCATTTTAGTGTACACTAGTGTGCACTTCATTTAGTGTAGTGTCTTGCCTTAATGGTATACTGTATGCTAAACAAGACTTCACAGTTTCACCAACACTATATGATATAAATGTTTATAAATGATTTGGTGGCATTTAAATGATTTAGCAATCAAGTTATATTTTATCGCAGGGCTTCTCAAACTTTTTGAAGCCTCGAAAATAAATTTCACAGATCCTCTCAGAACAAATTTATCTCATGTACATGAACTTTAGAGCTTTTTTATACTCCAGAAACTTCCACCAGCAGAGCACATTAGGTCCAAGTTTACATTAATTAGTGGCCATCTTTTTTTGTTTTTAAAGCAAGTTATTAGTGTTTGGATTAACCCCATTTGATTCAACTGAGCAGTCAAATGGGGTAATAAATGCAATAATTGATTGTGGTGGGTTCCCTCCACTATAACAAAACTAAAAAGAAAAAAAAACCCACAAACTCCACCACTGTTTAAAGTACCAGTCTGTTAAGGCTGACTTATTCAACTGAATAGACATGAGCATGTTCTAATCTTCAGCAAGGGCTATTTCTATATCTGTGTTTAATAACATGTCAACTGTGTCATATTTTGAGACCATGGTGAGCGTGTGTGTGTGTGAGTGAGAAAAGAAAAAGAGAGAGAGTGAGAGAGAGAGAAAAATTGTGATCGACTTTGATTTGTCCCCGATTGTGTGAATGAAAGTCATTTTTCCATATCAGTGCGTAAAAAGTGCAGCAGAATCCCAGGTTAATCACATGTGCGCCTAAGTGACAGCCAGTGCAGTTTTGTGGCGCTACCACCCCGTTGTGAGCTTGAGCATGCGCATGAGGCACTTCCACAGTCCATCGTCTCCATATGAGGCCCAGAAGCTCGACGTGTGGTGACAGCACCACTAAAAATACCCAGCGGGCCGAGCGTGGATCAGATTGCAGCTGAGCCAGCGAACGCTGCTGCCGCTCCTGCGTATGAGCAAAAAAAAAATAAAAAAACAACTTGATTTTTCCCTCGCAGGTTTCTTCTGAAGCACTTAGTGTACGATGGGAGTAACGCAAGCAGATGGAAGCAAAATGGCAAATGTGGAAGGTAGACTGGTCTTCATGGGAATGCGTAGAGGAGAAACGGTTTGGTCTGGCATGTATGAGCACCTGTTAGTCAAACCTGCGCTTGTGTAGCAGCACTTGCTTGCAACATGTCGTGCCTGTCAGTGTAATGTGTGTGTTTTGGAGTAGGAATGGTTATGGTTTCTTGGCTAAGTTGTGTGGCTTTGTGTCTAAAGTGCGCATGTCAGCAAGAGGTCAGGCCCAATACCCTGACGGTGCAACCTTGAGTTGAGAATGTACAACTGTTTCATATTCTATCATAAGTTTGTCTCTTGCTGACACACTAACAGACACATATGGTTTATTTATAAAGAGATGGCATGTAGACAGTATGAAAGCATGTTTATCCTTGTTTGGTCATAACTAACAATGAACTAATCTGATAATGAGTATCACATTTGGATCTGACTCACAGACAAGCTGTGATAGTGACTGAAACGACTTGGATCATGCACATGGACACAGACTGTACTAAAGCAAGCAGGCTTCATGCCTGTGATATTCTGCATAACTTAGCACAAGCTTGGCTACTGTGAGCGTATCAGTATCAGATGGGTGTTTGGCTACTCTATTAACCAGATTGTATAGAGAGAAGAAAAGGATCAATGCACCTCTAGTCATAAGAAAACATCTCTCCGAAGTACTGCATGTGAAAATCATGTAACGCAGTCTCACGACTTATGGTGCCTATGATGACCTTATTTAGGACGCAGCCATTGTGTTTCAGCTCCTGCATTTTTAAGGTTGTGGAGCCTAGAAAATCTGTCTTTTTGTGAGCAATTGATTAGGTGACCTTGTCAGCAGAATACAATACCCTCATGTCATATGATCCTGTTATTTTTATTTTTTTAAGCCTCTGTTCCTTCTGTGTTGTTTAACTACATTCGGGCGCTACCTGGAAATGTTCTGATGCGAAAACGTGACCCTTCTTCCACATGTTTCATCAAGAAGTGATATTGTTAATAATTCTTTAATCTGACTGCACACGCGACATCGATCCATTGCAGCATTATAATGAGCACAAAGCATCCAAGAAGTGCTGATGTGTGGAATAAGTGTCAGCTCCTTTCATCACTGTGGGTGTGAAATGCAGCTCATATTAACTATATTTGTACATAGTAATTAAAAAAAAAAAAAAGTTTAATACGCAATATCACGCTTGTCTTTGTCTTATCTATTTCTGTGGAGGAAATCTGAAACACCCCAAACGCTCTGGTCGAATTTAATATCGAATAGCACAGTGTCTGTGATTTGGCATAAGTAAGCAGTATTTCTTTTCCTGACCTAAGTATTATTGCTCTGCCTCTCTCCTCCCATTCATTCTGCAGTTCAACACATGATTTTCATATAGTTGTTCATTTCCTGCCCCCTAGTGGACAAGCTCACTTCCTCTCCTAGGCAGATGTGTGTTCATGTGTTCACAAATAGGTGGAAATATAAACCAGACCTTACGCAAAGCAAAGTAGATTTTAAAAAAAAATATATTTATTATTTTAATCTGATTGGTCAGCAGGTGTTGATTAGTTTTCTCTAACGGCATGCCCCTAACAGAAGTGACACTTGCAAGGTAAA
Source organism: Pangasius macronema (assembly GCA_037577455.1). Classification (NCBI taxonomy): domain Eukaryota; kingdom Metazoa; phylum Chordata; class Actinopteri; order Siluriformes; family Pangasiidae; genus Pangasius; species Pangasius macronema. Next base: position 17,427,208 of record CM074948.1, on the reverse strand, counting down.
GCACAGGTTTAATATTAATATTGTTCTAACACCTTCCCATTTCTAAAAAGTATGTGTTGTGCTTTAAATGTATGTCTTGTTCTTTTAATAAAATAAAATGTAGTAATCCTTCTCATAATTGCTGACGTTTAAGAGGAATAAGACACAGCCACGCGGTTATAGGATCATGCCGTGTCACATCGCCCGTGCGGTTGATTATTTTCTGTAAAGCATACCCAGTAATTTCTTAAGTAACTTGTTCCTTTCGAGGATGTGAATGCAAAACACACCTGGTACCTGTCTGTCATTGTGCCTGTCTGTCTGTGTTCACAGAGCCCCAGGCAGTACCTGCTGTCGGCAAGAGCACCAAGAAATCTGAGGGACACTCAGTCTTCAGCTGGCTCGTAGTGTTGGCTCTGCTGGGGGCCTGGATGTCTGTGGCTGTTGTCTGGTTTGACCTAGTTGAATACAAAAATGTCGTGGGTAGGTCTGCAATTAATACTTTGAAATGAGAATAGTCTCTCTTATTTTCAATATACAAAATCCAAGCACCACAAGTCCTGTGTTCAATTCAAGTAAGAACACATGAAACAGTATAACTACATTGGTGTTTTGTTGGATTTTGTGCTGTCTGAAAGTCTAAGGGAAGAAATCCTCTACTTCCATTGCAGGCACCCTTGGAAAATTTTATGATGCTGATGGTGATGGTGACTTTGATGCGGAAGATGCCAAAGTTCTGCTGGGTGAGTTTGAGTAGTTTTGGATATGTATTTGTGTGTGTGTGTGTGTGTGTGTGTATATGTGTGTGTGTGCTTCCTGCATGACTGACTAAGGTCATTAATTCGCACCCTGTAATTCTAAACGTGTATACAGTTTATATAAAGGATATGAAACTCTATCTGCTTGATGTTACACAGTATTTAATATCAGCATATCGTGTAGATTGGAGAAATAACACATACTTTTTCAGTTCAGTCCTGTATGAATTAACTAGTTCAGGCCTGTTGTGAGCTAGAACAGGACAAAGATGTAAACCTAATTAATGACTGGTTTGAAAACCTGTTACACATTGTTGCCTGCCAATAGGACGAATGAAAAATGAATTTCTATCTGCTTTTTTTCTTTATTCATTTTTTTTTCCATTTCTTTCTTTGGTATATAAGTTAGTCCCTCAAATATAAATATGAGCACACTTTCATCTCTGCTTTCCATAGAGAGCAAATAAGACAAACTTGTGTTCTCATTATGCACTATATCTGAGATATTCAACTGCAATTTGTGAAGGTCCTATTTATTTATTTTTTATTTTTTCAGTTTATTTCTTGCTTACAAAGGTCCAGCTAAGCATGACTCAATGGTGATGACGGTTCCCTAATAATGATTAGTTCATGGCTATAAATTACTAGTTGTTAACATATTAATAGTTGTTTCTGGCACTTGCCACTTTTATCCACAGATGAGTGTTAAACTGGAATTGGACAATAAACACATACTTCTGTCCATTCTGTTTTCACTGTGACAGTTTTTTGTTTTTAATAAGCAATTTCATCACTTCCCAAATTAAACTACAGAGGTTAAATCTATGAAAGTCTGTAATTCAAAAAGCTGCCTTATAGTAGTGTTAAATGATAATTTGCATAAATGCACGTGATTGGCTGTTCATGTTAGAAAACTGGAGTAGCTGAGAGTAGCTAGAATATTAAGTGATTGGTTCTGCTACAGTATTATTGTAGTGCTCGCTGAAAGACTTTGCTGAGTCTGCATCCGGATCTCAAACCTCCAGCTGACAACCACTGCGGTGTAGTTTTCTAATAGTGCTCACATTGCAATATTGCTCACTACAATAGGCAGCTAATGGTAATGACGCATGGCTTTTGTTTTATAGCGCACTGCACTAGATTTAATTCTGATATTTCAATTCAATCTAAACGGACATTGAACTTACTTCACGCTACAGTGTAAAATAAACACAATCACACTCTGCAGTCTAGAATGAGGGATTGCGGAAATGAACTAAAGCTAAGTGTGTGCTTTATTTATTTATTTTTTCCTGTCTGATTCCTCACTCTATCTTGTGCTCTTCCTGCTTCATAGGCTTGCCTGACTTTTGCAAGGGCCTTGTCTCTGTGCACAAAGAGAGCGATGATGCTTTAGCAGATGGCAGTTCTGATTTGTTAAAAAGCTTCCTGGCATTTCTGTGTGATGTGCTGATGCCATGTGAGGGTGGAGGCGATGGAGAGAGTGTTATGAAGGAGGAGGAGGAGGAGGAGGAGGAGGAGGAGAGGGTCACTGGTATGTCATAAAGTTAGAGGGCATTAGTCCTGTAACTTGAGCTACAGTACTGTAGCCTGACTGCAAGAAGTTTAAAGAACTTTTAAGGGAGTTTATCGTGCTCGTCTTGTGAGGAATGCGCTGATATGCTTGCCTTCTGAGTCTGAAATGGTAAAAGAAGTTTGCCACAGAGCTCTGTCGTTGTGTGTTTGGAACATGGAAATGTCACGGCTCTGTTTTGCTGATTCAAGTCAGTTTAAATGTGACATTGCATGGACTGTTCCAGATTGTTGTCCAGTTCTCTTCTCTGTGTGTGTGTGTGTGTGTGTGTGTGTGTGACCACTGTCATATATGCCAGTACACAGGTTTGGAGAGGATTTGCAGTGATTTTTTTCCCCTGGTTTTGTTAGACACAAACATGGACCCTTACAGCACAAGTGTGTGTTTACTGGTGTAGTCACTTTCAAATTTGAAAACTATGGAGGCATACAAAGAGGAAAAAAATGGCGAATTAAAGTATTGCATGTGTGTCAGACCGGGATATTAGTGTTTTGTTTTTTATATATATTAATGCATCTAATAGTGCTGGTGTGGTTATACTTAAGTACATTGAGAAATTGGAAAAAAAAAATTCTGCTTCCACTTTCTAAAAACAACATTTTAAGGATTTCCTGGTCTCCTCAATCCGGAGTTCAGGAAATGATATCAGATCAACATGGCTGCACACAGCATGAGCAAGTAAACAAAGTAGCACTTGTTATCTTTAAGTGAGTCATGCTGTACACAAGTGTTTTTTTCATAGATCAATCAACATACACACAAATTGCTGTTTTGAGAAGGTAAATGTGTCACTCATCACAGTTAGATGGCTAGTTTGTTGCTTGCAAAAGACAAACATGGGGTCGTCCATGTTTTTTGCATTTTGTAGCTTTAATGCATAGAGGTCGAAAATGACATCAATTCAGTGCTCCAACTTCCAGCATAATTCTCGAGTGCAAACCAACAACGCTTTTGAGAAGCGAGTGGGAGAACAACAGCTTTCGTTTTCGACCAGCAGCTACAGGCTTCACCTTAATGCAGTAAACATTGTGTGTACCAACCTGCTGTCAGCTGCATGCTTACGGATGTCTTTAAGCAATGTCCATGTTGCTGAGGGAGATTATGACCCATAAGCTTTAGATGGTAGGTGTGTGTGTGTGTGTGTGTGTGTGTGTGTGTGTGTGTGTGTGTGTGTGTGTGTGTGAGAGAGAGAGAGAGAGANGTGTGTGTGTGTGTGTGTGTGTGTGTGTGTGTGTGTGTGTGTGTGTGTGTGTGTGTGTGAGAGAGAGAGAGAGAGTAAGAGAGAGTATGAGTGTCTCACATACTGTTTAACTACAAGTCAAACTCTAAACGTAGGTAAGTTTTATCACCCTTTATTCCCCAAAACAGCTACGGCTGAAGGTTTACCTTCTTATGTGTGTTCAGTTATTCACATATCTAATACTTTTTTCCCTTTATGAATCAGAGAAATCACCTGTGACCACAGAAAATAAGAAAGGAAGCAGAGGTATTTAAGCTTGTCATGTAGCTTGTAATCATTAAGTGTGTGTGTGTGTGTGTGTGTGTGTGTGTGTGTGTTCATGTTGGCATGTAGGAGTCCAAAAGAGTCACTGAAATTGCGCTAAATTAAATTGCTTAATGAAATGTGTCTGAATACTTACTACACAGATGTCTCAGTATCCAACAATGAGTGGCCTTACACTGCCATGAAGTATTACATGGAGGGCTGTGTATGTGTGTGTGTGTGTGTGTGTGTGTGTGTGTGTGTGTGTGTGTGTGTTCATTTTCAGTGGTTTGAAGTGTTCACTAATGCTGAATGTTCACAAGCTAGGCTTGTACAATACTGATTCCTTTCTGCCTCGTGATTTATCTTCAAAAATTCTTGGTAAAAAATTAAAAAGCTAACCCACTAGAATGACTTGAAGGGCATCTGTTGATGTCATCACACGATCAGTTTACTACATTATAGTAATGCATTATAGTGGGTTTATGGTTTAACAATACTGAATCACCGAACACACACTTTTTATTGCATCTATCCATTTCTTGTGTAGGAAAATTTCTTTTGCCTGCTCATGCATGCAGTGTGGATTTATCTTTGCGCATGAATCCCGAAGTCGTTTTTTAAAACGTGTTTTAAATCAGGAAGGTTGATGCTTTCGAACAGTGTCTGAATTTACCTTTTTTTTCTTTCTTTTTTTTGTTTTTCTTATGGGTTGCTCCACTTGCTTCCTGTGCTGTATTCTTCAGGTGCTCGTTAGAAAGAAATGGAAAAGTCAATAAAAAGAGAGCATGAACACTGTGCTAGTGGCTGTCTCACTTTATGTTCGCATTTGCCATAATGTCATGACTGTAGGTTTTGATAAATAAATTGATATCATTTACATCAACAACCATTTTGAAAAGTGCGTGGGAGAACAGTAACTCGCGTGACCGTCCCACTGCACTTTAGGAAATCCATTTCGTTATTTAACGAAAACCAACATTTTAGTGAACACATGTCTTGCATAGACGAAAGTTGACGGACATAATTCAGATTGCGCTTGCACAGTGCCAAAGTGTGTGTGTGTGTGTGTGTGTGTGTGTGTGTGTGTGTGTGTGTGTGTGTGTGTGTGTGTGTGCTTATGTGTGTGTGTGCTTATGTGTGTGTGCGTGTGTGGTTTCAGACACTGCAACCTAATGTTTGTTTAAAAGGTCTGTTTTTTTTTTTTTTGCAGTTTATTCCAGCAAACAGCTGGGGCAAGTGGTTTACTTTCTTATGTGTAATCAGATATTCACATATCTAAACACTTTTTCTTTCTTCTGAACCAGAGAATATTTCTGTGAGCACTAAAATAAAGAACCCAAGTAAAGGTATTTAAGGAAAGCAACTTTTTTGGTTGTTGTGGCTCTTTGTCGCTGTCTTGTTCAGGCATATTTGAACTGCTTGTAAGCTTCAAGCTTCTTTGGGATTTTAGAAGTGGCCTCTGTGTGTGTGTGTGTGTGTGTGTGTGTGTGTGTGTGTGTGTGTGTGTGTGTGCTCGGGTTGGCTTGTAGGAGGCGCTCTGTTGTTGAGTTGTTGAAATTGCTAGTTGTGTTACAGCTGAAAAATATTGATTGATCCTTGTATCATAGTTTGTGATGATGATGTCATTGTTATCCCAGTCGAGGCTGCGTAGAGTTTCATTTCCATTAACATCAAGGAGTAACTGACAAGATCTCCAAACGTGCATGCTAATGGTCGTGTCGTTATCTCTAATACTAATGTTAACTGTGCATGGGATGGTGGATCATCCTGCAGTGTGTCTTCTTGCCTTACTGCCAGCCAATCATACAGTCTGCTTCCTACGTCCTAAAGAAAAGGGATGTAATGTAATGGGTAGAAGCCTTGATGATTCAGTCATATTCAAATCAAATTATTGCCTCATCTCAGTTCCAGCAAGAAGAGAATGTTTGTTTAAACTTTGTATTGCATGGATGAATATTGTCGAATATGTTTGAATAATACACGTCATAAATATTTACAGGCAGTGAATAATGGACAATTTCTGCATATGCTATATGAAGCATTCATCTTAGTCTTGCTGTAATTCCCTGTAATGTGTAATCTGAGGTCATCTTCATCAACTAAAGCCACTGTTTGAAATTATAATACAGCAGATATAAGCAGTCAACAAGAAGCATCACAGGCATCACCAGCCAATTTTAATAATTGAGCGTAATGCAGATGTTAGTTGTCGGATTGTATTTGATCTTCACTGACCATGTTTACAATCATGTTACTGTAATTTAAGAATGGTTAACAGAGAAACTGTTCGCAACCCAGTTTTAATAAACCTAAAGATATTCTGGACTCTATACTGGTCTGTACCACCACCATCACCAAAACTCCAACTGATGGAATGTCTTTATGGAAGAATGGCGTACATCGCTTAAGTGTAGATTTAGAAACCTGTAGAATCAATGCTAAGGTGCATTGAAGCACTTCTGGTGGCTTATGGCTTACTAACACACTTTATGTTGGGTTTTCCCTTTAATCTCTCACCTGTCTGTATGTACCAAGTAATTTGCCACTAAGCTTAAGATTGCAGTGGCTTATTAATGCATTCTATTCATTTCCAGTTATTAGCAAACACCTGTTCATGAAGCAGTGTTGTTTCATTGTTCCAGTGTTCTTGTGTCACACAGGATTTTCTCTGCTAGTGAATTGCTAAATGTTCATGTAAGATAAAGTTAAATGTGTGACATGAAACATGCTGATGTTACTGATGTTGCTGTCCCACTATCACTACAGCTGAGAGGCATACAGAAGAGGTGCTTAAGAAAATTAAAGGTACTTGGCATGGGTTGTGCTGATTTGTTTGTGGAGTTCGGTTTGTTGTGGTTGTGCGTTGAACTGTAGGTAGGAAAGACGATTAGTGTATTCCTGGAGATGTAAAGTTGGGTCCATAAGTATTTGGACAGTGGCACAGTTTCAGTAATTTTGCCTCTGTACACCACCACAATGGATGTGGAATGGAACAGTCAAGATGTAATTGAAGTGACAACGATTTTCAGCTTCAATTCAAGGGGTTTAACAAAAATATTGCATGTAAAAATGGCTGTAATTCTTAAACAGTTAATGCACTATATTTCTTTTATTAAACTCTTTGAATTAAAGCTGAAAGTCCACATGTCAGTAAGATCATGATTGCTGCATTTCAAATCCATTGTGACTGTGTACAAAAATTGTGTCACTGTCCAAATACTTATGGACACGGCTGTATCTTCCTACAGAAGGTAAAGTTCAAACCTGCTGCTGGATTAGAACTGGATTCTGAAAACGGAGACAAATTTAAATGTGTCTGAATAAATAAATAATACAAAGATGTCTCTGTAGCCAGCAAAGAGTGGCCTAACACTGACATGGAATGTGTTTGTACTTTGGTGCATACTAATAATAATAATGATAACGGAGGGCTGTGAATATGACTAGTTTTCCTGACTAGTCCTCTAGAGACTGTGCCGACTTGACATGCTCACTAACTATTAATGTTCATGAGCTAGGCTTGTGCAATATTTATTCTTCCCTGTCTGCAGTTTACCTTTTAAAAATCTCTGGGTAATGATTTAATCATATACAAAGCTTTTCTGGTGGATGTACCACATGAGCCCCAGAACACTTTGTCCTCAACATAATCAGTGGTGACATTCAGCACATTCATTCAGCACATGTGCACAAGAAGGTATCCTGGCTGTTCTCACCACCTCAGGTGATTATCCAGTTACATTTCTAACTGGCGTTTCAGTATCCATAAAGTAGGCCATTAAAACTTATTTGTACTTTATTTCATCTGTGAATCTGTCAAATTATTGAAGCAGCTTGTCTTATTAAACTGTACACTGGATATCAGATTTATTCCAGCATATAAAGTCCTGATCAGAACTGCTCTAAATGTACTAGTTACAGTGTTCCTGTATTGTAGCTTTACATTCTGTGTCTATACTTTCCATTATGTGCTGCATTATGTATATCCAACAAGTTGCGGTACCATCTTCATCTCTGGATTTTCATTTGTTGGATGCTCCCTAACAATTAGTGCTCTGTGCTTTTAATATAGGCCTAGTTTCCTGTAATAATGCCATTCAGTGGCAGTTTAATAATGTTTCCTTTAACAATGCCATAAGGTGGCTGAATATACACTATTTCCTATCTTCACATACGTATATTTTACAAACGTCTACTGCTGTCGCTGTTGCATGCGTCACTTTGTGTTGTTATGGTAGTTTCTAGTTTTGATTGAGCAGCGCACAACGTGGAAAGAAGACACCATAATTGTGCTCTTATGGCCATTCCAGCACAGAACAGCATGAAGCAGCAGCAACAGTTACAGTTTAACAACTTTTATGCAAGTATGTGCCAAGCAGTGAGCTTATCATCAGATGTCCATCAGATCTTGTTGGACAGTCACAAATATGGTGACCACAAATGAGTTAAAAACAAGGTTGTGGCACATGCTTCTCATTCCATTTTACTCAGTAGAAGATAAAACTATAAAACAATTATGTAATTATCTTTTAATTATTAAAAGGTGAGATTGAATTTGCACATGTAGTCATTAAATATTGTGGCAGTGTAAGACTGCATACGAAAAATGAGTTATATCGCACAAGCCTATCACAAGCATGAACTACTGGTTTTTTTTTTTCTTTTTTTTGCATGGAAAGAGCGAGATTTTATCCCCCAAACTGAACACTTTTGGTCATCCTCATCTAGAGCATTCTACCAGACAAATTGGGCACAAACTG
>CM074948.1:17384980-17407308 GCA_037577455.1 Pangasius macronema | reverse complement strand
GGATGTTGTTCCAGAACTGTGAAGGCTTTTTTAGATGTCATTTGGCAAACTCTAATCTGGCCTTCCTGTTTTTGAGGGTCACCAATGGTTTACATCTTGTGGTGAACCCTCTGTAGAATTGTGTCCTACAGGGTTATAAATACCTGGACTGACATACGTGTAAACGTCGGTGTTTATTTTTTTTAAGTACATCGTAACACACAATTTATTTGATGCTCAGCATTCGACCACCTACCGCTGTCTTTTTTTCAACTGCAGATCAAGTTTTCAGTGATGCAGCCTGGTACGCACGTATGGCCTCACACTGGACCCACTAACTGCCGTCTGCGCATGCACCTGGGTCTCGTCATACCCCCTAGAGGCTGCCGAATCCGCTGCACCAACCAGACTCGGTCAGTTAACATCAAACAAGCCAGGAGAAACACGAAATAAAACACAAGCTTCAGTGTGGATTGCTGGAGCAACAGAAGTATAAACGATCAATGAATTCTGTTCATGTTGCTACTTAATCTAACATTCTGTGCATGTGTGTTGCAGAGAGTGGGAAGAGGGAAAGGTGTTGATATTTGATGATTCCTTTGAGCACGAAGTGTGGCAGGATGCAGAAAGCTACAGGCTCATCTTCATTGTAGACGTCTGGCATCCCGAGCTCAGCCAATCACAGAGGCACGCCCTGTCCCCCATATGAAGCTTTAAATCAACTGCAAAGACTTACTGTGATGCCTCAGCCAATTTCAGCCACAAGCCATCCCTGACCTCCGGCTGATCTCTGGTACTGAACAAAATGCCACCTGAATATATGCTGTGTTTTTAATAGAGTAATTTAATTGTGATGTGTGAAGAACAGGAGTAATGGATGTTGTCCTTCTGGTGTCCTGGGTTTTGAGTCAAGAGGAAGAAAAGGTGGCCAGATTACAGCGGTTTCACGTTTAGCAAATCTTGGGATATTCATGACCAATTAAAAGGAGTGGATACAATTCCACAAATGAAGAGTTACAGATATGATTTATGATTGAGAGGAGTAATGTAGCTCTGAATAAATGAGACCAAAGTGAAGGGTTATGCAGTAGGACGTAGGAGAACGTGGACCACTGAAGGTGCAGCACTGCACATTACTGTAAATTTACTTGAATATACATTCATCGTCCACTTTATTAGGAACACCTATACAACTGCACACATTCATGCAGTTATCTAATCAGCCAGTTACTATAGGCTTCCTGTCAGCTCAGAGCAGTGTGGTTATTCTCCTCTGATCTCTCTCATCAACGAGGCGTTTCAGCCTGCAGACCCTCCGGTCACAGGATGTTTTTGGTTTCCGCACCATTCTGTGTAAACTCAAGAGTCTGGTGGGTGTGAAAATCCCCAGAGATCAGCAGTATCTGAAATATACAAACCAGCCCATCTGGCACAAGCAACCATGCCACGGTTTAAGTCAATGAGATCACATTTTTCCCCATTCTGATGTTTGATTCTGAGAACATTAAGCTCTTGACCTGTGTCTGTATGATTTTTTTTGCACTGTGCTGCAGCCACATGATTGGCTGATGAGATAACTGCATGAATGTGCTGGTATACAGGTGTTCCTAATAAAGTGGACGGTGCGTGTATTAGCTGTATTAGAAAATGCCACTCAATAGGTCAAAAATATGTCATAATAATACAGAAATGATGTGACTTTGCACTACTTGTATTAAATGTGTTTGTGTGTATGTAAAGGTGTGGGGAGCTGACACTACAGACATGTTTCTATCATTTAAAAACCTGTGCCTTATACATACACGTGTCAGCTCTGTAAAAATTCAATAGTCATGCAATGTAAAGCCTAAACAAGCAGTATTTTTTTTATTAAATAAAATACAAGTGTAATTTGAGTCTGGTTGAATATTATACTAGATGTATCTTAATTCTAGTTGAATTGCCTGGCTCTGATGTGCTGAGAAATTCAGTGGATTGAACATGATGTCAGACTCTTGATGGCTGAAATCAAGACTAAGGTTTGATTATGACATGATCATGACTCTGCCCTACTCCCCATAACAAGGCTCCAGCTTTCACAATGGGAACTTGAATTTGAATATCAGTTTATAATGCCAAAGCTGGTGTTTTCTTGTCAATTAGTAAAGAACAAATAAATGGGCTACGCTGCAAAAGCTTCCCCACACAGCCACTAATTTCATTTAGGAGCTGCTCTCCACTTTGTTGGTCTATTTTGGTAAATGTGCAGCGGCAAACAAGTAAGTGCACACAATTTCTAAACTGATAAACAATGAAACCTACAGAATTTATTTGCTGCAGCACTAATTTCAGCAGTGTTAAGTTTAGTTATAATTTAATATATTTAAAAAAATAAAATTAGGAGGCAGGGTGTAGTCGTGGCCTAAAGGTTAGAGAGCTGGACTTGTAACCTGAAGGTGGTGGGTTGGAGTCTCGGGTCTGGCAGGGATTGTAGGTGGGGGGAGTGAATGACCAGCGCTCTCTTCCACCCTCAATACCACGACTGAGGTGAAACCCTTGAGCAAGGCACCCAACCCCCAACTGCTCCCCAGGCGCCGCAGCTCCGTGTGTGTGTGTGTGCGCGCGCACTTGGATGGGTTAAATGCAGAGCACAAACTCTGAGTATGGGTCACCATATTTGTCCACAAGTCACTTCACTTTCAATATTACTGTTTCTTACTTGGACTTGACCTACATTTAGGCCTGTCTGTTCCTGTGGCCATGTTTTAAATTCAGCATAAAAACAGCACAAAATAATCTTGGGAGTAAAGAGCCTTTTCAAAACTTCAGTTCGGAACAAGCCTATATATGACTGCCGTGGTCGTGTCCCCACTTGTTGCACCCTGCATAAGGTTCATCACTATAGCATGGAGTGCAGCGAATATAAAGCTGCTTTGTTGTTTCCTAAAGGTGGATATAGGGGAAAAATAACATGATAGCATATCATTGCAATCACATCTATGGTACCTGGCAGCTAGGTTTAGAAAAATGATTAAATCCTATTTAAAATATTTTTCATTTCATTCCTACATAGATAAGACTGTACTTAAACGGTTGTTCGACAGTTCAATATTTAATTTATTACCTATGTTTCAGTTGTGATCTTTGGCAGCTTCTTTATGCAATGGTCAAGGTGTTGTGAGTACAACGCAGCTTACATAGGTCCAAAGATTTCTACAAATAAAACAAGAGTAAGAGAAAAAGCTAATCAAAATAATATTTCTGTTCAAATGAAGACTGCTTTCCAGTGTAGGTGGGCTGGTAGTTATAGATTAAAGCGTTCTGCTCCTCTTTCTGGCTGGGAAATTTATGAAGACTTTTTCTAGCTGCAGAATGGGGAAGGAAAAGAAAGTTCTCTTACTGCAAGCACGATTTATTATGTAAAGTTTGCACAATTAAGAATACCCAGTTAAACAGACATGTGATGTTTTAAAGTACACAGTATCTACTATATGATATCATTTTAAATTATGTACTTTAAATGCTTTCATACCTTCACTGACAAAAAAGTGGGCCATATAGAAAGTGGTTCTGATAGCATCAGACGAGTGGGGGATGTACGCTCGAGTCCACTCGAATGCATTTTTCTCTGGGTGCCACTGGGTTCCATAAATTGGGAAATCATTTGCTGTGCAAGTGTGAAATGAGAATAAAGATTCTTTATAAATTCAATAATCAAACAGATCAGTGTAGTAGAATCAGTAATTCACACACGTTCTCACCTTCCACTGTGGACACAAACTCTGTTTGTCCGTCTGTGTTTGTACTTAGAATTCGGTAAAACTTTCTCAGCTTCTCGTTTCCACCGAATTTCTGTCTCAGAGGTAAACAAACACTGGAGTAACAGATCCTAAAATCTTATTCTTCATAACACCAGTAGTCCAGGAACTGCTAAATTCATTACTGAAACTGAAGGGAGTAGTAACAGTGGAACAAGTCTTTACGAAAAATAGCAACATTATCACAAGTAGTGCAAGACCTCAGTAGTGATACTCCACTGATGAGAGTTCTCTGTGAGTGGTTCATTTGCCAGTGATGTCATCAGGTCCTCCGGGAAGTCCTTGAACATTCGGCTGTCCTCGGATTCTAAGACACGGATGAGTAAGGAATAAAACATGACTGGGCAAAGTTGTTATAAGAAAAACAAACAACGGGGTGAAGCGGAGGGCCGTTACCAGCCTGGACTTCATTTCCCTAACAGCATGCCCCTGTGCGTTTTATTCCTCTTACACCACAGCAGTTTGTCAAACACTACAGTTCTTACTTTCTTAATGAACAAAATGTCATTGTTTTTAAATGTTTAGTTACATTTAATGTTGTTCCTCGCTCTTTAATTAACAAGACAAAATATGCACCTTGTCATGTTACGAGAAAGTGCAAAATCCTCCATCTTGAAGGCAGTGGCAGTGACACAGAGTGCCGAGACCTACACCTCCTTCCATCAGTGTTAAATAAAATATCTCCTTACAGACAGCTTTTAACTGTTTTACTTTGTTAAATAATGTTTTTTTTCTTTTTCTAATTAATATCCATAGATCATGTGAAGCATCCAGTATACAAGGCCCTGTGCATGATTTGTTACTATGGAAACAAGAACATATTACAACCAGCACATTAACATAAACCTGTCCTTTGCAGCTGGGACAACAATCAGAAATGCTGACCAATCACCTAACCAATCACATTCGAGACTTCAACAGCGCTGTCATATGAAGCAACATACCATGCTGTTATAAAGCAGCTCTCATAAAGTGGTTGCCTGCTTACACTTGCACTCTGTACTCTCCTCTTTTTGGCTAATTATTACTTACCCAGGGCTTTACAAACTGCTGAACCTGTAATGTCGAATTTTTTCATGCCAGTGGCATAATTTGTCAACACACCAACAGAAAATGTTCCTGAAATGTCTTCGAGCCATCGCTATTTTTTTTTTAATTGGTTCCTTTGCATATTCAGCTATAGCAGTATATCAGAGGCCATAACAGAGATAAGGAAAATCAGCGTATTAGACAATTAGCCAGATGTTTGACGGTAAACCAGTTTTTTTGTAAAACTTTTTGCCACCAGGGACATGTGGATCTGCATAGATTTACTTATTTTCAATAACTCACCTTTGGTGAAATTAAGTGGTAGAGCAACACCGCTGGTATTAGTACGAGACAGCAGGGACTTTCCACTAGTCAGCACACACTCGACGAGCTTCGGGTTCGTACAAGGGGTGTGTCCTTTTATTAGAGGAAAACTCAACCGGATAGTTGTGTGTAATATCAAACCTTTAAGTCTGCTTAATTATTGACTAACATATTATTCGAAGTAAACTCGTTTTTTCATAAACAGACATTTTTTTGCTTCTAGAGTCCTTGACTCAAGTTCAGCCTCACACTGAGAAAGCACAGTCTCTTGACTTAAGAACATGGAACTGCCCTCTGAAATTACAGCAGATAGAGACCGTTACGCTCACACTAATCAACACTATTATGCTCTAAAGATGATGTGAACGACATGAACAAGCTGCACAAATCTGGAGGATCTTACTTCCAGCGCAAGTTTGTAGAATATGCCTGCTGCTTTGGCATAACCAGATGAAAAAATGCTGGCACCGCCACCAGGAAAAAGGATTCTACAAGGGAAAAAAAATATAAGGATCTGTACAATAGAATACAAAGCTGTGATGATGAATAGGGATTATTCCTGGAGTTCAGTCACTCACCCATTTATAGATCTGAAGAGTGCGGTGTATTCCTCTTCAGTCCTATTAATCCTGCACACATAAACATAACGTTATATCACAGCTTTACATCCGTACTGGTATAATGGTTTTATATTTAGATCCCCAATGATTGCACTGTATAATATTTAGATATATTCGCTACCATGACATTTTGTATTAGTCCTCTGAGTACATTTGAGTATTTTTCATTTCACAAGCAAAAATGGAGTAAATAATTTGAGCAAATAAGTTACTCAATTTTCTCACCATGGTCAAGCTAACCACTGTAGAATTGAGTGTGTGCATGTATGGGGTATACGAGGGGGGGACCCAAAAATATCCAGAATTGTGTTATAAAACTTACAGCATTTCTCCTTTAATCCCCTTCAAAGTACTCTCCTTGTGATGTGATACACTCGTCCTAGTGTTTCTCCTAATTCTGGAAACATTTCCTGTAGTCATCCTTTGTTATCATATCTAGAGCCAGATGGTGGCAAATGTTTTTCATTTCAGTCTCAATTTTAATTTCAGGAACAAAACAAGTCACAAAGAGGAAGATCTGGTGAATACGGTGGATGTGAAGTGATAACCACATTGTTTCTGGTTTAAAAACTCCCTGGTTGACAATGACATGGCACAAGATCCTCCGATGTTTTTTTCTCGTGATGCTTTCTCGTAGACGCTGAAGCACTTCAGTGTAAAATCGCTTAGGTGTGTACGCCACATTTGAATTCCAGGCATTTTTGGGTCCCCCCTTGTATACCAACAAGCACTTGCACGGAAAAGGCCATCACTTTTCTATTTTAGTTCAAATGCAGATACTAGATACATTTACATGCACATTTTCTTATTAATTACTGTAACAAAGTGGTGTGTATAAGCCCCCTACCCGAGCCCCCTAATGGTTGGTTATCACTCATGGTTGGAAATTTTGCACTTTTTCCCATTTTCAGAACCCCATATGAAAGAAACTGAGCATTTACACACATCTAAGCATTTACACACATAGAAAACAAGTTTCTCTTTATGTCTGAAATTTCATGTGGCAAGGAATAATATTCCAGGAGATAATAAATGATACACATGGCCTTCCAGGTAAGTCGTTTTTAAATTAAAGGGGAGTGGAAAAGCCCTTCTTCCACTGCTCCATGGTCCAGTTCTGATGCTCACGTGCCCATTGTAGGTGCTTTCGCTGGTGGACAGGGGTCAGCATGGGCACTCGGACCGGTCTGCAGCTGTGCAGACCCACACACAACAAGCTGCGATGCACTGTGTGTTCTGACACCGTTCTATCATAGCCAGTGTTAACTTTTCAGCAATTTGTGCTACAGTAACTCTTCTATGGGATCGGACCAGACGGACTAGCCTTCACTCCCCACACGAATCAAAAGCCTTGGGCACCCATGAACCTGTCGCTGGTTCACCGGTTGTCCTTACATGGACCACTTTTGGAAGGTACTAACCACTGCATACCAGGAACATCCCACAAGACCTGCTGTTTTGCAGATGCTCTGACCCAGACTTCTAGCCATCACAATGTGTCCCTTGTCAAAGTCGCCCAGATCCTTACACTTTCCCCATTTTTCCCGCTTCCAACACATCAACTTCGAGAACTGCCTGTTCACTTGCTGCCTAACATATCTCAACCCATGATGACAGGTGCCATAACTTCACCTATGAGTGGTTTTTATTGTTATGGCTGATGGGTGTAAATGCGCACAACAGTCAGTACAGCAGTAAATACTCTGTTAAACGAGTTTAAATGAGCGTCATCCTTAATTTTACCAGTTTCCAGTTTTACCATACACTGGATCCTCCACTGTGCTTGTTTTCTTTTTTTTTTCCCTTTATCAAATTCAAGCACATGTCTTAACAGGAACTCGGCGGCGCACGTCCCAAACCCACACACTGCCTTATTAAGCGCACTACTTTAACACACTACTTCAGCTTACATGACGGGGACGACTCGCGCGCCCGCAGACTCCAGGTACTTGACATAGGAAGCCGCGATGTAGGCGTTCTTCCCGGCTGTAGGAGAGTACACTTCCTGCGCTAGAACACCTTCACAGAGAGAACAGGACTAGTTAGTACAGAGGATTACACACACACACACACACCAGCATGTCAACACGCCTCACGTTACCTATTATTGGACTGTCGTTTATTTTGTGTCCTTCTGAAACGACAGCAAAGGAAAAGATTTGAGTGAGTGAGAAAAGCGCGCCGCAGACTAGCGCCATGATGTCACTCCGTCACTACACTTCACTTCGCTCTTACGGTGTTTATGTTCCCCGTCCAGTTCTGCGTCACTTCAGCTGAACCAGTTCCACATTTCACTCTTAACCTCTTCACACCTACGTTTTCCAGGCACAAAAATATCAATATGATTCAAATACACATTTACGTCGCCTTTAAATATGTCCTGATGTATTAAAATATCTTAAATAAAAGCCTTAATTACCATATTTTTGTCATGTTATCGCCACAACTGGTCCATGTGACACGCAGGAGAGCAGAACTTGATTCTAATTGGTTAGCCGTATTTCCAACAACCAATCAGTGGCGTTCGTCTATATATAGGCGTTTGACTGAGACATGTGACGTGTTGCAAAGAGCACGCGCTTTAATTGGGTTGGTGATGGTCCCCGTTATACTGTAGGTTAATGGCGACCTTTATTTGATGGTGAAGAGATTCCTCTTCGACACGTCCAAATGAAACTAGTTATTACAGCTAGTGGAATAAATAAACACGGACAGAACGAGACCTTGACAAACCGAGCGTCCTGTGCGCGTGCGTGTTTGCGCGTGCGCGCCTGTGGAGTCGATTCGGAGTCTGATTCACAGTCTCGGGTTGGATGGAGTCGATTCTCAAAGCCAAAAACTAAACCATAACAGTCCCATTTTGTTTTGCATTTAAGAATATCAGTTATAGACGTACTGCATTTGTTATAATGCTGTATGGAAACTGAATTGAATTAAACTGATTGAGAATTAAAATGATGAATAAAAACACATACCCATGCTTTATAGGCTAACATGAACCAATTCGAGCGAGTTGACTCCAAAGTTGTGGAGTCGACTCTCTGTTACCAGTGTGGAAGAGTGTCGACTCTTTTTGGGGTCGACTCCTGGCCACTCTGACATGCGCACCAAAGACCAGAGAGGGAGAGAGAGAGAGAGAGAGAGAGAGAGAATTGTTCTTTTTACAGAGGTGTTAGCTATTTCCGGCTGTTGTGTTTCTGAGTTGAGGGTCGCTGTGTGTGTGTGTGTGCGCGTGTGTGTGTTAGCGTGCGCGCGCGCGCTCTGAGCCTTGAGTGTCCCTCGGTGCACGATGGCGTTCGTCAGGAAAAAGGAGCGCTGTAAAGAGAGGTATTTCACTCTACTCTCTCTCTCTCTCTCTCTCTCTCTCTCTCTCTCTATATATATATATATATATATATATATATATATATATATATATATACAGCTCTGTCTCCAGCTCTACAGGCCGATATTCTCCTCTTTGTTTATTCAGTTAAGTGATATTTAATACAGTCACGACTGAAAAAGAAACTCCGCTTCCTAGCAAGACAGACATTATTGTTGTGAAGTTGTTGCCGGAAGTTGCCTGAGGAAAGCGGTCACATGCACCATTGCTTGTTAATCCTCACGTTTTAACTATTGGTCAGTCTCATCTGAAAGACTCTTTTGTTCAGAGTCACAGTAATATTCTTCCTTAAGAACCCATTTCAGTTCTGTTCACTCAGATATATTGGCATGACTGTATATTTACAGCATTGGCAAAGCTTCACCGGAATGATCAGAACTTGAAGCCATGAAGGATAAAATGGAAACATGAAAGTGTGATCTCTCTTTCTCAGGTTTTCACTGCTGTTACTAGACCTGGAGGAATATTATTTTGAACAGCACACTGCATACTGGGTGGCTGCACTCCCGAACAGGTGAGCTCGGTTAGAAGTTTGACCATGCACTCATGATGGTGGACCCTGTTACCCTGTTAAGATGATGTAATGAGATGATGATGATGTAATGATGATGTAATTTAATTGAATGGTGGTCTGGGAAAAACCATTCAAGGGGTCAAATATTGACATTTTATACTATATATAGTTCTAAAAAATACAAGCTTTCCTCTTGAGCTAAAATTGGTGACTTACTAATTACACATACACTGATTAGCCATAACATTAATACCACTGATAGGTGAAGTGAGTAACATTGATTATCTCATTACAATGGCACCTGTCAAGGATTGGGATGTATTATTAGGCAGCAAGTGAACAGTCAGTTCTTGAAGTTGATGTGTTGGAAGCAGGAAAACTGGGCAAGTGAAAGGATCTGGGTGACTTTGACAGGGTCCAAGTTGTGGTGGCTAGACGACTGGGTCAGAGCATCTGCAAAACGTCAGGTCTTGAGGGGTGTTCCTGGTATGCAGTGGTTAGTACCTACAAAAGTGGTCTGAGGAAAGACAACCGTTGAACTGGTGACAGGGTCATGGGCGCGCAAGGCTCATTGATGTGTGTGGGAAGTGAAAGCTAGCCTGTCTGGTCCGATATCACAGCTACAGTAGCACAAACTGCTGAAAAAATTAACACTGGCTATGATAGAAAGGTGTCAGGACACACAGTGCTTCACAGCTTGTGATGTAGCTGCAGACCGGTCAGAGTGCCCATGCTGACCCCTGTCCACCACCAAAAGCACCTACAATGGGCATGTGCGCATCAGAACTGGACCATGGAGAAGTGGAAGAAGGTAGCCTGTTCTCATGAATCACGGTTTCTTTTACATCATGTGGATGGGCAGGTGTGTGTGTGTGTGTGTGTGTGTGTGTATGTGTGTTGTTTACATGGGGAAGAGATGGCACCAGGATGCACAATGGGAAGAAGGCAAGCCAGTGGAGGCAGTATGATGCTCTGTGTAATGTTCTGCTGGGAAACCTTGGGTCCTGGCATTCATGTAGATGTTACTTTGTCATGTACCACCTGCCTAAATATTGTTGCAGACCAATTACACCCCTTCATGGCAACGGTATTCCCTAATGCCAGTGGCCTCTTTCAGCAGGATAATGCACCCTGCCAAACTGTAAAAATTGTTCAGGAATGGTTTGAGGAACATGACACAGAGTTCAAGGTGTTGACTTGGCCTTCAAATTCCTCAGATCACAATCTGATCAAGCATCTTTGGGATATGCTGGACAAACAAGTCCGGTCTGTGGAGGCACCACCAACAACTTACAGGACTTAAAGGAGCTGCTGCTAACGTCTTGGTGCCAGATACCACAGCACACCTTCAGAGGTCTTGTGGAGTCCATGATGGGATGAGTCAGAGCTGTTGTGGCAGCCCTACACACTCCCTTAGGGGGACCTACACAATATTAGGCAGGTGGTTTTAAAGTTATGGCTGATCACTGTACAGTGGGGTCCAAAAGTTTTGGGGGGCAGTCGTGGCCTAATGATCTGAGAGTCGGACCTGTAACCCGAAGGTGAACCCGAAGGTCGTGGTTTGAGTCTCAGGTCCGGCAGGGATTGTAGATGGGGGAGTGAATGACCAGTGCTCTCTGCCACCCTCAATACCACGACTGAAGTGAGACCCTTGAGCAAGGCACCGAACCCCCAACTGCTCCCCGGGCGCTGCAGCTAAAATGGCTGCCCACTGCTCCGGGTGTGTGTTCATGGTGTGTGTGTTCACTACTGTGTGNCACTTGGATGGGTTAAATGCAGAGCACAAATTCCGAGTATGGGTCACCGTATTTGGCCACAAAGTCACTTCACTTCAAAAGTCTGAGACCACATTGAAAGTATGGGATATTTTTTCCTGAGTCTTGTCCCTTGTCCCTATTGAAGCACATGTTCAAATGACACTGATGGAGTTGATCTAACATGGATTGTCAGGTTTTACAGAAATTTGTGAAGTCCATGCCAGCCTGAGTGAATGCTGTAATTAAAGTGGAACATACCAATTCTGAAATCCATGAAAATAGTGAAAGTTTTAATTTTCACTCAGGTTATTGCTGATGGTATAATTTGTAATGAAAAGATTTGTATTAAATTGGAAAATAGAAACATTTACTCCAGTGGACCTTTTGACCGTACTGTGCATCAGTCACAAGTAAGGTTATAGCATTTTAAAGTCTGGTAAAGAGCAAAACAGGGGAAAAAATTCTGAGACACCTCAATGCATTTATTGTCAAAAACAATCGCTGTTTATTGATTTTATTTGCATTTAATTTAATATGCAATTAAATATACAAGTTGTAATATTTTGTATATTGATCATGACCATCATCCACTTCAGTCTCTCTAGTCTTAGCATCTGACGTAAAACATGGTATTTTATCAGCTCACTGTTCACAGTGAGTTCTGTTCTGTTGGCTAAATTTCCATATTTTTATTAGGTCATTTACACATTTTAAAGATTTGTCCCTGTCCTATCAGATTTTGTAAGGTCTTTTCTTTGTTTTGATGATGTGATGGAGCAGTGCAGACACTTTAATGGCCAGAATTTGATCACAAACTGGATTAATTAGTTCTGTTACACTGTGTGCATCCAACAAATTGATCAAAGCATGAATTCTCTGTGTGAGGAAAAACACACTTAAACTAGCAAGGTTTATCTTCGGGCAGACTGACAGGTTTTACCGTCACATTTATTGGCTCCTTACCCAGCATAATCTTTGCAGAAAGCCCTGGGCAAGATTATTAAGTAAATAAAAACTTATCAGTTTTCTTAAAAATTTATAACAGTTGGAAATCACCTAAACTATTGTCCACTAAGCTGAACAGTCCTCTTTCCAGGTCGGTTAAAAATGTTGGCAGTTAGGCAACATTAGTTTTTCGCCAAAAGCCAAAGTTGTGCAGCTGCTGCACTTCACTAAACACTTTATTTACCCAGTGACACCTGTGACACCAATTTATGCAGTCTTGTGATAAGTGATGACCAAATGAGTCCTGAATAAATGATGAGTGGGTAATGATAGTGCTACAAACAGCTGGGAAACAGGATAAACACACCCGAACAGTTTCCCAAATACCAGTCCTGAACCCAAGGATACCTGTTACTGCTGATCAGTTTAAACTGTTTGAACTGTTTGAGTAGAATTTTAGTGCCTTTTGACTCGTGCGTTTCTGAATAACAGGTTGTTCTGTGCTCCTAGCTCTGAGGCTCGCCAGTGAAGGAGCGATGCAGTTTAGGCCACACCCACTTTGGGTATACAGATAGTGCCATTGTGTTACATGCCTAATTTCTAGCAACATCAAGTTAAATAGTTCTTGTTTTAAAGATTAATTCATGTGTCTCTTTGTTTACTGGTTTGGTCACAGAAATATTCGAGGCTCACTAAAGGTCTGTTCCAAATCAGTCATTTTTGAGCCAGATGAGATGATCGAGCCTATTTTAAAGGTAAATTCCTCTTCAAAACTTCAGCAACTCACACTTATATATCAGCCGAGACATTCTGAGAGAAAAATGCTGACTAACTCCTTTTTTATTATTATTATTATTTTTTTTTAAACAGATCCCACTGAAAGACTGCAGGCGGATAGAAGCAGTGGAGGAGAACGAGTCCAATCCTTTTAAAGAGTGAGATGTTTAAATGCCCATTTGCGGTTGATAAAGATGGAGTGCCTCAGAAGCACTTAAATAAGATCCATGCTTGTAATGCACTTTCCAATTAAAATAGAAGTGATGAACAGTTGGGATCTCTCTGGTCTTTCAGTTACATCCATATTTAACCATTTTCCCCCTTCTTCTTCTTCTTCTTTCATTTCCTTATTCTGCTGCAGAACCAAGCCTGCATCTGTACTTATGGAAACCAAGCAGGTGAGCATGTGCGTCAGTGTGTACTTACAGAAATTCAGTGTGTGCCTGCTGGCTGTGTCTATGTGCTTTCTTAACATGTGTTTTTGGTATATCAGGTTTTTCTTATTAAAGAGGGGAATGCTGTTGCTCCATACAAATACGAAAGGGTAAGAACATCCATTCATATTGCCTGTATGAACGTATTTGTGTATTGCAGAGGTACCAAAAATCTATGGTTTAGCCATAGCACTTATCGTTTTTGACACCTTGCTATAGCCATAACTATGCTTTTCTACTTAAAAAAAAAAAAAAAAGAAAAACGTGATCATAGAAAATGCAAATGAAATTTGCATAGTGGAATAGCAGAGGGAAGGGGAAAGTAAACAGGATGTGAAAGATAGGTGTATTTTATTCTGGTCGTTGTTACTTTCACTTTATCTGACTAACTTTACTCAAGTGAAATCCCTCAAGCCTTGGTCTTGTGAGCCAGTAGAAAAAAGTGGATGTGATTAAAGTGAATCACTTTGGTCTATTTCTTTTTCTCCATGCAAGCTAGGATTTTCTTGTTAAGTTTTAGCACCTCTTATATTGTATAAATTTGTTTCCCATTGCTATTTTGGCAGTGACAGTATTGTATCAGATTCTTGTTAAATTGATTTTTCCTCCTAATAATGTTTATCAATGTTTAAACCTGCTTACTAGGGAGAAAGAAGTGTCATATTCCAGCTGGAGATGCCCACAAAAACAGAAGATGTTGTCCAGACATTGCTGCAGGTTTGCATTTCAGTTTCGGCAGCTTAATTCTTGGCAGAGGCTGCTTGACTCTGTTTGCTTTATCAATCTGTTTCATTTTTGCAGCTACATAGAGCATCATGTCTGGACAGGCTGGGGGACCAGACAGCCATGGTTTGTACACTTATACACAAACTTGCATCGGTCCACTCATTGAGAGGCATACGTTTTTTTTAATCACAATAATGTTACTTTTCTAGATCGCTGCAAACTTGCAATCCAGGTTGGCGAGAACATCTTTTGATAAGAACAGGTTAGTCATCTTTGTGTAAATAACACTCATTTCACATCTCTAGTCGTTTTAGAGTAATGTTGTATTTACAAGGACAGATTGAAGAAACTCTAGCTTTTTAAAAAGAAATCGAAATCGGCTTTTTATAGGAATCAAAATCTGTTTGTTTTTTTTTTAAGAAATTAAAATCAGTATTTTCTCCCCAATTTGATCTTGCCAGTTCCCACCCACTAGCTAATTCTCCCCTACCAACTCGGAAGGGTGAAGCATAACACATGCGTCCTCTGAGACACATGAAGCCAGCCGACCGCATCTTTTCAAACTTCAGCTCGTGCTGTGTCACAGGGCGGCGTAACGCACTGGCTGGAAAGAGCTATCCGCTTTCTTCCAAAGACGTGAGCTTGCAGAGCTTGTCCACAGTTGGCTAATATTGCTGTGATTGACAGGAGAGAGATTAATGCCTTTTATTTGTTTGTTTATTTATTTATTTAAGAAATTGCTTTTTAAGGAACTCAGTTTTTTTTTTAAAGAAACAAAATTAGCTTTTTGAAAAGAAAAGCTTTTATCACTGAGGTATAAACCTGATCACAATTATTCTGATGCTCTGTGTTGATGTTCCTGCTTACAGGAGCAGTTACTCCCAATTTCCTGCTCTATCACTAACCAAGCAATGCCGTTTATAACGACCTTGTAGCAAGCATTAGGGACATGTACCTTAAAGGGACCTGGTAGGCTGCCATACCGCATATGATTAAATTTCAGATCCATCACACATATTGATTGTGCGCTTGATGGCCTGTGGTAGCTTACTATTTGGGGTTGTTGTGAGAGGCACATTGTAAACTCAGAGTGTATTTTGAACCACATACAAGTTGCTTTGGATACCAGCGTCTGCCAGATGAGTGAATATCAGGGCACAGTTCCTCGTATAAGACAGGAATGCCTAAAGCCTGTGCACTTATTGAGATATAGGTGTAGAGTTGTAATGCTGTCAGCGTGCCACACAGTTGATGACAATGTATATATATTTAACAGATTACGGTTAGCTGCTTGACCACTTGGTCAGCATTATGTACATAAATATCTGTCCTGTTTCATAGGTGTTTACTGTATGTAGTCAAAATAGAGTTGTAGGTTGACTGGTATTGTATAATGACTTTTGAGTGTGTGTGTGTAGCTTTCAGAGTGTGTCTGAACGGCCACATATGGAGTGTAAGGCTGAGATGGTGACCCCTCTGGTGACGAACCCTGGTCACGTCTGCATCACAGACCACAACCTGTACTTCCAGCCCCTTAATGGTTACCCTGTGAGTTACCAGTGCAGCATTAGTGAGCTGTTTTCTTATGATTTTAATAGAAGGGTAATCAGTATGTTCAATATTTATGCACGTGTGTGTGTGTGTATGTGTGTGTGTGTATGTGTGTGTGTGTGGACAGGATTCAGTAGTGCACATTGGGCTCCACAGCGTCCGGCGCATCTACAAAAGAAGACATGGCCTGAGACCGGTGGTAAGTGTGTGTTTGACTGCATATAGAGGTTAATTAGTACAGTTCACTGACCATGTAGGCAGTTCTGTGTTCATGACAGTGTTAATGTGTCTGTGTGTGTGTGTGTGTGTGTGTGTGTGTGTGTGTGTGTGTGTTTTTAGGGGCTGGAGGTGTTTTGTACAGAGAATGATCTGTGTTCAGATATCTACCTAAAGTTCTACAATACTGAAGACAGGGATGAACTTTACTACTACATTGGCACTTTCCTAGGTATGTTGTTCACACACACACACACACACACACACACACACACACACACACACACACACACACACACACTAACCCAGTGTCTGTCAGTGTCATGTTGTACATACATTGTCATCATAAAGTTTTTTCGAGCACAAGTAATTTTTTAAATATTTTAATATTGATGATTGTGTGTGTTTGAGACAGAGAACCACATAGCGGAGCACACAGCAGAGAGTTACATGCTGCAGTGGCAGAGAGGCCACATCTCCAACTACCAGTACCTGCTGCACCTTAACAACCTGGCAGACCGCAGTGTTAACGACCTCTCACAGTACCCCGTGTTTCCTTGGGTCCTCAGCGACTACACTAGCCCACAACTGGGTAAGCCTCATACAGAAGAGTCACTGTAGCAGAATAGTTTATATATACACACACATATACATACACACAGGTCCTGAAGTATTTGGACAATGACAGAGTTGTTGTGATTTTTGCCTTTATACGCCACCACAATGGATTTGAGGTTTCACAAAAATATGACATTTACCATTTAGGAATTACAGCCATTTTCCACAAAGTACCTACATTTTCAGGGGCTCAAATGTATTTGGACAAAGTGACCTAATTTGTAAATATAACCATAATTTTAATACTTGGATGAAAATCCTTTGCAGTCAGTGACTGCCTGAAGTCTGGAGCCCATGTTCTCAAAACTCAAATTCTTCTTCTATCTACATGAGTTTATGCACTGCCCTGCTGCCACATGATTGGCTGATTTAGATAATTGCATGAATGAGTAGGTGTACTTGCTTCGCAAGTGTAAAGTGTTTGGTGAGTATATATGCTCGTCCTTTTAGATTTTTTTTTATTTTTTATTCTAATTATAGATGTACTTTTTTTCCTGACAAGCAAGTGCTGTTGTCATATAGGACCATAAAGCTAAACTCACCAATGGACACAACTCGGTATTTATAGATGTTTAAGATTTATTTTGTAAGAACCTTGAAAAAATTGTTACACCTTAGTACCAGGTCTTTACCACTGTGTCTTTAATAAAGTAAGAAAGAAGTGATTAGTATAAAGTACAGCTTAGTTATTGGCTGCCAAACTTTAGAGGTTGGTATTATAAAACCATGGTCTTGTCCATTGGAAATACATAGTGCTAATGTCTTGATGTTTCTTTCTGCTTGTTTCTTGATGCTTGTTTCTGTTAGATCTGTTGAACCCTGCCTCTTTTCGGGACCTCGGTAAACCTGTGGGAGCTTTAAACAGAGAGAGACTGGAAAGGCTACTGGTAAGGACATATGTTTCCACTAACATCCAACTCTGAGGTTTACTAGCAGGGATTTAAACATGGCCAGGCCTGAAAAGTTCTTCCTGATAGGGAATATTTTAGGCTTCCTAAAAAGTTCTAATTAAATAACAAATTGCTCTCTGCCACTTCTAAATCGATATAATAAGATTAGTATTACAGCTCATCTCAATACAGCAAGGGCACATTAGATGCTGTAATAGGAAATCTGACTCAAGCCACAGCGCTTTAGAGATCGATCACTCCACCACTCCTGGAAAAGCTCAATAACGTCATTCCCCTAGCTGCTACATAAGCTGTAGTCTCAGTCTCGGATGCCCCGTCCACGGGCTACAGATCATCTGATATCTTTTGTACAATTTTATTATGCCAAAAGATTCAGGACTTCGATGAGTATAATCTGATTGGCTTTCTACACTTCCATGCTCCAGTTTCCAAGGAGAAACAAACTGTGATACAGTGAGCTTCTCTGACTAATGTAGACTCACTGGACTGAATAAAGTTAGAATCTTTTCGAATCTTATTAACTACTTGGAGTCACTGCAGTTTCTGTCACTTGCCTGAAAGGAACAATTAGATACTGACTTCAACATGGCAACACACATAGTTACACACAGGCAGACTTACTCTTTGTGTATCTTGTGACTGGAATGCAGTGTGAGTTTGTTCATGTTGCTCCAGGCAAGTGTCTTACTTTCCCCTGTCAGATCCTCAAACGATTCTATACTAGGAGAACCTGAACTAGTAGCAGGTTCTTGGCCGTGTTCATTACCAAACAGTAACAGACTGTCTAGTGAATGATAGACGTCTGGCTTGAAAGTCTATATGAGCTGTGGCTGTGCCTAGTCAGTAACATTAACTAAATCTGCTTTTTACACATTTGAGACTTGATTTCTAGTTTAGCAGGTTACTTTTACACGTCCTTGAGGAGTCTTTGATTCTCGATTTTTCATCAAACTTGTTCCATAGTGAAAAAGTCTAGTTTAACATTTTTTATGAATACAGACGGCTCATTCTGACATAGGCCAGGTTTATGTGTGTTCGTGTATTTATGAGTATGTTGTGCAAGGGCTCACTTACAATAGCGGTCTGTTTTCATGCTTGCCCATAACGTGAAGTGTCCACTAGGGGGCAGAAAATGAAAAGTTTTGTGTTTCACTGCAGAAGAAATTGAGAATGAGGTCAATACTACTTACTGCAGCTGGACACTTCTCCTCTCTCTCTCTCTCTCTCTCTCTCTCTCTCTCATCTCCCTGCACATCAGCACTTTTTGAATGCTTTTTGTGCTCAGTATAGTGCCATATTGGAGCGATGTCACATTTGCAGTCAGATTAAAGGATTATATTAGCAATATCACTCTTCAGCTCTCGATGAAAACCATAGAAGAAGGGTTACAGCGTCTCATCACAGCATTTCCAAAACAGACTTCTCCAGGATGATAAAAGTCCAGAATCATGAACAACCTCCTTCATTCTTAAGCGTTCTAGTACATAAATATTTGTGATTGTATTAAACAGATGTTAGTATATTACTGTATGAAACTCTGTGATTATGGGGGCAAATCTAGTGTGATATAGAAATAAAATGGCTTAATATGCTGATTATTTATGCTATTATTCCCTGATTAATAATGTCTTTAATGTGTTAAAGCAGTCAATTTTTTTTTTTTTACTTTTTCAGTCTGACCGAATTTGTGTGTGTGTTTGAATGTGTGTTACAGGAGCGTTACAAGGACATGCCAGAACCTCGTTTCATGTATGGTAGTCATTACTCCTCTCCTGGATACGTCCTTTTCTACCTTGTGAGAGTGGGTGAGTCTCACACAGGCTTCATCTTCCTCACAGCACTGCTGATTTGCACAAGGTGAAGTCTTTCCCTGGTTCTGAGGTAGTCTAAATCATGTACCTTTCTCTATCTCTCTCTCTCTCTCTCTCTCTCTCTCTCTCTCTCTCTCTCTGTCTGTCTCTCTCTCTCTCTGTCCGTCCGTCCCCCCTCGCTCTGTCTGTGTGTGTGTTTGTGTGTTTGCTTCCTCTCTGAAGCTCCAGAGCACATGCTGTGTTTGCAGAACGGCCGCTATGACCATGCCGACCGAATGTTCAACAGGTACCATCATCTTACACACACATTATATAAACACGTCTTTCATTACTTTGTAGCATAAATGACATTTTTTTTGCTCATTACTCCTGAATGTTTGTCTGCGTGTAGTATTGGAGATACCTGGAAGAACTGCTTAGAGGGAGGTACTGACTTTAAAGAGGTGAGAAGCCTGGATGTGGTGATTAGCAAATACTTGCAAACTAGACCCTCTTTACATACAGCAATGTTTGTGTGTGTGTTTCAGTTGATTCCTGAGTTCTATGGCACAGACTGCAGTTTTATGAAGAACATGCTGGGCTTAAATCTGGGTCGGAGGCAGGGTGGTGGGCGAGTAGATGATGTGGAGCTTCCTCCCTGGGCCACAGGTAGTCTAAAATCATCACTAAAATACCTCCGTACTGGAATTATCTGTGTATCCTTGATCTGTAAGTCTTTCTCCTTGACTCCTCTAAGGACATTTAAAGAGTTGATAGGTCCTCAGTGATGGCAGGCATCAGTTGATTTCATGGGCTGAAGAACATCAAGGAGTTATTCATTACAGTTTTGGAATTCAAAAGAATTCCAGTACATGATGATAATATTTATAATATTGTGAAAAACAATATAACTTATCGACCTGTGCAAATGAAAAATGATAGAAGAATTTTGTATAGACTAAACATCAGGTTACGCCGTACACGTGCGATACTGTTTGTGTATGTGTATGCGGTGTGTAATCGCATCATGCTGTGTGTATGTGGATTCGTTATGCCCTGTGAAGCTGAGTTGGAGTGACACGTCAGTGAGCTGGAGCATCTCATTTGGAAAATTTGTTTGTCCTTGATTTCTACTGTTCTCGTGTCCTTTCTGAGCTTCCTCAGAGAGAGGAGTTTAGATGTGAGGAAATGACATGTTTCTTTTCCTCGCTTCTAAACTCCTCTCTCTGAGGAAGCACGGAACCAAGCAGAGCCATTTAAAGAAATGAGAAGTGCCCATGTACATTTTATACATATAGTAAATCCTCCTGAAAAATCTTTAAGGGACAGTCTTTTTAGGGATTGCTAATCCTTAAATATTAGCACATCTTAGCCTATTCCAGCCTATTCCATCATACTATAACAAACACAGTAACAATTCTCTCTCTCTCCCCCATGTGTGTGTAGATGTGGAAGACTTTCTGCAGAAGATGCGCTCTGCTTTAGAGAGTCAGTATGTGTCAGAGCACTTGCACGAGTGGATCGATTTGATCTTTGGTTACAAACAGAGAGGGAGTGAAGCTGTTGCAGCCCACAATGGTACGTACACACACACACACACACACACACACACACACACACACACACACTCTCTCTCTCTCTCTCTCTCTCTCTCTCTCTCTCTCTCTCTCTCTCTCTCTCTCTAAAGAGGGTTTTATAAACACAGAGACAGGACTGATTTGGCATCCCACAAGAGTACAATTACACCTGCTTAAACACCCAGAGAAATACACGAGAGAGATGAATACATTTTATTTAACTGTCTGTCTTTTTTTACTTCCAGTTTTTCATCCATTAACATATGAGGGTGGCATCGACTGTGACAGGTAATTAATCATTAACATGGATTCCTCTCGATTATTTAATTCTGTATGTTAGCACCTTATATTGTATATAGATCATTGTTGTACTGTATATCACTTTTATGCTTATCTTTTTAGAAATTGTTTGTCTGTGTTCATTTGTGTGTGTGCTGGTATTTGTGTAGTATTGAGGACCCAGATCAGAAGATAGCAATGCTAACACAGATTCTGGAGTTTGGTCAGACCCCCCGGCAGCTTTTCACCAAACCTCATCCTCAACGCATCACACCCCGATTCCACAACGTCTCGGCAGGGACGAGCCTCAGCACATCGCCCAATGACCTGTCGCCAGGTTTCAGTACTAAACTCTTAATTAACACACATCACATAGATCACGTACACTATCTCTGGTTCAGTTCAATCTGATCTCTACATGTGCATATTCAGGTTCTCCCAGTATGGAGTCATTTGAGGATCTGACAGAGGAAAGCAAGACACTTGCCTGGAGCAACATGAACAAACTCACACTACAGTCCAGTCACAAGATACACAAAGAGTATGTTTGCCTGTGTTTGTTCTTCTCTGTTTGTGTGTATGTATGCATGTGTGCAACTTCCTGTGTTGTCGTGTTGAAGTCAGTGTCTAATTGTTCCTTTCAGGCCTGTGACAGGAATTGCAGTGACTCTAAGTGGTTTGTCCGTTTTCACAACCTCTCAAGGTAAAAGAACAACAGTGCGAACGCTGAATAATCTCTATTGTTTACTGTCTTTTACATAAAATGACTTCTTCATTTTTATTACAGACTCTACCTTAAAGATGTTTTCTAAAGAAAACAACGCACTACAGAGGAGTGTGTCCTTTTCCAACATGGTAATCCATCTATGCTCTTAAACTTTTCTTACTTAAACTATAACCATGCTTTGTTTACTGGAGTCCCTAAAACGTAATAGACATTTTTACAAGTTGTTCAAAACACTGTAGCACTTTTATGCCAAAAAGTGAGAGCAAATGATGCCTCTTTATCGTCACTACACTTACAGGTTGTAAGAACTTCTTCAAAATGCCAAAAGAAGAAACAAGAGCAAGAGACAAAAAATAGAGAGTAGGCAATTTA
>CM074948.1:17354731-17371286 GCA_037577455.1 Pangasius macronema | reverse complement strand
ACCTCTTTCCCACACTCACCATTACTCTGGACTGTTGACACCAAGTACTTAAACTCCTGTACCTTTATATCCCTTTTAGAAATATGTGAAATTATTTTTGAACTTTTACTTAGCCTGAATTAACAAGCCCCTGTGTACAGTTCAATCTTGGCAAGCAGGCAGCCATCGACCAGTAATGCCAAGGGAGGATGGCTAAATGATGTGTTGCTGTTTGTGTGTGTGTGTGTGTGTATATCTGAATGGGTTCTTTTCAATCCCGATTTCAAATAATGTGGCTTGTCTTCATCAGTGAGAGGCGATCTTGCAGCACAGCAAACCCAATTCTGCATTCCCTATTTCTTCAATCTGGGAGGAAATTCTTTCACACTGACCGACTCCAGTAAAGATTTAGTTTGCCACCAGCATGGTGCATTCCAGTCACTTTGTCAAACGAAACACTGTGGCTCATCCCACATGCTGCCCTGAGACTGACCCGAGACTCACAATGGGCCCCAGACCCACAATATTTTTGCTCTGATGCTTATCAGTTTTGTAGAAACTTGTGATGTACAAATCTGAAATGCTTTTCCTTATCAGTACTGTGCATGGCATTGTAGGTGTCCTCTAGTAGTCTAGACAACTAAGTGATCTGTATTATTATTATTATTTAAATCTCAACATAATATATATTCAGGTGTTCTGCCTGATTAACGACGTCCTGACCATTAAGAACACTTCCTTTGAGTACAGATTATGGAAACTATTCATTAGGTGCTGTTTTTGCAAAGAGCCTTTCAGGGCAGTAGCTAAATTTGGAAGCTCTTATCTTGTACCCTCCAGGAATTCCACCAGTCACACTTCATTCACTCTGTCACACACAGGCAGGATGGACTTTGGCCTCCTCTGTTCCTCCACTTCCCAAATGCTTTCATTGGTAAAATTATTTCAGCTTGAATGAAGTGATGTTTTGCAAACAGGGCTTGGTGACAGTATAGATTTGGCTGGTATTGCACACAAATCCTAGAGTGTGTAAAGTAAAGTTGCTTTACGAATTAGTATTTAAGAGAGAGAGAATAATCCTGCATACTTACACTGATTATTAATTATTAATGGCAATTTTATTGATTAGCACTATGCGCTCTCCTACAGTTACAGTTACATGCTCTTTGTCCTATCCAATTCATTGCAATGTTTCAATGTGTAAGGAGTCAATATTTTTTACAACTGCTGTCAGACTGCTGTGAGTATAATGAGCACCAGCTGTAAAAATCACAATGCCCATCAGTATATGACTCAGTCTGTGAAAAGGTCTTTTAATAGATAATACTAAATATTGATACACACATTACTGACAGTGCTTTCCAGTCCACCCCTCTAAATGTCCTTCATTGCCCAGGTCACTTTAGTCCTCCCTTTAGGAGTGAATTAAAGAGTGGAGACTGTACTACAATTATGGAGGAAACTTAAATACACACTTAGCCTTCTCTTTGCATTTCTGACATTGCATTATTTAGACTAATTATGCTGCTCTGAGTTATCTGTTCTGAGTCTTGTGTGCCCTCTTGCACTTAAATGAACAGTTGAAGGTTAGAATAAAATTGCCTGATCTTTGTCCATCTTGAACTGTCCAGTTTCAGCGAAACTGCGCCTACTGTAGCCTCATATTCCTGTTCCTGGCTGACAGGAGTGGAACCCAATACGGCCTTCTGCTGTTGAAGCCCATCCACCTCGACGCTTTCACGTGTTGTATCTTCTGTGATGCTTTTCCGCTCACCACAGTTGTAAACAGTAGTTACTTGAGTTACTGTAGCCTTCCTGTTAGCTCTAACCAGTCTGGTCATTCTCCTCTGACCTCTCAACAACAACATGGTGCCCTGCATAACTGCCACTCACTGGATGCTTCAGACTTTTTGTTTTTTTTTAGATCTTTTTAGATTTAGATCTGGCACCAACAACCATGCCACTGTCAAAGTTACTGAGATCATATTTTTTCCCATTCTGATATTTGATATGTGTATCTGCATGAGTTTATGCATTGTGCTGCTGCCACATGATTGGCTGATTGGATAACCGCACAAATGTGCAGGTGTACAGACGTTCTTAATAAAGTGGACGGTGAGGGTAGGTGGTTGAGGTACTGTATTTTCAGGTTGTCTGTTCATCTGTCCTTGTTAACGCAGTATCTAAAGAACGAATGGCTGAATGTACATTGGATTTATATGGAATTTATATGGAATTATCATTGCATCCAGCAGATCTTGGAATTGATACAAACAGTGTCAAGTTCACAGCAAGGTCAAATGTCTGAAATAGTTTTTCTTCAGTAGCTACCTTCCTGTTTGAAGTACATTTTAAGGGTATTTAAACACTCTCAAAGTAAATAAAAAGGTCCAATAAACAACAGAGCAAAAATATAATATTGCTTTAAATCATTTCATATCTTCACAGTCATAACTAAGCAACTAGAATAGGGACGACCTCAAAGACAAGAAGTCAAAAGTTCAACCCCAATTACTCACACACGTAACACACTTTGTCATTCATACACAGAGTACATAACAGTAATGTGTTCCCTTTAAAACCTTAAAACCACACTAATTGCTTTTACTGATCTGTCTGACTCTCTCGTTCAATTAAGAGTCTGTAGACCTGCCCGTGCACTTACATTTGTCATGGTTGAATTACATTATACACAAGCTCAAGAGACCTTTACTTTCTACTTGGTAGTGGACATGAACTCTCTCTCTCTCTCTCTCTCTCTCTCTCTCTCTCTCTCTCTCTCTGTCTCTATCTGTCTCCATTTTTCAATCTCAAGGGACAGACTAGTAATCTAATGAAAGCCAGCGCAACAATTAGATTAGCATTTTCACAAGACATGGGTCACTGACAGAACTGGGAAATGACAAGCTTGTGTATCGTCTGGTATGAACGATTATTGGGCAGACGAATTGTTGTAACTGTCTATAATTGTGCCAAAACTTTTCTTTTATCTAGTGGCAAATAGTGAAATAAATCTTTCAGAGATAGATAGTGTACCTCTGGGAAGATGGTGCAATTAATATGCAGTACTGTATAAAGTGGACTAATGTAATAAATACACAGAAATAGTATATAGTTAGCCAAATAGTAAAGCACTGGCTCATGTAGCAGCCATATAGACAGCATAAATATTTAGGGCTGAGCCAAGTGACTCAGCAAATATGGACCAAATGACAAGCATACCTAATAAGCCTCTTGCCCCATTCCCCACCTCTACTTGCTAAAATCTTCCCCTTCTGTTACTTGTGAATTTCATACCTGTAAATAAACTACCTTACACTCATGATTACGTGCTGCTTTTTGCCAAAGCCCCTATATTATATTTCTGTGGTAAAATCTGTAATATTTTCAAACTTAGCTTAACAAAATCAGCACCTTGGTTGTTGTGAAGTGAAGTGACGTGTAGCCAAATACAGTGATCCATACTCGGATTTGTGCTCGGCATTTAACCCATCCAAGTGCACACACACGCACACACTGCGGTGCCCGGGGAGCAGTTGGGGGTTCGGTGCCTTGCTCAAGGGTCTCACCTGAGTGTGGAGGAGAGCGCTGGTCATTCACTCCCCCCAATCCCTGCCTGAGACTCGAACCTACGACCTTCAGGTTCACCTTCAGGTTACAAGTCAGACTCTAACCATTAGGCCATGACTGCCTGTTGTGTTTTGGCACTAACTATATAGTTTATTGAGTCATGATACTGACAGTACAGAGACTGAATTGTTGCTGGATTGTATCTGCCTTACAGAATTTTTTGAACGTAAGATTTTCACGACACAACTTCAAGTGACAAGTCAAGTTGCTAGTGACAAAGAAAAACCTGTTTAAAGTTTTATTTCCAAGTCAAGTTCCACAAATAAAAATCATAGCTTTTATGTGGATATGGAAAAGTGAGCAGGTGAGCTATGACAGAACCGGATGCTTTGAATGAATGCTTTTCAGTCAGTTTCACTGCAGAAGGTATGATGCCACATTAATAAAACTTTTCATGCAGCGCCTCATTACTGTAGCAGTGAGGAATGTGCACATTTATTTCCTCTTGCATGTTTCTGAACAGCTAATCTGTCCCAGGTTCTAGACTGTTAGGATCTGGGTTTTTAGAGATTGCTTGATGTCTTGGTTCCTCGCTCATTCCTTTCATATCTTCAGACTGATTTTCTCCTTTTCTGCCTGAAACATTAGTGCTGCAGAATTGCTAAGAATATTAACAGCACGCAGTGTTATGCATCTCAGGATTATTTTATAGTTTACTATTTAAATGTAGTTACTGTAAAACTTGCCCACACACACACACACACACACACACACACACACACACACACACACACACACACTGTTCCCTAGAGAACAAGAACAAGACTTTATCCATGCTTAATGGGGTGTCATTTTTTTCCACAGAAAAATGATTTCTGCTCAGGCTGCCCAAGTTGGTGATATGAATAATTCATGCCTTATAGGCCACCGTATCCCTTCATATTTTAGTAATAATTTTTTTGAAGCATAATGTGTGTAATTATAATAGTTTGATTTTACTGTAAAGAATACTGTTCAAACATAAATATATACAGTCTATTTTTAAATCAATCGTATTTCATGATTCATTTTGGTTCGTAGTAAGTTGAAATAGGAAAACGTGCTAATAAACGGATAAATGTTACACGTGACATGT
Source organism: Pangasius macronema (assembly GCA_037577455.1). Classification (NCBI taxonomy): domain Eukaryota; kingdom Metazoa; phylum Chordata; class Actinopteri; order Siluriformes; family Pangasiidae; genus Pangasius; species Pangasius macronema. Next base: position 17,366,602 of record CM074948.1, on the reverse strand, counting down.
TACACAACAACCATATACATACAGAGAGAGAGAGAGAGAGAGAGAGAGAGAGAAACCCATTCGCCTCTTCAATGCCATGGTATGACAGTCACGTTAACTACACTCCCTTCAAAAGGGGTCTGTCATGGTCACAGCAGTGCCAGTTCCAAAATTAGAAACCTTCACACCTTCATGCCATGGAACATTCATTTCAGTTTGTTTATCTATCTATCTATCTATCTATCTATCTATTACAGATAACACATTTCTCTTGTTTTAAATAACATGATGAATTATACTCAGTGGCCACTTTATTAGGAAGTTGAGAGATTTTACGAGAATCCAGAGGAAAATGGCCAGACTGGTTCAAGCTGACAGGAAGGCTTCAGTAACTAAATGAGCACTCTTTACAACCATGGTGAGCAGAAAAGCATCTCAGGATGCAGGCCAACCATAGAGGCATATATTTTGTATGAGATTTAGATCAGAACTTTTGTGATGGCCTCTCCAATACTTTCACTTTTTTGTCTTTAATCTATTTTGTTACAGCTTTGGAGGTACGCTTAGAATCATTGTCGTACTGGAAGACCCAATTGTGACCCAGTTGCGACTCCTTCCTCATGATGCCATCTACACTATATGGTCAAAAGTTTGTGAACACCTGACCATCATGCCAATACATGGGCCTTCCCCAAACTGTTCCCACAAAGTTTGAAACACACAATTGTCTAGAATATCTTTGTATGCTGTAGCATTTTACTGGAGTTATGGGGCTCAAACCTGTTCCCATTACCTGCTATAATGAATTAAACCTGTCTCTAATTGACTATCTTAAAATGACCTCTGATGAACAAAGTATGTGCCCAAATTGATTTGCTAAAAGAAATGTATGGTAACATGAAATGTGTGGAGTGTGGAGAAAAACTGAGATTGAATATCTTTAGCCTAGGTTTATGTAAACCTTTGACCTTAACTGTATATATTCCCACCTTGTCAGCTGTGCACTTCACAACTAAATGTAGCACAGCATGGGTTCAGCTCACTGCTGTGTAAAATAAGGAGGATAATTCTGCTTACTCCATGCATGCTAGAGGCCTGTGACCTATCATGCTGTCATATGTCCAAGTTTGACGCTGAAGTGTGAGCAGCAGTTCAGTGCAGCTCAGCTCAGAATGACTACCAGTGGTGAAGGTGTAACTTTATATCTGACCTCTATTCAACTGTACCAAAGAACTGTGCTTAGTACCTTATTATGTAGTTTTAAGCTTCTTTGCATCCATAGTTTATCTGCAATGAATAAAATTCTTGCTTCCTTTTGTGAGCTCAGGGAATAATGTTTCATAAAAATGTAAGTAAAAATATTTTTTACATAGTAATGAGCTGAAATCTTCCTAAATGAAGAAGCTGATATTACCAGGTTTATGGTCAGGAGAAATGATTAAAGTATTATGCCATGCGAAATAAACAGGAAAAGAAAAAAGAAAAAAACAGGCTTGTGGCAAAGGAGTGTTGATTGCAGCGAAATGCAGGATTCAGTTGAGTCACTGGCATAGCTGTAGCTTAACAACATTATAAATCCTGCACTGTTCATGAACTAATGTTATGTTCGGATCATCACGGTCATTCTACTGCCAAGGAGGAGCTACTACCATGACATTGCCTAAAGGTCAGAGAGGGGTCAATAAGTTAGATTCAGACATAAAACTCAGTAGATTGTACAATTAGCATTGGGAGGACTTTCTCTGTTTCTCTAAGTACTTCTGCGCTTTGCTTGCAATGCAGACAAACACACCCTCACACACACACACATTTTGCATTTAGATCCATCATCACACTGAACCATTGGTTGGATAAACCACAGCAGCAGATCAATACAAGACAATACCATCATGTCATATTGGCTCTTAGCTAATGTAGCTCATGTTTGGGCAGACTCTGTGTCTGTTAAGTTTGTGCAGCCCAAGGCTTCAGCATGAGGTTATGTAACATGATGGGGTGTACAATTATAGGAAAATAATCAATGACAGAGTGATGTGATGTGGCCCAGCACAAAGCAGAGTTAGTGTTTTCACCCAGGAGGTTTCTATATTTTTCTATAGCAGCATGCCCAAATTGTTTTCTTCCTCTTATACTAGAGCTCAGGTTTTATTGATAAGTATAACAACAGCCAGAATATCCAGGAACCAAGACAGGGCAAAATGAGATAAATAAACATAAACTAATGGTAAGAAACTAGAGTATGGCAAGATATGGAGACCAGAGATAATAAACTATCTGATCAAATTCAGAAGTATGAGTAGTGCAGTGGGTTGCGTTCTTGCCGCACAACTCCAGTGCAGTCCTGAGCTCAGGTTACTGTCTGTGCAGAGTTTCTGTGCATGTTCTCCCTGTGTCCTCCTGGGTTTCCTCAAGATCCTCTGGTTTTCTCCCACCTCCCAAAACATGCCAGTGGATTGCAGTGATTGAATGTGTAAGTGTGTGTGTGAACATTGGCCTACGATGAACTGGCCTCCCATTCAGCATGAATTCACACCACATGCTCAGTGTTCCCAGGATATGCTCCGGCTCCACCGTTACCATAAACAGGATAAAGCGGGTACTGGAAGTGAGTGAGTGAGTGAGAGAACCTAGAAGTAACCAGACCTGAACATGAACAAACCAATAGGGCTGGATGCAATCAATAATACATCAATCTCTCGAAAACTGATGATAAATCCAAGGTTAGACATGGCAATATAGGCTGGGCATAAATAGAACTAGGCAATTCTAGACTGCCTGATATGGCACAAACACAAGCATTTGGTAGATACTATCAAAATTCGTTTAGGTTTTAATTACTGATAAAACAAGAGCAGTTATTGGCAGTGGATTCAGACTTTTGATACTAGCATCATACATGGTCTTTTATTTTTTTATTTAAAGAGTAGCAGAAACAGAAGCCAACACAGTGAATGCAGAACTGGAAAAGTTGTTTGCTCTATGAATTGTTTACTGTGCTTGAACAAATTTCATTAAGCGTAAGAACATGTGCACAAACACAACACCCACATTAGAGTGTGTTACAATCCTGAGGAGGCCTGCGAGAGCTGAGTACCCATTCCCAGAATGTCTAGCGTGTGTGTGTCTTTTGTCTGAGCCCAGCAGGGGAGGATTAAATAGGATTTTTAAGTCTCGCCATTTCCAGAAGTAAGAACAGGACCTCTGTTCTCTTCTGCCCCTTCTTTTTATTTTCTGTTTTGCTTTTTAGACACCCCTGGAAATCTCCAGCACATTCCTTATTGTTTCAATGTCCTGGTATTGACTGTGCCTCAGTGTATTGCTGATTTTCATCCTTTTTAATTCAAGAAAGTATTTATCTGAGCTGCTTTATCCCTTTTCCCTTCTTTTCTTGTCCAAAAAGCACAAAAAGCACAAATAATTCAGTCCTGACTGTGTATCTCACATACTCTTGACCAGGGTCTGTTTGTGTGTGAGAGCTGATTGTACGCATTCAGTCGCTAAACGTTTTCTTAACAACAGCTTGCGCTTACAGTACCTGCAATAAGCCCCACCCCTATACATAAAAGATCTTTAGTCCCATAGTCCTTCACTTTGTCACTATTTCCTCCATGATGTGAGCCGTGCCATACTTAAGTAGCTGTGCTGAGTTTGGTTACCCATCTTACCCAGGTACCACCCAAAGCAAGCTGGGACATATGGGTAGAACTGCTTCTCTGTACAAAGATCTTCAGTACTGGGCTATTTTAAGAAGCTTTAAGCATCAATGTAATAATTTTTCCCCATGATGCAAGACAAATCAAGTCATATTCTAGTTGGGGCAAATCCCAAATGGTTTCTGATTCACGTTGTTTGTGCCCTACACAGGATACAACATAATGGAGCTGAGCGGCCTACTTAGCTAATGTCATCACAAATAGTATGGAAAGACATTTCAGATTCAGCCCTAGAAAATTCATGAGTGTGTGTGTGTGTGTGCGTGTGTGTGTGTGTGTTTTAAGATAGGCTCATAAGGTTTGACCTCAAACATCTCTGTATTTTCACTAAAGATTAAAGTATTGTCACACTTGGCTGTGTGGGAAACTATTAAGTGAAAGTTAAGTGAAAGTATTGTCATATTTCTACACTACCATTAAAACAATATGGCTGTGCCTCATGCTTACTTTCACTCCATGAGAGAGAAATGCCATGTGCATTTTAACATCAAATGACATATCCCTGGTTTCATTTCAAAATCATTATTATTTAAATTTCAGGTAGTATTTTACTCCCATGGCTATCAAATCACCACACTATAATCTCCAGATAAGCTCCTCCTATATTCATGGGTAGAGTTATGTGATAGCAACAGACACAAACTCAGCCAGTGTATGGATAGTCCTTGGTTTGTATTAGTTGTTGAGCCTTGGCAAACCATTCTGTTTTGCCACTCTCTGTTATGCCACCTCTCATGTACTTGCTGCTGGGCCATTTCCAGTGTCCTGCTCGATTCCACTTGGCCCAGACAGATGATCATAAAATATGGCCAGAACAGAATAATGGAGCCTCTGGAACCTGGCTCACATAGATCACTGGGTGCACACTCACAACGACCACATCCTTCTCACTGTAAAGCATGCACAACAACAAAAAAAATCTTAGTACTAATTTCCCCTAGCTTTCTTGGTCACACAACTTTTGTAAATAACAGGTATACTGACTGAAAAGAAGTTGTTAGTGATGTTTAGTTGAGTTAACTCCTAATTGTTAGTTTTCTTGAGAGAAACTTCTCCATAACAAACCTTTTTAAGTTGTGCCAATTCAGATTTCTTTTTCTGTGGAACTCAGATTTCTGAACTTGAGTGAACAAAAAGAAATGCTACTGGAAATTGGTACTTTACTTGCATTTACCATTTACTTGCATTGCATGAGTATAAACATATCAGTCTATGAAAATATCTTTCTTTGTGTTCTGGAGAAAGAAGACAGTCATATGAGACAGCACAGAGTGAGTAAATGATGACAGAATTATCATTTTGAGTTAACAATTCCCTTTAACTCTTTCCCACTGGTGACAAAATTTCTTATATTGCACCAACCTGAAAAAAAGACATCACTAATGATAGTATTGTTATCACCATCTTGTGATACCATGTTTTTAAATTCACACATTTAAGCCAAAGTGATTCAAGCACTATTAAAATGAAACACTGCGGTTAAAACTGTTTAAAAAAAACAACAACAGTAGCATATAGGAGGAACACAAACTTGCATTTTGCTTTTACAATTTTAAGGATGGTTTATAAAATAGAAGTGAACCAATCTAGAAAACACTGCCACCTCCAAATATGAAACTTTTTGTATGACTGAACAGTAAACGAATATCAAGTAACCACTGTATCAAGTAACCAAACAAATAACCATTTCACATTTCAAGGCGGTCTATAAAATTCAAAATGCACCAGTACACAAAATATGGTCACATCTAAACGAACATTATGATTCCAAAGGTACCCACCAGCAATAAAAACATCTGAAAATACTCATACTCAAAGCAGCTTCATTAAAACTCACTATATTTTGAAAAGCTTATTTTTCTAAGGACTGAACTCTGTAAGTCCACGTTTCTCCCAATCCCACAAAGGGCCCAAGCCCAGATGAAATTGGCGATGCCAAATCAAATACGCGGACCAATGATCCCCTGTGGTGACCCCTGACGGGAACAGCCGAAAGAGGAACATTATCATGTCCATCTTCCTTTTCTTCACTTCAAGCTCATTATCATGTCCATCTTCCTTTTCTTCACTTCAAGCTCAAACTGTTCCCTTTCATGTTCCAATGCAACACCATCCACACCAACAGGATTGTCTAGAAGAAAGTTGATTTCTGATCTTCATGTTTTTTTTTTGAAGAACTCTTGAACCATAATTTCTTCTATTGTTGAGCTTAGTACATTCAGCATTACACAGTTTTGTAGGGGATTTCCCATTTTAAATTTTAAACTTATCTTCCATCCTCTGTCACAGCCAAACTCCTTTAGACATAGATGTCTGGAAGCTAATGTGACTGCCACTTGTTCAATTTCAGAATCACTTTGGTTAAGCTTTAAAAGAGTACATTGTTTCTGCCAACTGTTCCAGCATTTTTGTCTTGATATCTCGTGATATCTCATGTATCTCGTGGCGCATCCTCCGTGTATATGTAATACCACAAGATATTGTCCTTCTCATCAAAAGCTTCAACAACAACTTCACATGCAGGGTTTTAAACAGTGACCTCCATTTCCATGTGAAGACTGGTCTGAGATAAAACCTAAAAAACTTATCAACATGAAAACTTTCCTGGAATTCTTCTAGGCCATGTGCCCCAAGATTGTCTGCAGAGATGATCACAACAGTTTCTTTGATATTTTCCCTAAACCGATCTACATACAAACCCTCTCTCAAGTGTCTATACATCCTTTTTGTTATTGGTGAACACTGTTGTAGGAGTCTGCATATTTAAGGGTTCTCCAGTGGGACAACTGAAGAACCCATAATTATCCAATGAACCTAAAAAAGATAAGAAACCATAATTATATTTTTGAGCCTTTCTTGGCTCAAAAAAGGTCTTAGCCAAATTCTCTTACATCATTACTCTTCCCCAACAAAGTTAGTCGAATAGAAATTTTGCTCTGACCTATGAGGGCCAGTTCAAGATCACCCAGTAATCTTGTTGTAATCTTGTGTTTTTTACCTAATGTTCCCAGGGGGTTGGTGACTTCAAAGTCATCAATATTGCAGAAGCATTCTGCAATCATCAGCAGTGATTGATCATGAGTTCGGGTTTCTGTCTGTGTGGGGTTTCACATGTTCTCCCTGTGTCTGATTGGGTTTACCCCAGGTTCTCCTGTTTTCTTTCACTTCCTAAAAACAAGCCATAAGATGTATTGATAGCTTTAAATTGCTCCTAGGTCTGAATGCATGTGTAAATGTGTGTGCATGGTGCTCTGTGATGTACTGATTCTCACTGAAGGTATTGTTGTATATCAGCAAAGCTGTCAGAATCTGCACACCCAGTGTCTTACTTTTTCGCCATTATACGATTTGAGAACAGTGGAAGATGGGTTGAGCTTTTCTTTGTTGAAAAAACTTTGTAATCAATCTCAGACATGGCTGAAACAACTGACCCTGTGTCTAACTCTGCCAGAGCCACATGGAGCTTTACAGTTGAAGAGACTGTGCACGGGAGACTGCAAGTGGGTCACTGCTGTAATTAAGGAGCAAACTGGACCATTGACTTACAAAGTTGAGCTCATGGGTGGCATACTATGGGATAGGCTCTGGATCCACTGCGACCCCAACCAGGATAAAGAATTTACTGAAAATGACTGACTGAACGAACAAACTAACGGATCTAAAGCGTCTATAAATAGAAGGTGTTGCCCTCTGACACTACATGCTTCCCTTGCTGTGCTACTTACACTTTCCAGAGGTACATGCTGGACCACAGCAAGGAGGAAGAAGATGTCTGGAGCTCCATTAAGAAGTGTTTCCATGTCCTGTAGATAATTTCTCATCCCAGACAGAAGCGATGCAACTGTGAGACAAACTCCCAACCCTGCTTCCCTCAAATGGCTTTGAGATCTGCAAGTGAGCCAGGAACGTGCCTCATATCCTCATCCATTTCCCCCAGAAGCTTGCTCTGATAACACTTATGGCTCTCCTACAGTATAATTGCTTCAACATCCTAGAGTCAACTCTGGGACTGGGCTGTATATACAGCTGGGACAGATGTATTTGAGTTCTGTTTGTTGGGGTTAATCTACCGCATTCTGAAAATCACGATCTCGTGTCTTTTTTTGCTTCTATGCAATTTGTGGATATTTCTCAAAATAAACTGCCTGGATTCTCATTCTTGTGTTATAGCCTTGTAACCTGTTTACTATTGTGTCTAACTGTCATGTTGATGACGGAATTGGGGTCGGACTCCATTCCACAAAGAGCACTGCAGCCTACAAATATGGCCGCCATGGACTATAACACCCAGCCGCCTCGCACACTGACAGGTTCATTCTCGCCTGATTACTGATGCAGCACACCTGGTTCCAAACACACACACACACACACACACACACACACTATAAATAGAGACTATGCGCAGTTGTTCAGTGTGAAGTATCTGTGCAGCTCTGTATTTTGCCTCTGACATACCCAGCATGTTTGCTATTCTGATTCTGGTTTTGGACATGATCATGAATCTGCCTTCTCTTAACTATGATTTTGCAAAGTGCTTTGGATCGATTTTCTTGTTTCTACTTTCAGTAACACTCACAACTGCAGCCCAGTATCTGCCTGGCACTGACTTTATTTTAATTCTAAAAATGATTTTATCATAATTTCATTGATTTATTTTTTCTCTTTTACATTATTGTTATTTTCTGTAAAGCACTTTGTGAACTATATATATATATATATTATATACAGTAGATAAATGTTCCTTCTTCTAACTTATTAGTTTGGGTTTTAGGTTCTACATTTTTAACATTCTTAATTTTTACTGCCAGAGCAGTGAATTACTTTTATCCTTGATACTTAATTCAATATGAGACAATTTTCCCCTGAAGGAAATATTTGAATGCAGCAGTTTTCTATCAGGGTATCTCTAGTTTCCTTGTCCTGCAGAAGAAGCTGCTGAAGAAATAAGACACTTTCAGTGATGTGAGAAATACAATTTGCGTTTGATGAGATCAACCTTGATTTGAATGACTGTATCTAATGTCCAGACTGGTGTGCTTTGCATGGCAGATTGACAAGCAGATGTATTGTTTCAGTGCCAGAACCCTTTCTGTTTCGTTCATTAGTTCCTTCTTGTGTTCCTTATTGTATCTTCTAAACCCTCTAAAACCAGAACAGCTTGAGAGGTTCAGTTTGTTTCTGTGTTACTGTCAAACTATAAATGCCACAATTGTTGGGGGTTCATATGCAGCAAAAATTTAGTATTGTTCTTCACTCACTCTCTCTCTCTCTCTCTCTCTCTCTCTCTCTCTCTCTCTCTCACACACTCACACACACACACACACACACACACACACACACACACACACACACACACACACACACACATCTAAACCTAACTTTAAATTCAGTAACCAAATGATTTGGGCTTTTATATAAATAAGTTTTATTTTATTTTATTTTATTTTATTTTCAAAGAAAATACATTTTTGCTGCAGCATTGTAAAAAAAAAAAGTTTTCTTTATTGGTACCAGCCAAATGTCCCCAGAAGATCAAAACTGTCAGATATTACTGTCAGTCACAAACACACTTTTATAAAATACTTTAAGTTCCTTTTCTCTCTCTTTTAGGTGAGTTCAGAGGTGGAGCCCTGACTCTTCCACTTCACTAAATGCCACAGTGATGGAGGTATTGTGTAAAATAGTCCACATTTTGAGACACAGCCAAAATTTGACAGATATGAAATGCTGGTTTAATACCACACACAATTTTATAATTTGGCATGCTAAAAAGTATGATTTTTTAAAAATTTTTTGTATGCATTTCACAATATCATAATCATAGTAATCATAATAATTGGGCTGATAATATAATGTACCAATTAATCACTTTAATGGCACTGATTTAATCTCTGATTTTCAAACTTCAGTGCATAGAATGCAGTTCGTCTTTTTTTGTTCAGTGCCTAGTAAGTATTCAAAATATACTGGCCAGCATATGTACTATATCATAAATGAGTACAGCATTTTGCAAAAAGGCTAAGCTAGAGTGAAACCATGCTTTTGCTGCCATCTTCTGACTGAACTGTTATTACAGTAAATTGCTGAGCCATGAGGAATTTTCCATTGTTTCTTGTAGCCACTTTCTGAATAAATAATGCTTGCCCAAAGTAAAGGGACACATCTTTGGCATTGTCCAGTTACTATGCCTTATTAATATTGTGCCCATTGTGGACCAGGATTGGAAAACAATGCTCTTGATAAAATCCAGATTCTGTTAATGATTGTTTATAGACACACCCGCTTGTTTACAGACGCACAGTCACAATTATCCTGTTGTTTTGTCTACTTAGTGTATACTGTGTATGTTCACTGTGTATGTTATTTTGTTTGCACTTGTTATTCTACTAAAAGTAGTTTTCTACTTTGCTCTTGTCTTCATATTTCTGAGTCACTCTGTAACCATGGGCGTGGAGAGATATTATTTTTCCTTCTTGTGTATGTGTGAAACTCTATGCTGACTCTTTTTTTTTTTTTGCCCAAGGAGGGACATTACAGTCTATTAGCGTCCTTCATTAACTCTTCTCTGCAGTGACCTTATCCAGATCTGACATCATATTGTAAATGGGGTTCTTGTTGCAGAATGATGGACTGCTGAAGCTATCAAGTTTGATTTCGGTCATTAAAACATGCTTTTGATCTGAGATTAGTTCGATCCTCTCTTTTCTGACAGTGATGTTGGGTGTTGGTCTCTATGAAGGTGATGTTAATTCAGTAATGGGGCAGTTTCTGGGAAAAAGCCTCAAACTCTCATTACCCTCCCATTATTCAATCAAGCACCCTTAGGGAAGTAAGAAAATCCAATGAAGCTTTGTCATCATGCTTGGCATGATATTAAATATGGGCATCTCTACTACTGGGAAAAGGAATATCAAATGTTGAATGACTGTAGGTGAAAACAAAAAGAACCAAATGTGTCATGGAAACACTGGTATTTGAAGCAACCAACAATACTTCTTCACCATATTAAGACACAACATGGTATAAATAACCAACCAGTGACAGGACACGAAGGAGACAGGATTAGAACCAAAACAAAGGCACATGGCCAAGCAATCACAAGCAGTGCTATCCATGCTGGGAATCATACTGCATGCTAATACATTTGCATAGCTTTGTCAATCTCTGACCTGCATTTTAAGAATAAAAGTAATAACCCTCCCCATTAAAACCCTTATAGTAAGGCAAATAAGTACAAATTTGGAACAAGTAAATTATAAAATATTATAAAATAGTGTTGAGTCACAAGACCAAAATTATGACACCTAACAAAGAAACGCTACCTTGAGAGAGAGTGTGACAAATTGAATATGGAGTTATGGAGTTACCATGGCTCACTGAGTGAGCTGGACCAGATTTTCTTTTGAAAGAGCAAATAGAAGTGCTTTTACTGAGATTTCTTGAAAAGGAGAGAAATTTCTTTACAGTACAATGCAGCAGGAAACCTAATAGTTGGGTACAGTAAAATAATCCATTCCATTTCTGAGATGGTTATTTTTCTGACTGCTGGAATAAACAACATTCACTTATTCACTACAGTAACTGCCTGATAATTACTGAACTCTTTGGAGAAGGCTATTATCTTCTCCACACTGGATGAGCTCTTTATCCTGATGTCTCTGTTGCCCTTGCATGTTTCCATTGCTTCCATACTCTACCTAATGAAGCTCTGTGGACTGGGTAACATAGGTAATTTATTGAATAAGGGAGGCTGCCTTGCCAGTGGTTGCCTGGGGCAGTTCAGGTTGACATGCCAACAGTCACCTGGGGAGGTTCGGGTTGCCTTGCCAACAGTCACCTGGGCCACAATTTCCATGGCAGTGAGCCAGGAATGGCTGATGTTGTTTCAGAGGGGTCTTGCCATGGTGATTGCCATGGTTACCATAGCCAGTTGATTGACAGTCCTGTAACTGACATATGAACATGGTTAGAGGTTCCAGTAGCCCATACATGGGCTCAGATGGAGAGTAGGAAATATTGGAACTTTTTTATATATAATAATAAAAGCATTGCATAGTATTGTATGAGATATGTGTAGACGGGTTTATAGACACTGGTAATGGTACACTATATTACCAAAAGTATTCTGTCACCCATCCAAATGATCAGAATCAGGTGTCCTAATCACTTGGCCTGGCCA